>OY757016.1:65037343-65637343 GCA_963580285.1 Lucinisca nassula | reverse complement strand
GGCCTGTCTACTTATGATATTTCCACCCTCTACACTTCACTTCCTCACAAGTTTATAAAAGAAAAACTTGATGATTTAACTGAACGGGCCTTTCATAGGGAAGACTCTCTCCATCTTGCGTGTAATGCAAGAAATGCGTTTTTCACTTCTGAAGAGCATAAAATTGATACTTTATGGTCAGTGTGTGAAGCTCTCACCTTTCTACTTGACAATATTCACATAAGATTTGGTACTAAGTTATTGGGACAAGTTGTGGATATTCCGAAGGGTACATATTGCGAACCCCTTGTGGATGATCTGAGAGATGTCCCTTTCCGTTGAAAACTAGTCTAGAATCATTGAAGCCTTGAGCTCGACTTCTAGATGTGTTTGGATGGTTTGTTCGATGTTGACGGTACCTATTTCGTAGTTTGATAGGGCTTCAGTTAAATAAAGCGAGTTCTTCTGATACCGAGGCCCCGTTTTTGGATTTACACCAGTCTATTGCAGATGGCTCTGTTTCTTGCAAAATTTACGATAAATGCGATGATTTTGATTTTGAGATTGTAAAGTTTCCTTTCTTGGATGGTAATGTTCATCGTGCGCCATCCTATGGCGTTTATATTTTGCAATTGATTACATTAGCCAGAGTGTCCAGTCATGTAACTGACTTCAACACACGTAATAAATTGTTAACTGCTGAACTTCAGGGTTATCGGTATCATAAACTACGCAAAGACTTCTCAAAATTTTATAGATGCCATTTTGCTTTAATCTCAAAATTCAATGATGGACTTGGGTCTCTTCTGCAACAAGGTCTATCGGAACACGAATGTTATGGTGACTTAGTATGTGGGTCCGTAGAGGTATATAAATGCAATGACTTCAGCACCCAATTTCGTAAAATCATTCTTCGATATAAAAAGATAAGGTGTAACATGGGTGTTGTGCGGCAGGCTGCATGCGTGGTGGATGGCCCGGTCGCGGTTGACAACTTTACATCCCTCTTTGGTTGTGTGCCGGTGGGTCAGGCCTTGGGTTCTGTGGCGGTTCCAGCGCGGGGGCTTATTGCGAATTAGAGAGTATCTAATACCCTTGAGCATAAATATAAGTGAAAAATGGAGTCTCGGCCGTTTATGATCTGATCTTTTTGTAACTTTTCATAAAAGAGGACAAGCATAAAATCTCGGACGAGTTCGAGTTTGGTTTGAATCTGACCAGCGGTTTTCCAGTCTCATCTCCTTGAGCGTGAAAACTTTTCCCATAGACTTATAATTGGGGAAACAACGTCTCCACTTTTTCTCAGCCATTTCTGATCCGATCTTCATCAAACTTGCAGATAACCAGGATGGACTAACAGTCTAAGTCGAATTCATATTTGGGATGGATGGGACAAATTGAGCGTGAAAAAAATTCCCATAGACTTATAATGGGGAAAACGACGTCTCCACTTTTTCTCCGCCATTTCTGACCCGATCTTCATGAAAATTGCAGATAACTAGGAGGGGCTTACAGTCTACGTTGAGTTCAAATTTTGGGCTGTACGGGAAAAACAGCTTCTGAGTTATCTGTCCTTGAGCATAAATGTAAGTGAAAAATGGTGTCTCTATCTTTTTTCAGCCGTTTTTGATTGGATCATTTTGTAACTTTTGGTAAAGAGGACAAGCATAAAATCTCGAGCGAGTTCGAAGTTGACTTGAATCTGACTAGTGGTTTTTCAGTTACATCTCCTTGAGTGTGAAAAACTTTCCCATAGACTTACAATGGAAAAAGGACGTCTCCAGCTTTTCTCGACCATTTCAAAGTAGAAGTAAAACAAAGATCAGGAATCGATACAATTAACTTACTCCACCCATCAAAAAAACCAAAGGGAAAGAAACACAAACATTAAGCGACCAGACCATAATGGAAACCCAAACAAAGGAAGGCCATAAGGACAGTTACTTTCCCACAAAATGGCCATATGGCCATCCAAAATAAAAAGACACAAGTGATACACACAGTAAGTAACAAACAACACCATAAATAAACCGCCACAGAAGAACCGCCTTGGAACGGTCAGTGGAATGATTTGCACTGGGGGGGGGGGGGGGGGGCTTAAATCGAATTTACGTGGCCACAATCCTCGCCCTTACTTTCGTCGCGATCTAGACAAATAATTTGTTCAGTCCGCATGAAGGCCTCCTAACTCATCAGTGCAACATCTCCGTGAACACAAAAAATCAAAGAACCACAGAGGTGAGACAACGGTGAGGACTCGACAGCAAGAAACCACTGAAATGCTGGAGCAAAAGAAAACCAACAGTTAGACTCCGATGGGCCTGACCAGAGCAATCAGATCTTCATCAAACTTGCAGATAACCAGGAGGGGCATACAGTCTATGTTGAGTTTGAATTTGGGCCACGCAGGTCAAATGACTTCTGAGATACCTGCCCTTGAGCATAAATATTAGCGAAGAAATGGTGTATCCAGCTTTCCGCAACCGTTTTTGATCTGATCTTTTTGTTACTTTTGGTAAACGAGGATAAGCATAAAATCTCTAATGAGTTCGATTTTGGCTTGAATCTGACCACCGGAGTCCCGGTTACATCCCCTTGAGGGTGAAAATTTTTCCCGTAGACTTACAATTGTGAAAACGATGTCTCCAACTTTGCTTGGCTATTTCTAACCTGACCTTCATCAAACTTCCAGATAACCAGACGGAGCTTACAGTCGATGTTTAGTTCGAATTTGGGCCGCATGAGACAAAAGGCTTTCAAATTACCTGCCCTTGAGATAAATACTAGTGAAAAATAGTGTCTCCACCTTTTCTCAGCCGTTTCTAATCTGATCTTTTTGAAACTTTCAGTAAACGAGAACAAGCATAAAACCTCCGTCCGTCGTCCACACCTTTGAACTTGCATATCTAAGTGACTAACTGGCCAATCCCAATCAATTTTTATGTGCAGCATCACTGGGTTGGGGGGTTGACTGCATTAGGTTTTGGACCAGTTTTGATCAGAACTCTGGTTGCCTTGGAAACAAAAAGGTTCCATAGACTTATAATGGGGAAAAAGACGTCTCCACTTTTTCTCCGCCATTTCTGATCTGATCTTCATCAAACTTGCAGATAACCAGTAGGGACATACAGCCTACACAGAGTTCGAATTTCGGCTGCATGGGAAAACAACTTTGGAGTTACCTGCTCTTGTTTATTGATTTGAGGTTTAACATCCCTATCAGCACAGTGTAGGTCATTTTGGAGACATTGCTTCTAGTTTTGTGGGACTTTTGCCCGACATCGAGATGAAATTATATCTTAAGCCCTTTCCACCCAATGAAACCAATAGGGTTATTGTGCATGGACGGTCCAACTGGCACCACTTTTCCTGGGTAGGCTTAGAACCTGTTTACCACTACTCATGTGTGGTCGGTTCCAGCTTTGCATAGAAACACCATGTAGCCCAGTCTATTTCTTCAAGCCCCGATGGGCATTCTTAAAACACCATTAATGATTTTCTGGTACACAGGTGAGCGATATAGGGCCATTTGGCCCTCTTGTTCTTCATATTTCTGCTCAAAAGCATAGATTGTGGGTATTGGTTAGAACAGCCTCGCCGAGGCGGTTCTCACAATCTATGTTTGAGCAGATGTATGAATAAAATAAGATATTTTTTTAACCGAAAAGCGAAAAGTGACAATTAACTACACTATATATTATATTGGCTGCATATGCGGCTGCATTTTATCTCGTTTTCTATTATAGCTGCATTACGTATGATTTCATTAATGGCTCCATTTTCCTATACTTTTAATATAGCTGCACTGAAGTGCTGCGTTTTACACTGACCCCCAAAGCGCTCAGACTAATAAATGTTTATAGATGATAACGCGGTGCAAAGGTTTATACAGTTGGAAATCAAGCACACTGATGCATGTAGATCTGTGTGGTAGAAATGGTTTAGGCCATCGATCTGAACATCATGGTGAGTCGGATTTGTTGCTTTGACAGCTTATTCTCATGCATGCATTCCTGCGCATGAGGGCATAAGAGCATCGGTGATCTGTCTTATCTTTACCATCTCTATCACACGGTGCTTGTTTATCAACAAGCGTCTGTAGTTTCTACTTTCACTTTCTCGTTTGTCTACTTATTAATTTTCACGATTTAAAAGAATTTTATCGGCTAAATCGTTATTCTTCCACATAAAGGGCATCAAAAGTAAACAACTCACAATATCGTAGGTAACAGTCCTATAGTGATGCCTTGAATTTTTTTTTTTTCTTCACCTGCACGATAGTCTTGATGCTTCCACGCAGAGCTGAAAACGACTGGTGTATGAATGTCATTTGACGTATCACCAGTAACAATTCAATTCTGACTGCACATGAGTACTGGTAAACAGCTTAGAGGTTTTAAGCCTGTCCAGGAAATGTGGTACGAGTCTGACTGTCCATGTATATAAACCCTATTGATTTCATTGAGCAACATGGCCAGCAACATGGCTTGAGTTGGAGCGCTTAGGTGCAGTGGTAGCGCATTGGATTTGTGATTGAGAGGTTATGGGTTCGAGTCTCGTGCTGACCAATGTGTTGTGCCCTTGAGCAAGGCACTTCATCCACATTGCTTAAAAAAAAAAAAAAAAATACTGGTTACCACACAGGAAATCCTGCTCGTAATGCTCAGATGTGAGCGAGTGGCAGTAATCACAGGTAAAAGATGCGGTGAACTGTCTCACCCCATCTGTAGAAACTGTTTTTCCATGAATGTGACTGATAGTTTTTCATTTTTCATGGAAAAGCAGTTTCTACAGATGTTTCTGGGTTGTATATTTATTTTTGGGACGGGGGGGGGGGGGGGGGGGGGGGGGGAGAGGAGTGAGACAGTTCACCGCATCTTTACCTGTGGCATCAATAGGAGAGAGAAAAAAAAAAAAAAAATGAATGTCATAAAGTGCACCGTACTTCGGATCGGGACGTTAACTGGAGGCCCCCTGTGCAGCGAGAACCATGCCCTGTGCAGGATAAAGATCCATACCATAATTACTGTGTAAGCTTTCATCATGCAAACCTTGAGTGTATGCTATGTACACCAGTGGTAATGGTCAAATGTGACAGACACAGTATCAGTAGAAAGAAAGAAAGAAGGAAATGTCATTTCATCTCAAAGTCTGGTAAAAGTCCCATGAAATTGGAAGTGATGTCTCCAAAATGACCTATACAGTTTTGACGGGGACGTTAAACCTCAATTCAAACAAACAAACGGGGCAGATAGATAGAACTTTTCCTCACATGTGAGACGCTAAGTTCTGCAACGGAAGGTCAGGAGGTTTTTCTCCGGGTACTCCTGTTTTCGCCCACCTCTGATTCAATTTGTCTCAATATGAGTGAAATAATCTTGAAAGGGCCATAAAACCAAAGCAAAAAAAAACAACAAAAACTATTCCTCAGTGGAATTAGTCTTCCCTCTTCTGTGGTATGAATGAAAGAAAGAAAGTTTTAGAATGCCTCTGATCATTATTCAGATTGTAAATAGTGTTAAGGACTCATTCAGTGACACCCTTTTTTTAGCTAAATTCTAAATTTGGTTACCCACCCAAAGGCCAACTGCGGTAATGGCCAAATATGACCAGTTCTGTATAATAAGATAGACAGATAAAAGGGGAAACATAAGCGCTATAAGAATGGTGGAGCTCAGTGGCTACTGGCTAGTGCACTTGCAATTGATGCTAGAGGCCCCCGGTTCGATTCCCGGCAGTGGTTATAAAATTGCAATGTCTGAACATGTCCCACTGGCATCATTTGCACATGCAGTCCTCGGATCGGGATGTTAACTGGAGGCCCTCTGTGTAGGGAGAGCCATCCCCTGTGCAGGGTTAAAGATCCCTACCAAAATTTCATGATTACTGTGCAGGCTTTCATCCTGCAAAACATGGATTGTATGTAATGTACACCTGCGAGTAATTGTAAATGGTCATATGTGACCGATCGCAGTATCAGTAGAAAGAAAGCGCTGCCCGTTGAACCACTATTTATGTTCTTATATACATGTACATATTTATGTTCTAATGAGGGATGTTAATACATACAGAGACTGTGTAGACTTGTAAGAGCCACCTCACTGTAGGGTTCTAACAAGTACCCAGAGTCCTGGTTGTGGAGCAGAAATAAGCAGAATAATGTGCCCCCATAATATAAACTCCACTTATCCCTCTGTAGCCAGGCTGTATATCCCACACACTTGCTAAAATAATGGGTCCAGTATAAAAATCAAGGCTGAGCTGTGCCGATCCGAAGATTTTATATTTGGTCTCTTCCGTGTTATAATTAAGATATGGAATTTGGAATGAACTTAATATATTACAATTAACATATATTTGATAACTGCATAACTATTATTCCAAAATCCTGGCGTATAAAAGCCATGGCCGGTAAAAATGACAACACTGTAATTCTAAATTACTTGCTCATTTATCAATTTAAGTAATTATAATTTTCATAAAAATATTTGAATATGATAATACTTATTATTTGTTCATAGAAAAATATAATACATTTATCAAAATGACCATAAGTGATCAAATTTCCTATTTTCCAATTGTTTTTATTTTTATATAGATTGACCTAGTTAAGGTAAACGACCGAAAAGGACCTAAATGGAAAAAGTTTTGTTTACTATACATGCTAAAAGAATTACAAAAAAAATCTCAATTTTCTGAATTATTTAAATACACACATACATTTTGACAAACATTTTTAACAATCATTTTTTGTAGTTCTCAATTACAACATCACAAAAACACGCCTATATAATTCTGACCCCCTTGACCGCTTGACGCTTATGACCCACAAAGAGGGTTGACGCGTCGTTAAACACAAAATCATCATCATCATCATCTGACCCCCTTGAACCCCACTTTTATAAAGTAAAAATGGAGTTTACAGGGGTAAACCTTATATTTCTTATTTCTGCTCTAAAATATAGATTGTGGGTACTCGTTAGAACCGCCTCAACAAGGCGGTTCTAACGAGTGCCCACAATCTATATTTTGAGCAGAAATAAGAAAAATATCACAATTTTTCATCTTAAAATTTTCATTTTTCGGTGATAAAGGTGACAATGTATTTGTATAGGTGTGTTTGTGTAATGAATAACACATACCGCATGTGACATACTGTATTCTCTTATATCCCCAAGATGGCTACTTTTTGTTAAACATTTGTGATATTTTTCTTATTTAAACTCATAACATAGGTTGTAGGTGCTCACCGCCATTCATTGTGGAGGTTCTAACGAGTACCAACAACCTATGTTTTGGAGCAGTAATGAGCAAAATAATGTATACTCCTGTAAACCCCAGTTTTCTTTATATAAAGTGGGGTTTAGAGGGATGTTAATACATGTACAAGCTAGCGGTAAACAAAACTCTTTTTCCCTTTCAGTCACTTTCATTCATTTTCTTTTCTTTTGTTTTTGCTTTTCTGTTAGTCTAAAAATGAAAACAAACAGAAAATAAGAAATTCAAAGATTAAAGATGATTTTGATATGTACATGTAATTAAATTTTTCTATAAAAACAATGATAAGAATATTCAGATTCAAATATCACATGGGCAAAAAGAAGTACTTTAACTGACAAATTTGGAAGAAATTAAGAATTATTATCATTTTCCCGACTGTGGCTTTTATACCCCATCTGTTTTGGAATACCGGTAATAGTTATTTCAGGAAAATAAAACAATGTATAGAGATGAACCTTCATGCATTTATCAAATGTCTTACAATAATTTGATCCCAAACTGACCCAATATTTATCTTAATTGTAACAAGATACACAATATGTACAATCTTCGGATCAGCATTTTTGGCTCATCATGGCTCGGCCTGGCCTTGGCTTTTATACGCAACCAAAATAATATGATAAATTCCCTAAGCCATTGATAAAGATAGTCAAATGTCAATGGCAGGGATTATTTTCTGGTGAGAGATTTGCTCTAAATTTTGCTAAACCCATAAAATGCCAATCACGACAATCATGGTCTGTTTTGTCATCTGCCAAGTACTTTAAAAATTAGTTTTTGCAAACAGTGTGGTCCCAGATCAGACTGCTCCTCTAGGAGCAGTCTGATCTGGGTCCACGCTGTTTGCATGTATGCAAAAATATTTTTCAAAAGTTTCCAAAAATATTCAGCAGACAACAACAACATAAGCAGGTATTTTCAGATGTAGTTTTTCGCAGCGTCTTAAGGGTTAAAATCCTCTCCAAATTTGTCAGATCTCAGGCAAAAAATGTAGTTTTGTAATGAACTGTACTTAAATCTTCCATTGAGACTGCAAAATGGAACAATTTTCTCTCATAAAATTCTGATCCAGAATTATCCCTTCAATGTTTGTTTAAGTTGTGGTTTAACGTCCCTGTCATTGGCTTGAACACATTTGGAACCATAAAAATTAGCTTGAGACAGACTGGATCATAGCCCCAGAAAAGAGGGGGTGTCCACATATTATTTTTCTTATTTCTGCACAAAAACATATGTTGTGGGTATTCATTAGAACCTCCTTGCCAATAATTTTGACCACTTGAACCCCACTTTTATATAGTAAAACTGGGGTTTTAGGGGGTATACCTTATTTTTCTTATTTCTGCTCTAAAAAATAGATTGTGGGTACTCGTTAGCAGGAATAAGAAAAGTATCACAATTTTTCATCTTAAAATTTTCATTTTTTCGGCGATAAAAGTGACAATGTATTTGTATAGTCATGTTTGCGTAATGGAATACCCACAATATATGGTTTCATGTAGAAATAAGAATATTAGTACATTTAGGATGAAAAAGCGCCTTATCTGGAGCTATGCTGGGTTTATCACATTGCCAGATCAGAAGGCATAATAGGTCTATGGTATGTACTCGTTAGAATCGCCTCATCAAAGCAATTCTAATGAGTACACACAACCAAGACTGACTAATCAGAGCTGGAATGAAAATATATTATCAGATCTGTCATTGTGATTGATAATTGATTGCTGATCAATGAAGATTTGGTCATAATTTTGACTTTCTTGCTTTTATCCATCATTCTTGGGTCCCTCTGAGCACGAATCTTAGGTACATACTTTACCGTATGTATTTGGACAGACAGGCCTGAGCAAACAATGTAGACCAGATGAGAGAACACAGAATGCCATTCATCCAGCTATTTTAGGCACAGCATTGGGTAGTGAAATCGACTTATAATCAAACAATCAAATCAGCAACGATAATAATTTTTTGGTCTTTTTTGATAAATTGTCTGATTAATCTTGAGAGCCTTACCCACAACATACATTTTGGTGATAAAATAGGAAAAAAAAACAACCTCCCTAAATCATTCCAGAAGTTGTTATCTGGAATCATGGGAAAGAATCTCTAGGGACCCAAGAATGAGTTGTCATCCAGGCCACCAGAGCTAAAAGTAGAAAAATCTTTAAACAACAAATCCGCCTTTACCTTTGGGCCAATTTTGTTCTAACTTTATAGATATGTCCCTTATGTGACCCTCTACCAATTTAGCAAAAACGGTTCTGCTTCAATGAACAAAATGGCCACCGGAGCTAAAAATAGAAAAACATCAATAATTTGTTTTAAATGCTCTTTTAAACTATTTCATGACCATTGGACCAGTTCCAATCACACTTCAACGGAATGTTGCAAATTTGACCCTATATCAAAATAACTAAAATCGTTCTGCTCTGATAAACAAGGTGGCCATCAGAGCTAAAAATAGAAAAATCTTTAAATGACAACTTCTCCTTTAACATTGGGCCAATTTCAGTCAAACTTCATAGGAATGTTGCTTAGGTGACTCTTTGCCAAAATAGCCAAATGGTTCTGCTCCAGTGAACAAGATGACCGCCAGAGCTAAAAATAGAAAAATCTTTAAACAACAACTCCTAAACTCTTGGGCAAATTTCATTCAAACTTCATAGGAATGTCGCTTAGGTGTCTATCTACCAAAATAGCTAAAATGGTTCCGCTCCTATGAGAAAAAATGGCTACCAGAGCTAAAAATAGAAAAATGTCAAACTTTGCTTTAAATGCCAACTCCTTCTAAACCCCTTGGACAATTTCAATCAAACTTCTTAGGCATGTTGCTTAGGTGACCTTCCAAAATAGCGAAAATCTTTCCACTCTGGTGAACAAGATGGCCACCAGAGCTAAAAATAGAAACATCTTTAAACGACAACTCAGACCTTAACCCATGGACCATTTTCATTCAAACTTCATAGGAATGTTGCTTAGATGACAATCTATCCAACTAGCTAAACTCCTGTGGCTCTGATGAAAAAAATGGCTGCCAGAGCTAAAAATAGAAAAAGGTAAAAAATTGATTTAAATGCCAACTCCTCCAAAACTCTTCAGCCAAGTTGATTTAAACTTCACAGGAATGTTGCTTAGGTAAACCTCTACCGAATTAGCTCAAATTGTTCTGCTCTGATGAACAAGATGGCCAAACTTTCAGAAGCTATATCAGGTGATCGATTCAGGGCCATCTTGTCCCTCTTGTCTTTATCTAAATTGGGGTTTAGAGGGTTGTTCATTTCTCAGACTTGTAAACCTCATGTGGAGTCACTGACATTTCACTGTAACATTGTATAGGTAAAGTACATGTGTGTTAATTTCATGTTTATTTCAGAAACATGTTTAGTGCTGTAGGAAAGGTTCTTGGTTATCTCTGGGGAGAAGATAACTCTACAGCTGTTGAGACTGTGAACAAAGAAGGAACACCAGTTGATCAGACTGATAAAGATGAAAACTATCCTAAAACTAGACAGTTTGATGGTAACATCACACACGTGTTCAGCAGCCATGGCTTGATTAACAATGAAATTTATTTCTCATTTGATGATGTGATTGGGGAAAGTAAACCATGTCTGGGAGAGAGCGTTGGGGTTGTTGCTGTTCAGGAGTATAAAGGTGGGGGCTGGTTGGCTAGTCAGGTGATTGTTACCCCAGGTTGGGATGACAGTGACGATAATAGTGATGAAGATCTCAATTTTGACACTAAGCGGCCAGCTGAAGTAGTTGGAAAGGTGACAAATTACAAGGATGGTAAAGGCTACATCAACGACAATATTTATTTGGACTTGACACATTGTGATCATAGTGACTATGTACCAGCTGCTGGTGACTGGGTTAAAACTGTTGTGGCATATAGTGATGATGACCAAACTGAAAAAATGGCAGACAAAATTGAACCGTTAAGAGTTAATGAAACTGAAGGAGTTATAACAGCTTTCCAAGGTGATCATGGGTACATAGATGGTGAAGTTTTCTTTACACCAGATGCATGTGGGGATCACTATGTCCCCAGGAAATGGGATCCAGTGAGTTACAAGGCTGTTGAGAGTGCACAGGGAAGATGTACTTGGAGAGCTTTAACCATACAACATTCAGTGAAACCTGACATTACACGGTAAGTTGATTATATTGAGTTTCATTTTTTATCAGGCCAAATAAAAATACAACGCTTGTAAGTTGAAGGTTTCCCAACCATACATGTGCCTGTGTTTTTTGTGAAACCTAAACAATTTTCATGTTTTCTGAAAAAAAAAAATAAAAAAAGGAATAACGCTTTTTTGTGGTAGATTTGGCTTCTTTAATTTGTATATTTCTACATAGCTCCAGATATGGAGGAGTACTGGGAATAATTTGGAGAGAATTTTTCTCTCTTTTTTTTTTTTTTTCTTATTTTTAGCGCACCAGAGTCGAAGGCTCCGGGGGAGCTTATAGGATAGGCAGTTGTTCGTCGTCTGCGTCTTCGTCTGGCGTCAACACTTTCAAACGCCATCTCCTCTGAAGCCACTGGGCCTATTTAGCCCAAGTTTCATCTTTAGCATCCTTGGGCTGGGGGATTGAAAGTTTATATTTTTAATGAAAGTTGGCTCATTAGTTTGGTTGCCATGTTAACTTAGGAGTTTCCATAGACTTATAATGGGGAAAATAGAAAAATGGCATTTACTGCCAAACCTTTGCAGATATTTTGACAAAACTTGAAATATTCCTTAAGTGAACTTCTTTTAGACACATGCTTTTATGCCAACCCGGGTGGTCCCCAGGGTGTGCCGGGGCCATGCCCCCCCCCTCAAGTGCATAAAAGGCCATATATCTCAGAAGCCATTCAGATCCCCACCCCTAAACCATATATATTCTTTTTTCTTATGATAAGTAGAAGTAAAACAAAGATCAGGAATTGATACAATTAACTTACTCCATCCATAAAAGACACCAAAGGGAAAGAAATACAAACATTAAGCGACCAGACCATAATGGAAACCTAAACAAAGGAAGGCCATATGGACAGTTACTTTCCCACAAAATGGCCATATGGCCATCCAAAATTAAAAGACACAAGTGATACACACAGTAAGTAACAAACAACAACATAAATAAATCGCCACAGAAGAGCCGCCTTGGAACGGTCAGTGGAAGATTTCCACTGGGGGGCTTAAATCGATTCTACGTGGCCACAATCCTCGCCCTTACTTCCGTCGCGATTTAGACAAATAATTTATTCAGTCCGCATGAAGGCCTCCTAACTCATCAGTGCAACATCTCCGTGAACACAGAAATCAAAGAACCACAGAGGTGAGACAACGGTGAGGACTCGACAGCAAGAAACCACTGAAATGCTGGAGCAAAAGAAAACCAACAGTTAGACTCCGATGAGCCCGACCAGAGACAGAGCATCAGGCACCAACCAACATTATCTCTTTAATTTTCAATAAGCCTTTACGTTGGAGCCGTCATAGAATCTGAGGCCTGACCCACCGGCGTGCAATTAAAGAGGGAAGCAAAGTTGCCAACCGTGATTGGGTTAACTACCATGCATGCAGTCTGTCGTATAATATCCATGTTGTACCCAATCTTTTTATATCGAAGAATGATTTTACGAAATTGGGTGCTGAAGTCATTGTGGTTATATATTTTTCTGAATTTATATACTAAGTCACCATAAAATTCGGGTTCCGATAGACCTTGTTGCAGAAGAGATTTAAGTCCAATATTGAATTTTGAAATTAAATCAGAATGGCGTCTATAAAATTTTGAAAAGGCTTTGCGTAGTTTATGGTACCGATAACCCTGATTAAGGAGTTTAGCCGTTAATAATTTATTACGAGTGTTGAAGTCAGTTACATGACTACACACTCTAGCAAATAGAATTAATTGCGAAATATAAACGCCATAGGATGGCGCACGAGGAACATCACCATCCAAAAAGGAAAATTTACAATCTCAAAATCAAAGTCATCGCGTTTATCATAAATTTTGCACGAAACAAATCCATCTACAATAGATAGATGTAAATCCAAAAACGGGGCCTCGGTATCAGAAGAATTTGCTTTATTTAACTGAGGTTCTAGGGGGTATTCAGTGATACCAACCTTGGGGTCCCGTGGGATGTGCTGGGCCCATGCCCCACCACCTCCACCTTGTAAAAGGCCCAATATCTCATAAACCATTTAGATCCCCAACCCAAAACAATATATAGTCTTCTTTCTTATGATAAAACGCATTCAGTGACACCAACCTGGGGGTCCCCTGAGATGTGCCCGGGCCATGCCCCCACCCCCTCCACTTTGTAAAAGACCCAATATCTCAGAAACCGTTGAGATCCCCACCTCTAAACCATATATATCCTTGTTCATTATGATAAGATGCATTCAGTGATACCACCTAGGGGCCCCCCACTAACTTCATGAAAGGAGATATATCTCAGAAACCATCCAGATCCCCACCCCTAAACCATACATATTCTTGTTTCTAATGATAAGACGCATTCAGTGACCCCAACCTAGGGGTCCCCTGGGATGTGCCTGGGCCTTGCCCCACCCCATCCACCCTATAAAGGGCCCAATATCTCAGAAACCGTTCAGATCCCCACCCCTGAACCATATATTCTTGTACCTTATGATAAGTCGCATTCAGTGACTTCAACCTAGGGGTCACCCAGGGTGCGCCGGGGCCATGCCCCACCCCTCCACTTCATAAAAGGTGATATATCTCAGAAACTTTTCAGATCCCCACCCCAAAGCCATATATATTCTTATGGTAAGACGCATTCAGTGACACCAACCTAGGGGTATCCAGGTGTGCGCGAGGGCCGCGCCCCACCCCACCCCTCCACTTCATAAAATGCGATATATCTCCGAAACCATTCGAATCCCCACCCCAAAACCATATATATTCTTGTTTCTTATGACAAGACGCATTCAGTGACACCAACCTGGGGGTCCCCTTGGATGTGCCGGGGCCATGTGCTACCCCTCCACTTCATAAAAGGCGATATATGTCAGAAACCATTCAGATCCCCACCCCAAAACCATATATATTCTTGTTCCTTATGATAAGACACATTCAGTGACACCAATTTTGGTGTCCCCTAGGATGTGCCTGGGCCATGCCCCACCCCCTCCACTTTGTAAAAGGCTCAATATCTCAGAGACCATTTAGATCCCCACCCCTAAACCATATATACTCTTGTTCCTTTTGATAAGACACATTTAGTGATACTAATCTAGGGGTCTCCCAGGGTGCGCTGGGGCCATGTCCCGACCCTCCACTTCATAAAATGACATATATCACAGAAACTGTTCAGATCCCCACCCCTAAGGCATGTATATTTGTGTTCCTTTTGATAAGACTCATTCAGTCACATCAACCTTGGGTGTATTTGTGCTAGGGCAATGTGTCGATGCCATGGCTCACTCCTCCACTTCATAAAAGGCCATATATCTCGGACACCATTAATATCCCCACCTCATAATCATATATATTCTTGTTCCTTGTGATTAGACACATTCAGTCACACCAACTTGGCTGTCCACAGGGGCCGTTCCTCTCCTCTTCAGTTCATAAGAAGGCCTCATATCTCAGAAACGGTTCAGATCCCCACTCCTAAACAATATATTTTCTTGGTCCTAATGAAAAGACACATTCAAGGACAACAATCTTTGATTTCCTGGTGTCTGCCAGGGCCATGCTCCAGCCCTCCACAGCTTAAGAGGCCTTATATCTCTGGAGCGGTACACATCCCCACCCCTAAACCATATTATATATTCTTGTTCCTTATGATAAGACGCATTCAGTGATACCAACCTGGGCTCTGTTGGATCCATGTCCCACCCCTCCACTTCATAAAAGGCCTAATATTTCAGATACAGATTCCACATGGAATGGAGGTTCGTTTGGGAGACTTTATAATCGATAAATTGAAACCCCACATGACTGTCAGTGGGCAGTGCCCGCCTGAACTCTGGTGAGCATAGTGGCCCATGGGCCTCTTGTTCTTATTTGCTAGAACCACATCATTGCAAGAGGCAATTATAACGTGTCAGATTTTGTTTGCTTATTTTTTTGGTTTGACATTTTGTGCGAATTGTCTTCCAGCAGACAATTCACATGAAATGTCAAGTAGAAGTGAAGGCAATGATCAAGTCTGATTTTCTTTGGAAAATGAGAAAATGGTATACATGTAGTATTTGTGAATGACGACTTCAACAGTAATGATTTGTGATGTAAGGGTTCATTTTAAATTTACATGATATAAACTGTAACATACATGTAATGATCAATGCATGTTAATTTCAGATTAAAGCTTTTCCATGGACCTATCCAACACTCGTTCATGAAGGATCTACTTGCTAATAAAGAAGGGATTGAAGTTTCAGCAGAAACTAGCTTTGGTTCTGTGAAGGTTGGGAACAAGAAAACCTTAACATTATGGGTAAGAAATGCCGGGAAATCTCAACAAACTTTTGTACGGTGTCACATGACTGCATCAAGCTCTCAGATGAAAGTACAGAATGTGAAGCTGTTGGCAGAACATGGTGCGATGAGGAAGAAAGGAAATGAGGTGGTTGATGGGAAGGTTGTTCTCTATCCAGCTATGTCTTTGTATGTGAACATTTCACTGGAAGCAAGGTAATTTGAGCTTGGACCAGTCGTTCTAAACTTATGATGTCACTTAGTGAACAGAATTATTATTAAACTATGTTAATTTAATATGGGGAATACGCTGGGGAATAGGCTTATTAAGTTTTGCCAAAAGGACATCAATAGCGGAAAGCCAAAAGAACATTTACTTTCCCACAAAATGGCATATCGGCTATCCAAAATAAAATAATATAAGCGACACAAACACCCAAAGACAACGATAACAAAAATAAACCACAACAGAAGAACTGCCTTGGAAGTTCAGCGGAAACGAATTCCACTGGGGTGGGAATGGGGGGCTTAAATCGTTTTTAAGTGGCCACAATCCTCGCCCTTACTTCCGTCGCGATTTAATCAAATAAATTGCTCAGTCCACACGAAAGCATCCCAACCCACCAGGGCAACATCTAAGCCTGCCCAGGAAAAGTGGTTCATGTATATAGACCCTATTTGTTTCATTGCTGGCAGGGATTGAGATGTCATTTAATCTCAATGTCGGGTAAAAGTCCCACAAAATTGGAAACAACGTCTCAAAAATGACCGAAATAGTGTTGATGGGGACGTTAAACCTCAAATCAAACAAACAGACAAAATCAACCCTGTAGGCAAGTTCAGATATATATTGAAACAGTGTAGATCCAGATGAGATGGCCCATAATGAGTCATTTCATCAGGAACTACACGGTTTGCCATCCTGTGAATGATTATTGACTATACTCCCACTTTGATAGAATGGATGTAACCAAATTGAGGGGAATGGGAACACACTCCTGCACAAGTACTTTTGTCTTCCATGTCAATAGATGTCAACTCTTAAAGGAAAGAATTTGCTCCTGACCCGTTTTTCAGGGGGACAGGGCTTGTACAAAAGCGAACAGGAAGTCCAGAAAGTTGTCTCCCTTTGAAAAATGGCAGAAAAATCTGCCAGGTGTTCCCATTCTCCTTAAAAGGTGAAATAATCCACTTGAGAAATTCAGGGTGAAAGAGTTAAAATGCTTATATATCATACCTGTACATGTATATAATTGTAGATCACCAGGTCAAGAGAAACAGCTTGTCATATTCACATTTGACAACTTCAAGATAGGTCGACAGTTGACAGCAAATATAACTGATCCACTGACAGATCTAATTGAGCACAATTCCCAGTATGCAGGAGGTCAGAGACAGGCTTATTCTAGATACAGGGAAACAGCAGCCAGACAATCTACACCATGGATGGTTCCTGGACAGAAACCTAGTAGGTGAGTGGTTGATCTAGGTAAAGAAGAGCAGGAACTATGGCTGGTTCCTGGGCAGTAACTATGCATATGATAATTAATTTTAGAAATAAGGAATCAGCAGAACATCAACCTAACAGTCTACAGCTCGGCTGGTTCCTGGACAGAAACCTAGTGGGTGAGTAATCTAGAGAGAGAAGAAGAGCCGGCACCATGACAGGATCCTGTTTAGGAATTATACATTTGAGCAATTATATTTAGAAACAGAGACTCAGCAAAACATCACCCTAACATTCTATATCTTGGCTGGTTCCTTGACAGAAACCTCAACACCTGGCACCATGACTCTTTCCTGGATAGGAACTATGCACCTGAGCAATTATATTTAGAAACAGAGACTCAGCAAAACATCACCCTAACATTCTATATCTTGGCTGGTTCCTTGACAGAAACCTCAACACCTGGCACCATGACTCTTTCCTGGATAGGAACTATGCACCTGAGCAATTATATTTAGAAACAGAGACTCAGCAAAACATCACCCTAACATTCTATATCTTGGCTGGTTCCTGGACAGAAACCTCAACACCTGGCACCATGACTCTTTCCTGGATAGGAACTATGCACCTGAGCAATTATATTTAGAAACAGAGACTCCTTTAGAAACAGAGACTCAGAAGGAACTCCTTTTTGATTTTTATTTGCCTTCACTGCAGCTGGTGTTGTGCCGTGTGGCGGCCGTAAAACGTCTCCCCGTACATCAACCATAGTGCAGTTTATATTTTACTTTTGGTCCTTTGAGATCAGCGTGAATATTCTAAGAAATCAGAAATAAATTATTGGTTTAGACTCAATAGTCTAGACAGGTTTTTAATTATTAGACCCATTTTGATTTATATCAGTCTTTGAATCGACTGCCTATTAGAAATTCGCAAAATTGCAGTATGTTTCCTCTGGCTTTCTTTGCCGGATCATTACAGGGTCACTGATGAGGCTTTATGAGCCGAAACTACGTAGTATGACCCATCTTCTTTCTTATGAATGTTTTCATTGCTCTTAAAGGAACTCCTTTTTGATTTTTATCAGCAAAACATCAGCCTAACATTCTACATCTTGGCAGGTTCCAGGACAGAAATCTAGGTTTTGTACGATAAAGGCACATTAATTGTAAATGGGACCATGATTCAGTTATTATACAAAGTTTTATTAACTTTACAATGTTCTATAAAAGGGTTATTCTTTGGAAGCAAGGAATACACCATATCAGTGTAAAATATGGAGTGTACAAGTATTTCTGGGCCAAACTAACCAGCCTCGGCACTTCTGGCCCCACCAGTGTCCCTCAAATATTTTTAAAAATTCCACAATGGAATCAGTGATCCCCGAAGAACAAGAAAATACACACTATGATGAAGGGAAAGGAGACTTTTTACAGCCACCACACATTCCCTTAACACCAGCTGTAGTTATGTAAGAAATGTTCTCTAAAAGGGTTATCCTGTAATTATTTAGTCAAAATGTTAAATGTTCTAGCAAGTACAATTTTAGTATGTTGGTATTTATGCTGAAAAAATGTGAGAAGCTTTTGCATTTGTAAATGCTGCTAACATTTTTTTTCAGCAAAAGTATTGGAATGACATTGTTTGTTTTTAACACCACTCAGAGTGCTAACGCTAATATTTACTACAATTTGTTGTGAACTGTCAATACATGTCAAAAATCTTTATATTCTCTAGGTTTAAGAAAACCATCCAGTTTCCAAACAGACTACCCCAATACCAAGTACCTGATAACCTGAGGGCAGCTGTACTGGAACATGATGACTTGGAAAAGTCATTTCCAGCTTTAAATGAGGTACACCATTTTTGGTACTTAAAACTTTCACCCCTGAGTTTCTGATGTGGACTTTTCCATCTTTGAACTTCGGCAGGTTCATTCTTCATACCTGTGATACATGCACCTCTCTCATCAGGAGGGAGACTCCCTCATTATTAATCCCCCGCCGCGAAGCAGAGCGGGGATTATAGGAATGGCTTTGTCTGTCTGTCCGTCTGTCCATCCATCTGTCTGTCCATAACACTTTCTTGCCCCCTGCGTATCTCCTGAACCCTTTGATAGATTTTCATTAAACTTTGGTCAATTATTCGTCTCAGTAAGCTGGTGTGCAGAACTCATAAATGAACTATGCCGGCTCAAGGTCAAGGTCCCGGTTGAATGTCACGAGTTTGAAACTTGGAATTTTGTGTCCGTTCCATATCTCCCTTCCCTTGGAAGGATTTTCATTAAACTTTGGTCAAATATTCTTCTCAGTGAGCTGAAGTGCAGAACCAATGTCCATCCGTCCGTCTGTCCGTCCGTCTGCCTGTCTGTCCATAACACTTTCTTGTCCGCTCCATATCTCCTGAACCCTTTGATAGATTTTCATCTAACTTTGGTTAATTATTAGTCTTAGTGAGCTGGTGTGCAGAACCTATAAATGAACCATGCTGACTCAATGTCAGTGTCACGGTTGAAGGTCACGAGTTTGAAACTTGGTATTTTGTGTCCATTCCATATCTCCTTTACCCTTGGAAGGATTTTCATTAAACTTTGGTCAAATATTCTTCTCAGTGAGCTGACCTGTGCAGAAATCATAAATAAATCATGCCGACTCAAGGTCAAGATCACATTTGAAGGTCAAGAGTTCAAAACTTTGAATTTTCTGTCCGTTCCATTTCTCCTTTACCCTTGGAAGGATTTTCATTAAACTTTGGTCAAATATTCTTCTCAGTGAGCTGATGTGCAGAAACCACAAATGAAATATGCCGACTCAAGGTCAAGGTCACATTTGAAGGACACGAGTTTAAAACTTTGATTTTTTTTGTCCGTTCCACATTTTCATTAAACTTTGGTCAATGATGCCCCTCTGACAGCTGATGTGTATAACCCATAAATGGAACTTGCCGACTCAAGGTCAAGGTCACATTTGAAGGTCACGAGTTTAAAACTTTGAATTACTTGTCCGTTCCATATCTCCTTTACCCCTCAAAGGATTTTCATTAAACTTTGGTCAATTATCCACCTCAGTGAGCTCATGTGCAGAGCCCATTAATGACTTATGTCGACACCAGATCAAGGTCATTTTGGACGGTCACGAGTTTGAAACTTTGAATTTTGTATCCCTTCCACATCTCCTTTACCCTTCAAAGGATTTTCATTAAACGTTAGTCAAATTTCCTCATCATTGAGCACAGTTGAAGGTCACAAGTTTGAAACTTTGAATTTTGTGTCCGTTCCATATCTCCTTTACCCCTAGAAGGATTTTCATTAAACTTTTGTGAAATATACCCCACAGTGAGCTGATGTGCAGAACCATAAATAAACCATGCCAACTCAAGGCCAAGGTCACAGGTGAAGGTCACAAGGTTGAACCTTGATACAAAGTGCGGCGGGGGATTTTGGCTGTCCTTCAGACTGCTTTCTTGTGATGCTAATTTTGCCCAATTTATGCTAAATTTTAGTAAAAGTTTGGAGTCTCCCTCATTTGAACTGAGAATTTCCCTTTATATTCTGTACATCTCCTTCATCAAAATGGCAAACCTCCCTCATACAGTTCAAACAATATTAACACAAGTATGCCATTCTTGTTTATGGGGGGGCTGAATCTAAATCATTAATAGGGTGGCAAGCAGTGTTGATCCTGATGAGCTGGTTCATTATGAGCCATGTCATCTGCATCTACACCGCTTACATAGGTATCTGTCTGCATCATTTTACTATTGTTTGGGTCGAAAACAGAAACCATGTTAGTTAAACAAAAAAAAAAAACATTTATGGTCATTTTTTATATAACCTATACATTTTCAGATGTTACATCCAAAACTGTGTTATAATAAATAGTGTTATAAAGAGGCTTATGTATATTTGACATGAGACTGAGATAGTTATAACATGATAAATATCTGGTAATCAGAATGTCTGTTCTATGCATCACAGTATTCCAATAACAAAAAAGGACAAAAAGTGCAGGCCCAGACCAGATGCTGTTGAATACCAGTATGGCATCTTCACTGCTTGCAACCAGCCAGTCCCCCACCACCACCAACAAAATATTGCACGACCCGCAGAAAAAGCGACCGACTGAAGTCGGTTGATTTCTAAGAGTGCCCTAAAATCACCGTGTCATTCTGTCAGTCTGTCATTCTGTCAGTCTGTCTGTCCGTTGGTAACCCGTTTGTGAAAATTGGTGATAGTGGCTTAACTGCTTGGAATATTTAAACAATTTTTGGCATACTGATAGATATCAATGAGATCTAACCAATGAACTTGCGAAATATTACATTCCATTTAGTATAGCCTCGCCGAGGCGAAAAATGTGAAAATTTTCGAACTGCTTCTCCTCGGAAACCGTTGGGCCCATTTAAGTAAAATTTCATATGGAGCCTCTATGGGATGGGGGAAACCAAAATTTGCTCATGTGGTCCAGGTCACATGACCAAAATGTCCGCCAAGCCATATATGGTCTGTCTGTCTGTCCGTCTGTAACCCGTTTGTGAAAGTTGGTGATAGTGACTTAACCGCTTGGAATATTTAAACAATTTTTGGCATACTGATAGATATCAATGAGATCTAACCAATGAACTTGTGAAATATTACATTCCATTTAGTATAGCCTAGCCGAGGCGAAAAATGTGAAAATTTTCTAACTGCTTCTCCTCGGAAACCGTTGGGCCCATTGAAGTAAAATTTCATATGGAGCCTCTGTTGGATGGGGGAAACCAAAATTTGCTCATGGGGTCCATGTCACCTGACCAAAATGGCCGCCAAGCCATATATGGTAAAAACCCTTCAAAAATAGTCTTCTCCAGAACCACTGGGCAGATTTCCACGAAACTTGATAAATAGCATCTGGGACGTAGGCCCATCATAAATTGCTAAAATGGTGACCCTGGGTTGACCTTGACCTTCTTTGTGCCTAGGTCAAACTTTGACAGATATGCCTTTGTATTGGAAAAGTGAGAATGCATTTTATAACGAGTCAGAATACAGTACTAAAGTATAAGATATATTTTTGTTCCTTACGATAAGGGGCATTTATTGGGGGAAACCGTTTAAGGTCCAGGTCACATGACCAAAATGGCCGCCATACCCATATATGGTAACACTCATAAAGCTAAAAGCATCTGGCGGGTCGTGCACTTCAGCTGAAGCACTGGTTCTTTCGTAGAGATTGATCAGGACTTCTTTCCTATGATCATTCTATCCGGTCCACTGATATATGAAAGGCAGCTTTCACTTTCTGGCCAAAGAATTTAAACTGTACTGTTTAGCCACTTGGTTATCAGCTTAATGTGTGTTGTTGGGCCATTTCAATCAAGTATTAGACAGTTAATTCCTGTGTGATGATCTCATTACTTAACCCTTTTTATACCCCACCACACGATAGTGGCGGGGTATTATGATATACCCTCCGGTGTCCGTCCGTCCGTCCGTCCGCACCATTTCCGATCGATAACTTGAGTAATTTTTAACGAATTTTTTTCAAATTTCGCATACATGTATATATCGGGAATGAGTGGTATGGGATTGTTAATGGGCAAAATCCGTTAACATTTGACAGAGTTATGGCCCTTTTTAGTTCAAAATAAGGGGTTTTGGGGCGTTTCCGATCAATAACTTGAATATTTTTTCACGGATTTTCTTCAAATTTTGTATACACATTGGCATTGGGTATGAGTGGTTTGGGATTTTAAATGGGCAAAATACATTAACATTTAACGGAATTATGGTCGTTAAAAATTCCGATTAAATGGTTTTTGGGGACTTATTCCTTTACTATATGGAATATTTGGATGAAACTGCACTGATGTATAAACGACCATAATAAGCAGGTTTTGTGTTGTGAATACACAAAATGCGTTAACATTTAACGAAAAATTGGTCGTTAACAATTCCCATTAAATAGTTTCTGCGCATTTATTCCGGATGAGTCTTTAAACCGAGGTCCCGTCTCCGTATGACCTTAGCTGTTGGTGGGACGTAAAACTAAAACTCACTCACTCACTCACTCACTTTAATTTATGAAATATATTGATTATCACTGCCAGTGTAGTGGTTTGAGTGCTGGACTACAAATCCTATTGTTGACTATGAATCTGAAGGGCGTGAGTTCAAATCTCCGTCGAGGAATGGAATTTTTTTTTTTTTTTCGTTTTTTCTTTTTTTTTTTTGTGTGTGTTCTTTTTTCTTTTTCTTTCTTTTTCATTTTGGCAATGAATTTATTTATTTTTTTTATTATTTTTTTTAATTTTCCTCATTTTTATACCCCACCACACCATAGTGGCGGGGTATTATGATATACCCTCCGGTGTCTGTCCGTCCGTCCGTCCGTCCGTACGTCCGTCCGTCCGTCCGTCCGTCCGCACCATTTCCGATCGATAACTTGAGTAATTTTTAACGAATTTTTTTCAAATTTTGCATACATGTATATATCGGGAATGAGTGGTATGGGATTGTTAATGGGCAAAATCCGTTAACATTTGACAGAGTTATGGCCCTTTTTAGTTCAAAATAAGGGGTTTTGGGGCGTTTCCGATCAATAACTTCAATATTTTTTCACGGATTTTCTTCAAATTTTGTATACACATTGGCATTGGGTATGAGTGGTTTGGGATTGTAAATGGGCAAAATACATTAACATTTAACCGAATTATGGTCGTTAAAAATTCCGATTAAATGGTTTTTGGGGACTTATTCCTTTACTATATGGAATATTTGGATGAAACTGCACTGATGTATAAACGGCCATAATAAGCAGGTTTTGTGTTGTGAATACACAAAATGCGTTAACATTTAACGAAAAATTGGTCGTTAACAATTCCCATTAAATAGTTTCTGCGCATTTATTCCTTTAATTTATGAAATATATTGATTATCACTGCCAGTGTAGTGGTTAGAGTGCTGGACTACAAATCCTATTGTTGACTATGAATCTGAGGGGCGTGAGTTCAAATCTCCGTCGAGGAATGGAAATTTTTTTTTTTTTCGTTTTTTCTTTTTTTTTGTGTGTGTTCTTTTTTCTTTTTCTTTCTTTTTCATTTTGGCAATGAATTTATTTATTTTTATTTTTTTTTTTTTTTAATTTTCCTCATTTTTGGTTTTTCATTCCTTTTTTTTCCCTTTTTTTCACCCTTTTCTTCTTTTTGTTATACCCCATCACACGATAGTGCTGGTATATTACAATATACCCTCCGGTGTCTGTCCGTCCGTCCGTCCGTCCCCACCATTTCCGACCAATAACTGGATTAATTTGTGCTATGAATCTGAGGGGCGTGAGTTCAAACCCCCGTGGAGGAATGGAATTTTCTTTTTTTTTTTCCTTTTTTTCTCGTTTTTTCTTTTCTTTTTTTTCCGTTTATTTTTCTTTTCTTTCTTTTTGCAATGAATTTTTTTTTTTTCGTTTTTTTTTTCTCATTTTTTGTTTTTCATTCTTTTTTTTCCTTTTCTTCTTTTTGTTATACCCCAATTACACGATAGTGCTGGGATATTATAATATACCCTCCGGTGTCTGTCTGTCCGTCCGTCCGTCCATCTGTCCGTCCGTCCATCCCCACCATTTCCGACCGATAACTTGATTAATTATCACATTTTTTTTTTCAAATTGTGCCTACATGTTTATATCGGGAATGACTTTTTTTTTCTTTTCTTCTTTTTGTTATACCCCATCACACGATAGTGCTGGGGTATTATAATATACCCTCCAGTGTCTGTCCGTTCGTCCGTCCATCCACACCATTTCCGACCGATAACTTGATTAATTTCTCACAATTTTTTTTTGGAGTTTGCGATCAATAACTTAAGAATCTTTTCATGGATTTTCTTCAAATTTTAAAACACTAAAGGACACATATTATTGCCAAGGACAGTCACTCTGCTTTTCTGGTTATTGTATTATCTGCCCTTTTGATATACATGTATGTAGTTCCTTTACTATATTGAATGCCTTAGTGAAGTTTTACAGATAACTATAACACTTAAAAGTACCACTATTATGGGCAAGGCTATAACCATATTATCTTGCAGTGGTGGGGTATCATGCAGTGTTAGCGTGCTTTTATTGCACCTAATGGAATCTTCCTCTTGATATATAGCAGGAGTCCATTTCAAAATTAAGGGGTGTCAGGTTGTGTTTTCTTCAAAATTTATTTGGAAAATTGCTGAACTTGTAGCAAACAGTGGAGGTCCTGATCAGACGCCGCGTTCTGCGGCATCTGATCTGGGCCTGCACTGTTTGCCATGGTACCCGTTTAGGGGTTTCCAGTCTGAAATGGGTTAAATGATTAAAACTTCCTGTTGCAGGAGTTGACATTTGAGAATTATACAGAGAAATTCCGGGTTTTGCTGCATTTGGAAGAGATACAGATGGATATAGATATAAGAGAATTTGACCTTCATAGGGTAAAAAGTACTTAAATTTTACATGTTTTTGCAAACTTTTGTGTTTTGAGACCATGTTATGTCCAGTATTATTACAATGAACATTTGGATGGCCCTACATTGTAAGGTTATGTAGTAAATATAATCAGTGAGCCTTAGACAATTTTATAGGGGAGAGCTTTAGGGAGTCCCTATAAAATTGTCGGGGTGAACCGATTATATTTTATTATTAAAGACACTAATCATGTATTTAGTTTATACCGCAATTCAAAACAATCAAGGGGTTTTGCAATAATTTAGCAAATTTAAGCAAAAAAGACAGCAGACAGTGTGGCATGTTAAACGACATTCAGTGCCATAGCGCACACACATAATATAATGTGACGTCAACGAGTGCAAAGTTTATGACGTCACCGCCCCACAAAGAGGTAGGAAACAACATGGACGCTCGAATTAAAGTTTCTCAGCGGTTTATATTCTGTATGAAAATCTGCAAATAAATAGTTTATTTTAGCTTTAGAAATTATTTTCGAGGTTAGGATGCAACTGCAGTAGCAGTGCGAGTTATTCCAACGGGCCATTCAAACCACGAAAGGCCGAGAATGTAAGAATTTAGCTGCAATTTCTGAAAATCTGTTCAAATGAATATTTGCTAAGCTTTTAACTTGCAGTTTCGTTGTTTTCCCATGTATAAAAGGTTGCGTGTTATTGCTTACAGTTGTTAAATAGTGACCTGAAAAGTAGGTCCGGTCTATAAACGGTCACTAGACTTATTATAGGTCAGTAAAAGGTAATATAGGTCACTACCGATTATAGCTCGCAGTTATTCGACCCCCTTTATTAGGTTACTAGAATGCCTTATTTCGGTATAAATCCAAAACCATGTTTAACGAGAGAAGCATTGTAAGAGACATCATTGTGATATATTTTCAAAAACATTAATTGTCATCTACATGACCACACATGTCCAGTACAATAGCAAAACCAGCTTAACCCTAACATGCTGAACCCTGAAATATCCATTTTTGAAAACTATATAGATCCAGATCAACAAGCTTCTCAGAAGCCAGCTGATCTGGATCTATACTGTTTATCATTCTGCTTGTGAATCCGTGATAAAAAATGAAATAAGCAAGTTGAACCCAAATGGCCAGAAATTGGGGAGGAGTGTAGCATATTTCCACTCAAAATCACAGATTGCGTGTACTGTTTAGAACTGTAACAAGTACTTACAAGCTCTTTTGATCCGCTCAAAATCACATATTGTGGGTACTCGTTAGAACTGCCTTACAGAGGCCATTTAAATGAGTACACACAATCTGTGTTTTGAGCAGATACATGAAAAGTATCAGAATTTTATCTGACTGTTTTCATTTTTTGGTGGTAAAATGTTCAATATATTTGAATAGGCGGGTTTTCGTAATAAGTCTTTGCCAACACATAGGTCTTATTACGGTTTTTGTCCTGCACAGGCTAAAATAGAAATAATCTGGATCCAGTTGTTCAAAGCCTTGTTAGCTTAACGAGCTTGTTAGTGGTCAAATTATTAACTGTTCTAGCAAGTACAATATCTAAAATTTTGGTATATTTGCTGAAAAAATGTGAGTAGCTTTCTCGCCTTTTTTCTGCTAAACTATTAGTATATTTGCCATATTAAATGATCAAAGTTTTAACAATTCGTTTTGAACAACTGGATCCTGAACTCTATGGGTGATGAGTGAATGTCCATAAGTCATTCCATCAGTCAAAAGTTTTGTTCATCACAAGTATAACTGACATGTTCAGGCCTTGTTACATGTAGCTCAGTTGGATGCGCATTTGACTGGTGATCAGGAGTGCCTGGGTTTCATACCTACTTGGATCGACAACATTCTTACATGGATGCTGTTCATAAAATCATTTCTTGTGTTACTCTCTCCCTTCAGCGGATTGCAGAATTTAAATGTGCAAAAAATGTGCACTGTACTGGTTAACCACTAATATATAAGCCTGCAAAAGGAAATGTGTTTTCAGGTAAATTGACTGGCTTGATATTACCTAGTGTTGGCAGGCTGTAAAACTACATAGAAACAAGGGTTAGATAGATATGAATGCCAACAATATATATCTCTAGATGATATGGCTCATCAGGATCATACGTTTGCCATTCTTGGACCAGTTGTTCAAAATGATCAAGTTAACGAACCGTTAAAACTTCGATCATTGATTATGGAAAATATGCTAATATTTAAGCAAAAATACCAGATTTATACATATTGTAATTGCGTGTTTGTTTGATTTGAGGTCTCACTTCCCCACTGTATAGGTAATTTTGGAGATGTTGCTTCCAATTCTGTGGGACTACAATTTGACCCTTACTGAGCTCGTTAAGCTAGCACTGCTGGTAATGATTTTGACTCACTTCCATATTTACAAGATTTGGACATGTCCAGATTCAAAGATCGGAGAGGCTTCTTCAGAAGTTCAGGGGTGAAAGAGTAATGTACCGTATTTACCCTAAATATTCAGACACCCCAACTCCTTACTTATTCTAATATTTGAACAAATACAATTTACTGCTTGGTGTTGTATCTTAAGACAGCTGAATGTGTGGCAGACAGTGTAGACCCTGATAAGATGCCACATTCTCATCTGAGCTCACACCGTTTTTCAGGCATGTCTGTCCAAATATTTAGGGTAAATACGGTGCAAAAATTGCTGTCATTAATATTTCACACTTGAACAGCACTGATTTACATGCTATTGAAGGAATAATTATTCTCCTCGTGATTTATCCAGATCGATGTAAGTTCTTAGAGCATTGATTGCAAAGTTTTACCCCTTAACCCTCTGAAAAATTAATATAATGTAATTTGTTCCCACAAATTCACAAACTGAATGTGAAACAGTGTAAAATTAATACTGATCAGATGTCTTCTACACTGTTGGCAAAAGATGCAAATTTTGGTACAGCAGGACAAGGGTTAATTCTCGATGGCACAGATATCAACATACATTAAGCATAATACGAGGACTGTTCAAGTATGAATGCAACTTAGCACATAAAAATGATTCCGTGATAGATTTCGATGAAAAGTTTATTTTGTCCCCTCAAAGTATTCCCCTTTAACAGTATTCCCCTTTAACTTTCCGTCTTCTTATCCAATCATTGAATGCATTTTGGTAGTCTTTTCGAGGTATACTATGAAGGCACTGGAATTTTGCAGAACCGAGGTGTTTGCACTGACCAAATTTTCGACCAGAAAGGTATTTTTTCAGCTGCGGGAACAAAAAAAGTCACACAGGGCAAGGTCAGGGGAATACGGGGTGTGAGGGAGTTCAACAACCTTTTCCTGCTTCAGATAGTCTTGATCGCGACGGAAGTAAGGGCGAGGATTGTGGACACGTAAAATCGATTTAAGCCCCCCAGTGGAAATCTTCCACTGACCGTTCCAAGGCGACTCTTCTGTGGCGATTTATTTATGTTGTTGTTTGTTACTTACTGTGTGTATCACTTTACTGTGTGTATCACTTGTGTCTTTTAATTTTGGATGGCCTTATGGCCATTTGTGGGAAAGTAACTGTCCTTATGGCCTTCCTTTGTTTAGGTTTCCATTATGGTCTGGTCGCTTAATGTTTGTATTTCTTTCCCTTTGGTGTCTTTTATTGGTGGAGTAAGTTAATTGTATCAATTCCTGATCTTTGTTTTACTTCTACTTTGCACAATGAACGCCTTGTGCGATGACACATTGTCATGTAGCAATCTGACATTGGCCAAGCCAGTTGTGGGTCTTCGTTCTTTGAAATATTTCTTCAATTTTCGAAGAACTTTATTCTTGTAAAACTTAGCATTTACAGATTTCCCTTTAGGCACAGCAACCTACATAGCCGGGCCCTGATTTGAACAGAATATGACATACATTACCTTCTTGACGCTCATGGTCTGCTTTGCAATGCATGATCTTTTGCAATAGTTTGTTGCCCATATTTGGTTCTGAATCTTACGTTTTGGCACAAAAAAGTGAACCCATGTCTCGTCACCTGTGACGACATTAGCGAGAGACCGTGTATTGTAATTTGGAAACTTTTAAGCAACTTCTTGGCGCACTGAAAGCGTGTTTTTTTCTGCTCATCTGTCAACAGATGGGGAATCCATCTAGCACAGATCTTTCTCATTTTCAAATCCCGTTTTAGAATTGTATGATCTGCTCCTAATGAGATGCCAACCCTACTTGCTATTTGCCTAGTGGTGTATCGTGCATCGGTAGCAACTATTTCTTTCACTCCAGCAACCATCTTGGCAGATGTTGCTCTTTTCGGCCGACGATCATGTGGTGCATCTTCTGTTGAGCCTAGCCCACAGCTGAATTTCTTACACCAACGAAAAACTGTCGGAAAAGACATTTCATTTTGCCCATAAACCAAACATGTTTCATCAAAAAAGTCTTTGCACCGTATACCAAGAATACAACGATCCTTAATATAGGACCGTATTTCAACGGCGTACTCTGACCTTCTTCCAACCATGTTTTGTATTAGTATACAAGAGTAGACAGTGTTTATCGAACGATATACATTGCTAAAGTGCACTGATTTTAAAAGGTTTGGTATCAATGTATAGGGAAAATGTTTTTCTACGCTTTGATATTTATTTCCAGGTGATTTTCGCATTAGTGCTTGAGAAAACGTTCTACTTGCATTCATATTTGAACAGTCCTCGTAAAACACTGTAAAGCAAAAGTATTTTCATCCTTAAATATTTACATCCTCAGTGCATTTACAGAAAAAAGCTCATGAAGTTAACTCATAGTATGCTAAATGTTGTTCATACTTCAAAAAATACATTTGACTCATGCGCCATGATCATTAAGAGACTTCAAAATAAACCATGGCTCTCTCCAGTATGACTGGACAATTGCAATGTCATGACGTCAACCTTGCTGGTCTGCTAAAAATACTGTGAGCAGTATTTTTCTTCCAATTTTAACCCTCAAACTGGTATAAATAATGTAAATATATGTAATGTAGATAGTTTATTTAGAGTTCATAGGAGAAAGAACAACAGTGGGTCTCGAGCAAAGCTTAATTGAACCCCGCTAACTTAGCTGTTGACCCAGTGTTGTTCATACATCAATGAAAATCCGCCCCCGCCCATATGGGCTTGAAGAAATATGTGGGCTGCATGATGCTTCCACGCAGAACTGAATCCGGCCCGCACACTAGTACTGGTAAACCGCTTAGAGGATCTAAGCCTGTCCAGGAACCGCGGTGCGAGGCGGACCGTCCATGCTAATAAACCCTATTGGTTTCTTTGGGCGACAGGGCTTGAGATGTCATTTCATCTCAATGTCGAGTAAAAGTCCCACAAAATTGGAAGCAACGTCTCCAAAATGACCTTTACAGTGTTGACGGGGACGTTAAACCTCAAATCAAACAAACAAAACATCAATGAAAATTAAAAATATACCTTCATTCCTTTAGTAAATGATACATAAAAGAAATGTATCATTGTTGCAATGTTTTATGAAGGACTCTTTGACTGAGACATTGACAGAATTAAATGTTTCACATCATCATACATGCTTAGCAACATGCTTTACTACAAATTCCCACATGATGTAATTTTATAAAGGGAACATATTAACATCTCGTTGGGTTCTTGTTAAGAAAGTGCAAAGAAATAAACCTGTAGCACTGTAGTTTTAGGAAATCAACAACTGGTTTTCATTTCAAATTTACCTCTACATGTAAATCAATGATTGGAAAAAGAAATTAAGCAGCTCACTAGAAAAGATAGGAAAAACAAAGGCTCCACCTTTTTTGCTCTATTACATTTATGTGAGGGTGTTCATTTTTTCTGTATATTTGGGCAGTTTCATAGCAATAGCTTTGCAAACATTTTAACATTCACAATACATTCTTTAAAGTTGGTGGGTAGGAAAAATAATCAGTGTTGGGGTTTAAACCTCGACACGAAACTCTGAGGCTGGTTTTCGGTTATTTTAAGTCTCATGCTCGGCATAGCCTCGCACAAGACTTAAATAAACTGAAAACTTGCCTGAAATATCCTTGTCTCAGTCTCAACCCCATCATAGATTCTATTAGTCTGACATGGTTGTAATATCCTATTGAGTCTTTATATGATGAAAATTTTAGGTTTGTCTCCGGCATGTAGGAGAATATCTTGGTTTGCAAGTCCCAGGTCTGGCAGAAGGAAGGCCTTCCGTGTTGCTAGGAGACAAGGTCATGCTGACAGACCCAGGGGATCCAGACGGTCCCTGTTATGAGGGATATGTTCATGAGGTATGTCGTTGTGTTGCACCTGATTTTTACATATCACAATATAGGGATCTGTTTTTTTTTGTGTTTTTGTTTTCTCATTTTGTTTTAGTTCATCAAGTCATAAACATTTGCGTCATCCCCAACCTCGACCCTAATGTTTAAGTTAGAGTTGGCACCCATAAGAGCAACATAGCCATCAGTAGAACTCTGATTGATCTGCTGGACATGTGAGACACTTTATGAAATAACCACGAGTGTACTGTTTTGTTTATCATGTAATGATTTCAAATTATTTATTATAGAAGTTGACGAAAAATTCCGTAAAACACAGAATTGTCACTAATGGTGTCATGAATCTACATCCCAGTAAGCAAGTGTTATTTATTGTGTGGCCATATCATCTTTATTGCATGACGTGATCCACTAAAAAACAGCGATGTTATATGATATAAGTATGCTTTTCTGCCCCCGCCCATAGGGGCTTGAAGAAATATATGGGCTGCATGATGCTTTCAGGCAGAGCTGAATCCGGCCCGCACACTAGTACTGGTAAATCGCTTAGAGGATCTAAGCCTGTCTAGGAACCGCGGTGTGAGGCTGATTGTCCATGCTAATAAACCCTATTGGTTTCATTGGGCAACAGGGCTTGAGATGTCATTTCATCTCAATGTCGGGTAAAAGTCCCACAAAATTGGAAGCAACGTCTCCAAAATGACCTTTACAGTGTTGACGGGGACGTTAAACCTCAAATCAAAAAAAATAAGTATGCTTGTACATGATATGGTAGTTTAACTGAATTTCATTTTCCTCGTAGATTTTGAAGGATGAAGTCTTACTGAAGTTTAACCCAGAATTTCACAGAGCCTATTCAGGAAAAGATTATGATGTTGTGTTTACATTTAACAGGTATGTTTTCATTTAGTTCTTCCAAAAATATTTGAATCAGTTCATGAGAAAAAAGTACATATCACACAGACTACAAGCAAAGTCTCGGGTGAGCCTGCCCATAAGAGCTGTCTCACCAGAGCCTTTGCTGCCAGCAGATATTTAGAAGAGACCTAGAGGTCTAGCCAAGAAACATTTGTACACACTGTGCTATTCATTTCTTTGGTGTATTCTTTGCTTTCAAAGGATAACCCTTTAATAATACATATTTAACGTCACTAAAGTTGCTCTTCAGGGAATGTGTGGCTGATAAAAAGTCTCCATACCCTTAATCAAAGTGTAGGTAATATTTTCTTGTCCTTTTGGATGATTGATTCCATTGTGGAATTTCATTACGAAAACACACCTATATAAATACATTGTAATTTTTTACCGCCAATAAACCCTATGGAAAATTGTAATATTTTTCTCATTTCTGTTCAAAACATAGATTATGGGAACTCGTTAGAACTGCATTGGCGAGCGGTTCTGACCAGACGTCTCAATCTATGTTTTAGAGCAGAAATAAGACAAATAATGAATACCCTTGTGTACCCCAGTTTGACTGTATAATTGTGGCGTTTAAGGACGTCAAAATTATATGGGCATGTTTTCTTGACATGAAACTATTTGAGGGTCACTGGTGGGGCCTAATTGGCCGAAACTGGCTAGTCTGGCCCAGAAAATGTTTTACACTTCGTCCTTTCACTTTTGTGGTGTATTCCTTGCTTCTAAAGGATAACCCTTTCATAGAACATATGTAATAATGCAAGATGCTATGTGTCTAGTTATATTAGTTGGCTGTGCATTTGCGTTTGAAGAACATGTTGTGTGTCTAGGTCTAATAACTAGCTGTTAATATGCATTTGAAAAATAAATCAAGAGAATACTGAAGGCACTTTTCTCATGGGTTGACTCTTGTGGTAAATGAGCCTGGTAATCATTTCATTTATATGGACTTTATGAAACAAGTCTTTGGTGTAGGTTCCATAAATTTTAATGGAAATGACAATGAGAGTGAAGCTAGCCTTGGAGGCTCAGTCAGATTAGTGTCTGACTGCTGATCAGGTGTTTGTAAGTTTAATACCTGCCAGGTTGGCAACAGTTTTTCATGGAAATTGGTCATCCCTTCTATGGTCATTCTCTCTGTTCCACCGATTCTAGAAGGGCAGTTGTCAATTTCATGTGCACTGTACTTGTTAACTGTTGATACATAACAATAGAAGTGAAGGCAATGATCAGGAATAAACATGTCCAGGAAAAGGTAAACTGACCAGCTCATTATGATAAATAATATTGACTGTGCTGTTAAACTCCAGACAAACCATGAGTGTGAGATTCGGTCTATCATGTAATATAGAGATCAACCATGGTTTTTCATGCATTAACATTTGCCAGATCCCAAGGAAGCTGTTTTAACATGAGGCCACCAGGCCAAATGTTCAAATATCTTTCCAAGGATCCGGCAAATGTTAATGCAATGAAATCACCATGGCTGATCATTATTCTTGCATAACTTATGGTTCAGACAGCAAATTCTGACGAAAATGCCCAAAGGCTCCATATAAACTCAACGGGCCTCTATAGCTAAGTGGATAAGAGCGCTGACTCTTAATCATTAGGTCTCTCACTGCTGTGGTTCGAGCCTGGCTTGAGTCACATGTGAGGGTGAGAAGCCAAGTTCTGCAACGGAAGGTTAGGTGGTTTTTATCCGGGTACTCAGGGTTTCGCCCACCTCTGATTAACGATAGGCTCGATATAAGTGAAATAATATAAAACATATAAACTCTTCCACTGCGACCGACAGACCATTATGGTGGCTAGTTCAGACTGTTGTTTACAATGACATTGTTACACTGTAGCCCTCTAACGTCATCATAGAACTTTTAAATGCTACGTCCAGGGAGATAAAGTTACGTCGCTCAAAGTAACATTTTTTTTTTTTTTGTTTGAGTTTTACGGCCCTTTCAAGATTATTTCACTCATATCGAGCCGATCGTTAATCAGAGGTGGGCGAAAACCGGAGTACCCGGAGAAAAACCACCTGACCTTCCGTTGCAGAACTTGGCGTCTCACACGTGGCCCGAGCGAGGCTCGAACCTACGGCGGTGAGAGACCTAATGACTAAGAGTCAGCGCTCTTATCCACTAGGCCACGGAGGCCCGTTCAAAGTAACATAAACAAAGTATGGCCCATCTTGTCATATCAAAAGCTCAAAATACATGTTCAAACAGCACGTGAATTTCATGATTTGAACATGGGTTTTTGTTGTTTGAGCATGGTTTTTGGTCCATTTGACAATGACTTCAAACAGCCATGCACATATATATTTGCTTCATCATTATTGCTGCACAAAAACCTGTTTGTAAGTTCAATTTCATTCCCATGGCTATTTGTATTAGATGGTTCCAAAAGCAAATCATAATATTTTGGTATATAAATAAGGTACGACATGTAAAATGTACTCTTATACTATTTTATGTAATGATATCATGACACTGCTTATGGCATTTGTCAGATGGTACGTATAGATTACATCGTGTTTAGTTTTCTGTAGTGACATAACATGTTTTATATTGTAGGGGTCCAATTAGAAAGTGCCACAAAGCAATAGAATTAGCCATGGAATTAGGAGAAAACGGTAATATTGATAGTACCGTAATGATCCTAAGTATTGGGACAGGTAGGCCAAAGCAAACAGTGCAGACACAGATCAGACTGCAGTCTGATCAGGGTCTACACTGTTTGCCATTCTGTCTGCACCTTTTGGACATCTTGCTGGGTTGTGAATCAAATTTGTTAAATTTTTTGAAGAATTACAGCAAGTCCTCAAGGTGTCCGAATTTTTAGGATTTTTACGGTATTTTTTTTGGCTGTGACAAACAAAAAATTATCTTGAGTATACGCACTCACCCAAGACTTAGATCACTCTCTATCTTGTTGGTACTCATCAGAAGCGACTTGGCGCTGTGCTTCTAATGAGTACCCACAACATTTGTTTTTGTGCAGAAATAGAAAAATATCAGTACTTTTTTTCTCATGAAAAAAAAACAAAACACCTTATCTGGCGCTAGGTTTAGATCTATCTACAGACCCGAAGTTATTTCAGTCTGCAGGAGAAGACTGTCTGTATAAGTTGTTGCAGTGACTGTTGTTTTTCTTCACTTTGAAAACATATTCAAAGACATTTTTTTTGCTTGGCACTGCTCCTATACATGTTTTCTTTATGGGTTGATTGCATGTGGTGTAGTTTCATTGGTCAGTGATAAATATGTGGATATTAGCAGTATAAATCAGATTCATCTGTAACTTGTGGTCAGTTGTGCGTCAGTTGACTGGAACTAAACTATGCAAATAATATTTTCCTGAAATCCAGGTACGAGTTATTATAGCTGTTGCTCTGACATTGGAGTGCTGGGCAAAGAGATTTGAGTATGAATGGAAATGGTTTATTTAAGGTGTGTTTTTATATCGATTTGGAAAACCCAGGTATGCCTATTGGCAAGCAGTGTAGACTCAGATCAAACATCACACTGATTGCTTTAAGGGCAAAACGGTCAAAGTCCCAGTTTAAGACCAGCCTGCATTTAAAATAGAAGTGAAGGCAATGATCAGGAATCGATACAATTAACCCACAGCTCCCATCAGAGACACCAAGGGAAAGAAACACAAACATGAAACAACTAGACACTAATGGAAATATCACTAGCGGAAAGCCAAAAGGACAGTTACTTTCCTACTAAATGGCCAATCGGCTATTCAAAGCAAAATAATATAAGCGATACACACACTCAAAGACAAGCCATAACAAAAGTAAACCACGACAGAAGAACAGCCTTGAAAAGGTCAGTGAAACGAACTCCACTGGCGGGGGGGGGGGGGGGCAAATTGATCTCCGTGAACACAAAATCCTAACAACCACAGGAACGAAACAATGGTGAGGACCCAACAGCAAGAAACCACCGAAACGCTGGAGCAAAAGAAAACCAAGAGCCAGATCCCGACAGGCCCAACCAGAGACACAGCACCATGCACCAACCAACATTACATAAAATTAGATTCTCTCTAATTCTTAGCAAGCCTTTATGCTGGAACCGTCATAGTGTCTTGGCCTAACCCACCAGCATGCAAATAAAGAGGGAAGCAAGTTGTCAATCGTGATTGGGCCACCCACCATGCATCTGTCGTATAACACCAACGCAAGACCCAATCCCGGCTCATTGAAGAACGACCTCACGAATCCGCAATCTTGCAATTATATATTTTTCTGAACTTATATGCCAAGTCAAAATAAAATTCGGGTTCCGATAGACCTTGCTGCAGAAGAAACTCAAGTCCAATATTGAACTTTGAAATTGAATCTTAATGACATCTATAAAAATTTGAAAAGGCTTTGCATAGTTTATGATACCGATAAATATGTTCTATAAAAGGTTATCCTTTGGAAGCAAAGAATACTCCACAGAAGTGGAAAATATGAAGCGTACATGTTTCCTGGGCCAGACTAGCTAGTTTCGGCCAATTAGGCCTCATTGGTGACGCTCAAGTATTTTCAAAATCCAACAATGGAATCAATGATCCCTAAGGACAAGAAAATATAAACTGCACTGTGATAACCCTGACCAAGAAGCCCAGCAGTCAACAACCCATTATGAGTGTTGAAGTCAGTTACACGACCAGCTACCCCAGTCAAATCACTTGGGAAACACAAACGCCGCAGGACGCAGCACGAGGAACACTACCACCCAAGAAATGAAAATTTCAATCTCAAAACCAAAACCATCGAGCTCATCATAAACCTTGCAAGAAGCAAGCCCACCCACAATAGACAGGTACAAATCCAAAAAAGGGACCCCGGCACTAGAAGAACCCACCCTACTCAACCGAAGTCGGGGGAGGGGGGGGGGGTGGTTACACCGGACTGACCAAACCATCGAAACAGGTATTGTCAATATTTAACAAATCCAAATATCTAGAAGTCGAGCCAAAGACCCTACAGTGTTGTCATTGTCTTCATTAATCATTGGGGTCTTGTTGTTCAGTTTTGTTGACTCATTAAATTGGCACAACAGCATGAACTCCAAGTAAATGTATTCCATTAAAAGACTTCCTTGGAGCTTATGATGCTTCCTGTCTTTAATTTCAGCTAGGTTTCAAGGCTGTCATGCTATTCAGAAAGGTTGAGATTATTTTGAGTGTGGTTAGGCATGTGAATCTGAAGAATTACTTTCTCAGGTTGTAAGGTGCCTTTTCTCATTCTTTGTATAATTTGTTTGTTTATCTTGAGTTTAAAGGCATTTATTCTTGATTATTGAGGACTATCATTTCATTACATAATATTATGTAGCCCTCAGTGCTGACTAAAGAGAAGTCCTCTGTCTTCAACAGGTAAGGGGCCTCCATGGGGAAAATCAATAATTTACTTACTGTTTGCTAGAGTGTACATTATTGATTTTTCTCCCTTAAGTGCCTCAGTCAGGGGATTTAACAAGAGCTACTAATCACCCTATTAAGGGCTGCCTTTGATCTGCTATAGACTATATCACAGGGGGCAATAAATCAATTATTAACACACGGTTTGTCCTACTGTTCAAGAAAAAATGCCTTTAACAGCCCAGTCAACTCTATGTAATGCATATGGAGTGGGTCAGTTCACCAGAAACTAACAACTGCCGCTTCTGATTCAGCGGAAGGGAGAGAATCACAATAGAAAGGATTACATGTTCAATTGCAAGCTCCACAAAAGAAAGACCTGGCAGGTATCATACCCGTATCCTTCTGATCACCAGTCACACATAAAAGTAACTGAGCTACTGAGGCTGACATTCACTGTCTAATCACAGTTTATTTGTTTGAAGTGAGGTTTAACGTACCCATCAACACTATTTAGGCCATTTTGGAGACTTTGCTTCGTTTTGTTGGACTTTTCCAGAGAGATTGAGATGAAATGACATTTCATGCCCTGCTGCCCAATGAAACTGATAGGGCTTTTAATGCCTTTTATGCTTGGGTGGTCTGACTAAGCAGTTTACCAGTACTCATGTGCAGTCGGTTTCAGCTCTGCTTGGAAGCACCATGCAGCTCAATCTATTTTTCCAAGCCCCAATGGGCATGGGCCGTAAACTCAGTTTAACTTGTATTTCAGTATTATTTCCCACTTGTCTTCTGCCAAAGCTATCACAGTGTTCCCCTGCCCGATATCATCAGCCATCACCTGTCATACCTGTCTCGCCAACAGAGAAGATCCAGTCAACCAAACATCTAGTCTTCTTCAACAAATCACTTAATAATCGACAAAAGTCAGCAGTGACAAGAATATGTCAGGGTCAGGGGAGACCACTGCCATATATTTTGTTTGGACCACCAGGTGAGAGTTTATATGTTCTTAATGGGAATGGCTGCACCTTCAGTGGGAAGGGGGTGAGGGAAGTAATTCATAACATTTTTGTTTCCCATGCCTATAAGGGTCTACTCTTAAAGAAAAGAATTTACAGTGATTAATGGGTCAGTGGACAGGATGTTACGAAAGTTGTCTTCATTGTTGTAATTGGTGGAAAATAAACCAGGTGTATCCATTACCCTTAAACCCTGATCATTAAGGGGAACTACTACATTTATACATGAGACAAAACATATATTGTTTTCCAAATCAATAGGGGTTAACTCTGAAAGGTAAGTCCAAAAACATTTTTAAAGAGCTTTGTATAGAGGAAAGCAACAGGAAGTCCTAAAAATTGTTTCCATTGTAAAAATGGTGGAAAATATGACAGCTGTGTTCAGTTACCTTAAAAAGGAAACAAAAATCAGGGCCCATTTGTTGAAAACTAACAACACTTGTAGCTCATTGTATCATTTAAAGATGTGAATATACAGTACATAAAAATACTGATACCTTTGCCGAAAAATATGTGTTGCTTTTGCAAAAGTTACTCTTTTTTCAGCAAAAATACCACTGTATAAAGTTTTGTTTGTTTGAATTGAGGTTTAATATCACCCTTAGCACTATTCAGGTCTTTTTGAATATGTTGCTTCCAATTTTGTGAGACTTTTACCTGACAATTAGATGAAATGACATCTCAAGCCCTGGTACCCAATGAAACCAAAAGGCTTATATGCATTTGACAGTCTGACTCGCACCACTTTGCCTGGGCAGGCTTAGTCCTTCTATGCTGTTTACCAGTACTCATGTTTGGTCAGTTTCAGCTGTATGTGGAAGCACCATGCAGCCCAATCTATTTCTACAAGACCTGATGGGTAGGGACAAACCACTGTATAAGATAGTGTTCTTGCTAGAACATGTAACATTTTGATCACTAATGGGTTCATAAAGCTGTCAAGTTTTGAACAGCTGGGACCAGAATTGTTGTGAAATGAACACTTTAGCAAAGGGGGGGGGTTAAACTTTTTTTCAAGTTGATACAATCTAGGTCAAGCAAATGGAAGTTTTTTTTTTTACATTCTGAACAAATGATATAAAAGAACATCATGGTGGAAAAAAGTCAGTACTGTTAAACTTCGGTAACACAAACACAGGTAGTTCGTTTAGCATGGTTATTTTTTACTAGTTTTAGAGTCCCCTGAGAATTATGTTCCAAAGCTCCAGATATCCCTACATTTAGAATAATATATATATATTGTTGTTTTCTTTTCTAATTTTACCTTGAGAAAATCGGGTTCGATAGCTGTCGGGGTCGGCAACATTCTTTTATAGAGATTAAATCTTTTCTATGGTCATTCTCTCCCTTCCGCTGACTCAAGAAGGGCAGTTGTCAGTTTTTGGCAAAATGTGCACTGTCCTGGTTAATCGCCTACGTAAGAGCCTGTCCAGGAAAAGTGTGGGTAGGTAAACTGACTGGCTCAAAAATGACCTACAATAGTGTTGACTGGGCCGTTAAACTCCAATGCAAACAAACAAAAACAATCTTGAGAAAATATGTTGTATGTACACATTGGAATCGACTCTATGAGGTCATACCTCTATTTCATAGAAGATCATAAAGGTATCCTAAAGTGATCCCCATTATGTCTTATGACCTGAGTAAACCTCGGAAATTGGAACTGCCCATATCTTGAACCATAGTTGGCTTAACATGCTTGCAAGTGGTCTAAATGTTATATGTTTGCCTGATTACACTCTTCTGGAGTCCATGTCTGTTGATCTGAACATTGATATTTGCCATATATCTATAGATTAATGATTGTGGATTAACGCTTTGGTACTACGACCTAAACTACCTTCTAGCAAGTACATTATTTAATGAAGTAGTATTTTTGCTAAAAAGTGAGTAGCTACTCACAATTTTTCAGCAAAATATTAGTATATGCCTTATGAAATGGTCAAAGTTTTAATGATACGTTAACTAACGATATAGTAGATTATCAGCCTGATCATTGCCAGGGCCCAGTTGCTCAAAACTACTGAGATGATTAGATGAAATGCTGTTAAAACTTTGATCATTTATTGTGGCAAATATGCTGATATTGATCTGGGCATTACGATAACACATCCGTGTGACATAATGGAGTCTTTCATATCTCAAAAATGGTTACTTTTCTGATGAAAACTGTGATTTTTTTTTGTCTTGTTAGGGCCCCGCACTGAAAGTGTGGGTGCCCTATAGTAATCACTCTGTCCGTCCGTCTGTCCGTCCACAATTTTTTTTATCCTCCATAACTTTTTATTATTCCTGGATGGATTTAAATATTACTTGGCATCATTCTGTCCGTCCGTCTGTCTGTCTGTCTGTCTGTCCGTCTGTCCGTCCACAAATTTTTTTATCCTCCATAACTTTCTTATTCCTGGATGGATTTAAATATTACTTGGCAGAAATGTTAACCATAATGTGATGGAGTGTTGCGCGCAAGACTCAGGTCCGTACCTCAAAGGTCAAGGTCATACTTAGAGGTTAAAGGTCAAAAAAGGATCTTTCCTGTGTCCAATTAATAACTTTGTTATTATTCCTGGATGGATTTAAATATTACTTGGCAGAAATGTTAACCATAATGTGACGAAGTGTCACACGCAAGACCCACAGCCGTACCTCAAAGGTCAAGGTCATACTTAGAGATAAAAGGTCAAAAAAGCGTCTTTTTTATTGTGTCCAATCTATAACTTTCTTATACCTGGATGGATTTAAATATTACTTAGCAGAAATATTAACCATAATGTGACAGTGTGTCACGCGCAAGACCCAGGTCCGTACCTCAAAGGTCAAGGTCATACTTAGAGGTGAAAGGAAAAAAAAAACGTCTTTTTTAACATCAACATTTTCCTACTCCTCTGATAGCGCTGCCGGGGCCCTAGTCAGTTTCACTGACAGCTCTAGTTCATACTCCAAACATAAGTTGTGGGTCCCGCCTACCTTTGTCTTGGAGCAGAAATAACAAAAACAATGACTACCCATGTAAACCCCACTTTTCTCCATACAAAGTGTGGTTTAGAGGGGTCTTTATTGCACAGACTTGTTAACATGATGGAGCCGCCCCCCCCCTCCCCATTGGGGTTTGAAGAAATAAATGGGCTGCATGATGCTTCCACACAGAGCTGAATCCGACCAAACACTAGTACTGGTAAACCGCTTAGAGGATCTAAGCCTGCCTAGGGGAAGCTGTGCAAGTCCGACCGTCCATGCTTATTAACCCTTTTTGTTTCATTGAGCGACAGGGCTTGAGATGTCATTTCATCTCAATTTAGGGAAAAAATCCCACAAAATTGGAAGCAACGTCTCCAAAATGACCTTTATAGTGTTGATGGGGACGTTAAACATCAAATCAAACAAACAAAAAAACATGATGGAAATGTTAGTACCTTTTGCAAATGCAAAAATGTGAGAAGCTTGCAACCGCTAAACCTACTCATCTTTTCCAGCAAAAATGCCAGAATATTACTTAATTTTGACCAATTTCAAGCTCATTATGCTAAACCTGCTTCGTACAACTGGGCACAGATGTTAACTTAACGATATTCTTTCAGGTACAGGTAAAACCATCACAGTGGTTGAGGCCATTTTACAGATATTTACCCAGATCCCGTCGAGTAGAATAATAGCCTGTACACCTTCCAACAGTGCTGCTGATCTACTGGTAAATAGGTTCACAGTTGTTCCTTTTGGGCAACCTCTTGCATTGTTTTGGTATGTTGCTGTCCAAGACTAGCAGAATGCCAGAATTATTTAGCCAGTTGCATAGTTGAAGTACTACTGTAGCTTTCGAGCTCACCTGTCACAAAGTGACAAGGTAAGCTTTTGTGATCACATTTTGTCCCTCTTCCATCATGGGTCTGTGCGTGCGTAAACAATTTCAAATAAGCATATCTCTAATACCCCATGGCCAATCTTGGTCACAGGAAGGGGGAAATCCTGCATACGGTTTTTGGGCTGATTGGATTTGAATTCTGGTTGCCATGGCAACATATAGCTCCCATAGACTTACAATGGGAACCATTTTAAAATCTTCTTCTCTGAAACCACAGGACCCAGAGCTTAGATATTTAGCTTGTAGCAACGTCAAGTTGTCATCTACATAAATCCTGCCAAGCATTCCCCTGGTGTCCAAATTGGCCAAACCCCCAGGGGCCCCTAAGCTCCCATAGACTTATAATGCAAAAAAAAGCTTCAAAAATCTTCTCTGAAATCATGAAGCACAATGCTTAGATATTTAGTATGTAGCAACATAAAATAGTCGCCTACATAAATCCTGCAAACCATACCCCTAGGGCCAACATTGGCAACGCCCCGGGGCTCATCAGTTCCCATAGACTTATAAGGGGGAAAACTTAAAAAATCATCTTTTCTAAAACCACAGGGCCCAGAGCTTAGATATTTAGCATGTAGCAACGGCAAGTGGTCACCCACATGAATCCTGCCAATCATGCCCCTGGGGTCCAAATTGGCCACGCCCCTGGGCCCATTAAGTCCCATAGACACGTAATGGAAAAATAACTTCAAAAATCTATGAAGCACAGAGCTTAGATATTTAGTATCTAGCAAAATAAAATAGTCACCTACATGAATCATGCCAACTCTGCCCCTGGGGTGAAAATTAACCACGCCCGAGCTCATCAGCCCCCATTGACTTATAATGGAAAAAAATCCAAAAATCTTCTTCTCTGAAACTGTAAAGCCCAGAGCTTAGATATGTAGTGTGTAGCAACGTCAAGTGGCCACCTACATAAATCCTGCCAATTATGCCCCTGGGATCCAAATTGGCCACAGCCCAGGGCTCTCTAGGTCCAATAAAGTTACAATTGGAAAACGCTTAGAAAATCTTCTTCTCTGAAACCACAGGGCCCAGAGCTTAATCTAGCAAAGTCAAGTGGTCACCTACATAAATCCTGCCAACCATGCCCCTGGTGTCAAAATTGGCCACGCCCATGGGCCCATTAGCTCCCATAGATTCATTCGAGATGGAAAAACAAGAGGCTCAATGAGCCTAAACCGCTCACCTGAGGAACTTAAGTTTTAACTATTCACAGACTTGACTACTAAATCTGCTAATAGAATCCAGCCCATTGACCCTTACAGGATATAAGTCATCATTATTGCATTGCATTCCAAGTTTGAGACTTCTAGCTTCTATAGTTCCTGAGAAATCTTTGACGAAAATTTAACACTGGTCAAAATGGAGAGAAAGAAGAATGAAAGAACAGATGAACAAATAAGCTGAGAAAGCCCAATGTCTCTTACACAAAATAAGTCATCATTATTCTATTGAATACCAAATTTGATGCTTCTAGCTTTTACAGTTCCTGAGAAATCTTTGACTAAAAATTTAACATTGGTCTATTAACTCTATATGGAGAGAAAGAAGAATGAAGGAACAAATGAACCAGACTAGCTCCAAAACCTAATGCAGCCTTTCCCCATGCCCAATGGTGCTACACATAAAATTTAAACAAGATTGGTCGACTGCCTTCTGAGATATGCTTCATTGAAAGTGTGGACGACGGATGGACTGACGACAGATGACGGACTCCGGAGCCTTGGTATACTATCAGCTCACTGGAGCCTTTGGCTCAGGTGAGCTAAAAATTCAAGTCGCTATTTCTGTCACAACATTTTCCCTACGTTAAGTCTATGGGCAAATTTTTTTGTCTCTCAAGGTCACATAACTCGGAGGTCAATATTCCGATTCGGCCCAAAATCGAACTTAACCGAGATTTTATGCCTGTCCTCGTTACCTGCAAGTTTGAAGCTGATATGAATAAAAATAAAGTTGCTATCGTGGTGACAACGTATTTTTTTATGCTCAAGGGCAGGTAACTCAAAGGCAAATATTCCGATTCGGCCCAAAATCGAACTTAACCGAAATTTTATGTCTGTCCTCGTTACCTGCAAGTTTGAAGCTGATCTGAAAAAAATTCAAGTCGCTATCGTAGTCGCAACATTTTCCCTAATTAAGTCTATGGGCAAATTTTTTGTCGCTCAAGGTCACGTAACTGCGAGGTCAATATTCCGATTCGGCCCAAAATTGAACTTAACCGAGATTTTATGCCTGTCCTCGTTACCTGCAAGTTTGAAGCTGATCTGAATAAAAATAAAGTTGCTATCGTGGTCACAACGTATTTTTTTATGCTCAAGGGCAGGTAACTCCAAGGCAAATAATCAGATTCGGCCCAAAATCTAACTTAACCGAGATTTTATGTCTGTCCTCGTTACCTGCAAGTTTGAAGCTGATCTGAAAAAAATTCAAGTCGCTATCGTATTCACAACATTTTTCCTATGTTAAGTCTATGGGCAAATTTTTTGTCGCTCAAGGTCACGTAACTCCGAGGTCAATATTCCGATTCGGCCCAAAATCGAACTTAACCGGGATTTTATGCCTGTCCTCGTTACCTGCAAGTTTGAAGCTGATCTTAATAAAAATAAAGTTGCTATTGTGGTCACAAAGTATTTTTTCATGCTCAAGGGCAGGTAACTCCAAGGCAAATAATCCGATTCGGCCCAAAATCGAACTTAACCGAGATTTTATGTCTGTCCTCGTTACCTGCAAGTTTGAAGCTGATCTGAAAAAAATTCAAGTCGCTATCGTAGTCACAACATTTTCCCTATGTTAAGTCTATGGGCAAATTTTTTGTCGCTCAAGGTCACTTAACTCCGAGGTCAATATTCCGATTCTGCTCAAAATCGAACTTAACCGAGATTTTATGCCTGTCCTTATTATCTGCAAGAATGAAGTCGATCAGAAAAAAATTGACGGAGCTAGAGTGATGACAAGCTTTTTCCTATGTTAAGTCTATGGGAGCTATATGTTGCCATGGTAACCAGAGTTCCACTCAGATCTGCATGAAAACCTTATGCAGTCTTTTCACTTGCCCAATAATATTACACATGGAATTTGATCAAAGTCGGCCAAGTAGTCTTCAAGATATACATTTTTGAAATTCACATTAACCCTTATGCAAAAATGCACAAGGGCAGGTAACTCCTAAGTGTATGATCCGATTCTGCCAATTATCGAACTTGACCGAGATTTCATGGCTGTGCTGGTTATCTGTAAGAATGAAGCCAATCCGAACAAAATTGAAGCAGCTACAGTGATGACAACATTTTCCCCATGTTAAGTCGATAGGCAATTTTTCGGGCGCTCAAGGGGACGTAACTCTTGAGTGAATTATCTGATTCGGCCCAAAATCGAACTTGACCGAGATTTTATGCCTGTACTGGTTATCTGCAAGAATGAAGTCGATCAGAAAAAAATTGACGGAGCTAGAGTGATGACAAGCTTTTTCCTATGTGAAGTCTATGGGAGCTAGATGTTGCCATGGCAACCAGAGTTCCACTCAGATCTGCCTGAAAACCTAATGAAGCCTTTCCACTTGCCCAATAATGCGACACATGAAATTTGATCAAAGTTGGCCAAGTAGTCTTTAAGATATACATTTTTGAAATTCCCATTAACCCTAACGCAAAAACACACAAGGGCAGGTAACCCCTAAGTGAATGATCCGATTCTGCCAGTTATCGAACTTGACTGAGATTTTATGGCTGTGCTGGTTATCTGCAAGAATAAAGCCAATCTGAAAATAATTGAAGCAGCTACGGTGATGACAACATTCTCCCAATGTTAAGTCAATAGGCAATTTTTTCAACGCTCAAGGGCACGTAACTCCTGAGTGAATAATCCGATTCAGCCCAAAATCGAACTTGATCGAGATTTCATGCCTGTCCTCGTTATCTGCAAGAATGAAGTCGATCAGAAAAAATTTGACGGAGCTAGAGTGATGACAAGCTTTTTCCTATGTTAAGCCTATGGGAGCTCTTTGTTGCTGTGGCAACCAGAGTTCTCATCCGATCTGCACGAAAACCTAATACAGCCTTTCCCCCTACCTGATGATGGTTCATATGAAATTTGATCAAGGCCGGCCCACTGGTTCCAGAGATATACTTCGTTGAAAGTGTGGACGACGGACGACGGACGCCGGCTCGTGGTATACTAATACCTCACATGAGCCTTCGGCTCAGGTGAGCTAAAAACCTTCAAAAATCTTCTTTGAAACCATACGTCCCAGAGGTTAGATATTTAGTTTGTTACAACATAAAATGGTCATCTTAAGAAATCCTGCCAACCATGCCCATTGGGCCAAAATTGGTCACGCACATGGGCCCATTAGCTACCATAGACTTAAAATGGAAAAAAAGACTTAAATGGAAAAAAAAAAAAAACTTCAAAAATCTTCTCCTCTGAAATCATAAGGCCCAGAGCTTAGGTATTTAGCATGTAGCAATGTCGAGTGGTCGCCTACATGAATTCTGCCAATCATGCCACCGGGGTCCAAATTGGCCAAATCCTGTGGCCCCTTAACTCCAATAAACTATTAATGAAAAAAAAAAGCTTCAAAAATCTTCTTCTCTGAAACCATGAAGTACAGACCTGAGATATTTAGTATGTAGCAATGTCAAGTGGTCTCCTACACTAATGATTTTTTGGTAAACAGGTGGGCGATATAGAGCCATTGGGCCTTCTCGTTGTTGGTTTCACATACACTAGCACACATGGTTAATGGAAATTGATTTTAATATGTATGCCAGTCCATACATTTCTTCAGCAAACTGTTATGAAGTATTTTTTTTCTGTTATAAAACAGTTCTTAAAATAATACAGCTTCTGCTTTAGACCCCAAAAATGTATTATAAACATGCGGTAGTATTATAGTATTATTCGTTTTTTTTTCAATTTTCTACACACAAAAGGTTGTAATTTTGTTGGACCTAAACAAGGACAGCTAAACAGAAATGAAGGCAATGATCAGAAATTGATACAATTGACCCACAGATCCCATCACAGATACCGAAGGGAAAGAAACAGAAACATGAAATAACTAGACCCCAATGGAAACATCAATAGCAGAAAGCCAAAAAGGACAGTAACTTTCCCACAAAATGGCCAATGGGCTATCCAAAATAAAAAAAACAAACATAAGGGACACACACACTCAAAGACAAACCATAACAAAAGATAAACTGTGACAGAAGAACCGCCTAGGAAAGGACAGTGAAAAGAATTTCACTGGGGGATTTAAATTGATCTTACGCGGCCCCAATCCTCTCCCTTACTCCCATCATGTTTTAGGCAAATAATTTGTTCAGTCCACATGAAGGCCTTCTAACTCATCAGTGCAACATCTCTGAGAACACAGAAATCAAACAACCTGCAGAGATAAAACAATGGTGAGGACTCCACAGCAAGAAACCACTGAAATGCTGGAGCAAAAGAAAACCAACAGCTAGACCCCTATGGGCCCAACCTTCATATTAATCTCAAGTCTCATGATTTGTCACAGAACTGTTACGGGTCTTAGTCATTTTTGTTTATTCTTCAGACTCAGAGGCTACATGAAAGTGGTTTACTCAGGGAAGCTGATCTAGTTAGATTGAATGCTCTGCAGAGGTCTGAAGAGGTAGGATCTTGCCTTTTAAAGGACAATGTATACTCCTTAGGTTGAGACAACTCTCTCCATAGCATATTGTCCCCACTTTGAATAGGGACATTATGGGTCTATTCTAAAAAGTAATAAACATAACAATACAATTATAATGTTTTTCATTGTCTGTCCTTCATTTCCACTCAATATCTTCTAAACGAATTGATGGATTTTGATCAAATTTTGCATATGAATTGATGTAAACAACCTCTACCTTGGGATTGTTAACAACTTTTTGCGTTAATTTAGATACTCGTTCTGTTGAAAGATCTCTCTCCAAAACATTTTGTCTCCCCTTTGAATAGGGGTCTGTTCTAAAAATAGATAATTATACCCCCTTATGAAGTATGTGTGTGTGCGGGGGGTACTGTTTTTCTAAGAGGATGGATTTTGATCAAATTTTGAATATGAATTCATATTAACAATCTCTAGCTTAGGATTGTACACAGCTTTTGGGGTCAATTTAAGTATGTGGAAGGCATTTACTCTTTTTATGTTGTCTGTCCATCAATCCGTCCATCATTTCCGCTCGATATTTTCCTTAACAATTGATGGGTTTTGATCAAATTTTGCATATGAATTGAGGGCCCTGCTCATTGGGACTTGAAGAAGTAGATGGGCTGCATGATGCTTCCAGGCAGAGCTGAACCCGACCGCACATGAGTCCTGGTAAACCGCTTAGAGGATCTAAGCCTGCCTAGGCAAAGCAGTTTTGTTTGTTTGTTTGATTTGAGGTTTAACGTCCCCGTCAACACTGTAAAGGTCATTTTGGAGACGTTGCTTCCAATTTTGTGGGACTTTTACCCGACATTGAGATGAAATGACATCTCAAGCCCTGTCGCCCAATGAAACCAATAGGGTTTATTATACCCCCACAAATGAAATTTGGGGGGGTATATAGGAGTGAGCTTGTCGGTCGGTCGGTCGGTCTGTTGACTTGGTTTCCAGAAGATAACTCAAAAAGCACTTCACCAATTTTTATAATTTTTGGTACACTGATGTTACATCATAAAATACAGGTCAAGTTCGATTTCCACTACAATTCGTCAATTTTCGACATAGTTATGGCCTCTTTCAAGTGAAAAAATTGCAAAATGCCGCTGTTGTACTATCCAGGCAGTTTTTGTGGGGGTATTCATCACCTTTAGTGATAGCTCTAGTTAGCATGGACGGTCCGCCTCGCACCCCGGTTCCTGGACAGGCTTAGATCCTCTAAGCGGTTTACCAGTTCTAGTGTGCGGGCCGGATTCAGCTCTGCGTTGAAGCATCATGCAGCTATATATTTCTTCAAGCCCCTATGGGCGGGGGCTTTTAGGCAAAGCAGTGCAAGTCAAAGCAGTTCAAGTCGAACTGTCCATGCTTATAAACACTATTGGTTTCATTGGACGACAGGGCTTGAGATGTCTTTTCATCTCAATGTATGGTAAAAGTCCCACAAAATTGGAAGCAGCGTCTCCAAAATGATCTATACAGTGTTGACTGGGATGTTAAACCTCAAATCAAACAAACAAAACATCTGAAATGATATTGACAACCTCTAGCTTGGGATTGTTTCTTAGCTTTTTGGAAACATATGATTTATTTTGATCATATTTAGTAAATGATTTTGCATCTATTTTCAGCTGGCCCTTGAATGGCGTAAAACATTCGTTTCTGCTCGATACCTTGAAAACCAATTGATGGGTTTTGATCAAATTTTGCATATGAATTCATTTTGACAACCTCTAGCTTGGGATTGTTACACAGCTTTTTGTGGCCCTTGCCTTGCACCGGAAAGTCGTTTCTGCTCAATATCTTAAGAAACATACAATAAATTTTTGATCATATTTAGTATGTGATTTTTTAGCTCACCAGAGCCAAAGGCTCCGGGGGAGCTTATAGGATAGGCAGTTGTCCGTCGTTGTCGTCGTCTGGCGTTAACATTTTCAAACGACATCTCCTCTGAAGCCACTGGGCCGATTCAGCCCAAATTTCATCTGTAGCATCCTTGGGTTGGGGGATTAAAAGTTTGTGTTTTTTATGAAATTCGGCTTATTAGTTTGGTTGCTATGGCAACTTGGAGTTTCCATAGACTTATAATGGGGAAAATTGAAAAATGGCATTTACTGCTAAGCCGCTGCAGATATTTTGACAAAATTTTCATAGAAATATTCCTTAGGCAATCTACTATCTGCCATATGATTTTAGGCCTACTGCTCATTTGTATTGGTTGCCATGGAAACCAAAATGAAAAAAATAGAAAAAAAAATACTTAAAAAATCATCTCCTCAGAAACCGTATGCTCTATGAGGCTGAGAGTTTATGGAAATATTCACCATATTTGCCTTTACAGGTTTTGTGTTTTTTATGAAATTCGGCTCTTTAGTTTGGTTGCTATGGCATTTAGATTTTCCATAGACTTATAATGGGGAAAATTGAAAAAATGGCATTAACTACAAAGCCTTTGCAGATATTTTGACAAAACTTTCATAGAAATGTTCCTTTAGCAAACTTCTCTAAGCCATATGCTTTTATGTCAACCTGGGGGTCCAGTAGGTTGTGCCGGGGCCATGCGCCGCCCCCCAGTACTTCATAAAATGCCTTATATCTCAGAAACCTTACAGATCCCCACCCCTAAACCATATATATTCTTGTTTCTATTGATAAGACGCATTCATTGACACCAACCTGGAGGATGCGCTGAGGCCATGCCCCACCCCCTCCACTTCATAAAAGGCCCAATATCTCGGAAACCATTCAGATCCCCACCCCTGAACCCTATATACTCTTGTTCCTTATGATAAGACCCATTCAGTGACATCAAACTGGGGGTCCCCCGGGATGCGCCGGGGCCATGTCCCGCCCCTCCATTTCATAAAAGGCCCAATATATCGGAAACCTTACAGATCCCCACCCCTAAACCATATATATTCTTGCTCCTTATGATAAGACACATTCATTGACCCCAAATTGGGGGTCTTCCGGGGTACGCTGGAGCCATGCCCCACCCCTTCACTTCACAAAAGGCCATATATCTCAGAAACTGTTCAGATCCCTACCCCTAAACCATATATGTTCTTGTTCATTATGATGAGACACATTCAGTGACACCAACCTGGGGGTCCCCAGGGATGTGCTTGGGCCATGCCCCACCCCCTCCATTTCATAATATCACAATATCTCGGAAACCTTACAGATCTCCACCCCTAAACCATATATATTCTTGTACCTTATGATAAGACACATTCATTGACACCAACCTGGGGGTCTCCCTGGGCCTTGCCCCACCCCTGCACTTCACAAAATGCCTTTTATCTCAGAAACTGTTCAGAGCCCCACCCCTAAACCATATATATTCATCTTCCTTATGATAAGGCACATTCATTAACACCAGCTTGTGAGTCCCCGGGGCATGCCCGGGCCTTGCTCCACCGCTTGACTTCATTAAAAGCCACATATCTCAGAAATAGTTCAGATCCCCACCCCTAAACCATATACATTCTTGTTCCTTATGATAAGACTCATTCAGTCACACCAACTTGGGGGTCTCTTTGTGCTGAGGCAATGTGCCCCGCCCTTCCACTTCATAAAAGGCCATATATTTCAGAAACCATTCAAATCCCCACCCCATATTCATATATGTTCTTGTTCCTTATAATTAGCACACCTACTGTAGGGGTGTCCGCAGGGGCCAGTCCTCTCCTTTCCACTTCATGAAAGGATATCTTGGATACCGTTCAGATTCCCACCCCTAAACCATATATATACTTGGTCCTTATGATAAGACACATTTAGGGACAACAATCTTGGGCTTTCCTGGGAACGACAGGGCATGCTCCAACCCCTCCACTTAAATCTCCAGCCATGCAGATCCCCACTGCTAAACCATATATATTCTTGTTCTTTGTGATAAGACACATTTAGTGACACCAACCAGGGCTCCATTGGGTCCATGCCCCACCCCCTCTACTTCATAAAAGGCCTAATGTGTCATATACTGAGTCCACATGGGTGCTCATTTGGATATGGGGGTTCATTTGGCAGATTAAAATGATATCATGTTAAAATACATGGCTGCAATTGGGCAGTGCCCACCTGAGCTCTGGTGAGCATAGTGGCCCATGGGCCTCTTGTTTGATAATGCCAACATCTAGCTTGGGATTGTTACACTGGATTTTGCGTCTATTTTCACTAGAGTTATGGCCCTTAAGTTACGTCAAATTTAACTTTCTGCTAAATGTCTTGAAAAAGAATTGATGGATTTTTTTTAAATTTTGCATATGAGTTTACATTGACAAGACATAGCTAGTAAATGTTTCATGGCATCTTGCATCTGTTTTGAGCAGAGTTATGGTCCTTGAATTATGTCAAAAGTTTATTTCCGCTCAATATCTCGAGACAGAATTGATGGATTTTGATCAAATTTGGCATGTGAAATTATGTTGACAAGATATAGCTTGCGATTGTAAGGTGGCATTTAGCTTCTATTTTCAGTAGAGCTATGGTCCTTGAAAATGTGAAAATGTGTTTGAGCTCAATATCTTGAGAAAGAAATGATGGATTTTGATCAAATTTGGTATGTAAAATTTTGTTGGCAAAATATAGCTTGGGACTATTACACAGCTTTTCACATTGATTTCCAGCAGAGGTATGGCCCTTGTATCACCTCAAAAAATTGTTTTCAACTGTTGCCGGGGTATATAGTAAGCCCTGATTACTGGCATCTAGTTTGCTCCTGATAAGATTTATTTTCCTTTCTTAATTGACCCCATTTCGAGAGGAAGGGGTCAGAAAACAAAGTAGACCCCTTTCTGAAGAGGAGAGTCGGGAAAGGAATGTGGAACCCTTTTTGGAGGGGAGGCTTTGGAAAGTAAAGTAGGCCACGTTTTGCAGGTGCTACATTCTGTGGCCTTGATCTAAGCAGTCTCAAATGTTTCCGAATGGCCCAGTTGGTGATAATCTTGATACAGAATTTTACAGTCTCATATTATATTATTTCAGGGTATACCAGATTGTATAAAGCCTTACTGCATAGTTGGTGATAATCTTGATGTGGCAGCCAGATACAGAATTCTAGTCACGACCTGTGTCAGTGCGGGTGTGCTGTATGGCCAGGGGATCAGAGCCGGTCACTTCACACACGTATTTGTGGATGAGGTAGGTTTTCATTTACTATTTACCTCAATTCTGTTAAATAGATTGAAGTTTTATTTTACTTTTGGCACCTCACTTGGGTGGCATGTAAGATTCCAAGTTCTGCAATGGAAGATCAAGTGCTTTTTCTTCATTATCAAGATTCTGTGTTCTATTTATAGAAGAGTCCAGTACTGCAGTAACATGTGACATTGTGCATTCTTTCATATTTCAAAAAACGGTATTTGTCTGTTGAAAATTGGTGATATTTTTCTTATCTCTACTTCAAACATAGGTTGTGGGTGCTCATATATGAGGCTGTTCTGATGAGTACCCACAACTAATGTCTTGTGGCAGAAATAAGAAAAATAATGTAAACCCCTGTAAAAACCAATTTTGTTTCTTTAAAGTGGGGTTTTCAGGAGTGTTCATTACACTGACTCTTGGTGATAGTGATGGTATTTATTCTTTTCTCTTCAGGATATTTGACTTCATACAAACAAGTCCATTTAATGAATATTCTTGTAAACCCCATTTTATCATATGACATCGTGTCTGAGAATGTAATAACACAATGTAATAAATTCGATAATCCACTTGTGGATTAAATATGCAAATTAGTTAGATACGCCCCTTAACGTTACATATACAGCGTCTATAACGACGTCGCATTTATTAATTGCGGAATATTGATATTTTTATAAAAAAAAAATCATGAATAAAATGCGTTTAAAATGTTTAATGAAAAATAGAATCTTGAATTCATGCTTGTGTATTTTCCATTTTCCTCCCATTTTATCCCTTTTCCTCAACATGTTTAATAAATTCAATTATACATGAATACTCATGTAAGATCCTTTATATATAAAGATGCTTACAAGGATATATTTACAAGAAAATCCCTAAAGTTAACTGCTGGGAAGAAATGTTGTTCATACTTAAATGAATACATTGACTTGCGCAACATCAGTGATCTTGACATAAACAATGGTTCTCTTCAATATGATTGGATGATGGCGATGTTATGGCACCAATGACGCTGTTCCACTAACAGTAGGAACATTGCATGCAATTGCTCTCTTCTTTTGTCTTAGCCCTTAAACAAGATTTTTTACCTCACATGATGGATGGGAAATAATGTAAATATAAATAATATAGGTAGTTTATTCAAGGTTCATGACTTTGCTCATGACCAGATGTTGTTCATACTTCCATGAATGTTAAATAAATTACATTTATTTATTAAATACATTATTTTCCTCAGGTTTTGCTCAGGATACTTGTTAGAACTACCTCCTTGAGACCAAAAATGAGGAAACTATCAAAAATATTCATCTGAAAAATGGTGTTTCTTGAGATATTTACAATGTCATTGCAGTACAGGGATGTGTTAGTATCCAGAACACATTGGGTCATCAGATTCCATCTTCATTCTAACTTACATAACTGAATTTGCTCAAGAACACCCAGTGTGTTAGATTGTTCATCCATGCATTGGTCTTCCATTGTTTCTCTTACCGTTATTGAAAAAAGAACATCACAGTGCACCTCAGCTTCATTTTTATAGCATCCTTCTCGGGCTCCAGAGCAGAAACTATGTTAATTAAACATCTGTGTTATGTCCAGATAATATAGATTGTATATTAGTGGTCATTCTTCTATTTAATCAATTGAGAACCAGTTGTTAAACATGTTTTATCCAAGCCTGTGTTATAATGCGGGGTGCTATAAAAAGGTCACCGATGTTACTGTAGATATGCTTTACTAATACTGGTATTCCAGTTTATCTTGTACCCTGGCAAACTTTTACATGGAAATCAAGTCAGCTATTTGAATATTTAAACATTGAAATTTTCCATATTGCTTTTAACAAATGAGCCAGCAAAATGAGAATAAAATGATTGAATAAAATATATTTAGTCTAATAACAAACATAACACTTGTCAGTCCCATGTCTTTTTAGGCAGGCCAGGCAACAGAACCAGAATGTATGATCTCAAGTTGTCTTATTGCAGGGAAAGATGGCCAGGTAAGTGATATTTTTACAATGAAAAATACTGTACTAACACAGAATCAGAATGTATGATATCAAGTTGTCTTATTGCTGGAAAGATGGTCTGGTAAGTGATATGGACTGAATTGAAAATAATGTAGCAACACAGAACCAGAAAGTATTATCTCAGGTTGTCTTCTACTCAGTTGGTAGAGTGTCTGCTCCGGGGAACGGGAGGTCACGGGTTCGATCCCGGGCCGCGACATACCAAAGTGGTAAAAATGGTACTAGCTGCTCCTCGCTTGGCACTCAGATTTACGGGGTAGAGCTAGGACTGGTCGACCCAGTGTCAGGATAATGTGACTGGGTGTGGTATCATGTAGTGTGTCTGGGACATGATACTTCAGTGAGGCAGCACTATAAAAGTGAGCATTGAGCTCCCTGTCGCAACCAGACACCGTCGTGATATGACTGAAAAATTGTTGAAAGCGAAGTTAAACCCGAATCCCCACCCCCCCCCCCCCCCCACACACACAGGTTATCTTATTGCTGGTAAAGATGGCCATGTAAAAGTGATACATAATGTAGCAATGCATAGCCAGAAAATTTTTTATCTCAAATGGTCTTACTGTTGGAAAAGATAGCCAAGTACGTGATACTTTCAAACTTGAAAATAATATAGCAATATTGAACCAGAATGTTTGAACTCAAGTTGACTTATCTCTGGAAAAGATAGCCAGGTAAGTGATATTTTCACAACTGAAGCATAACACAGAACCAGAATGTATGATCTCAAGTTATGTCTTATTGTTATTGCCGTTAAAGATTGCCAGATAAGTGATATTTTCATGATGGTAAAGTTCAATGCAATTCAGTCTACATACTCAAATCCCAGCGATTTTCCACTTCATACAGGGAAGAGTTGGATTAACATGACACATTATGACTGTCTCTTACATAATTGTGTTTGCTTCACCGTCCTTAATCATTGAAAAAAAAACACTGAAATTTACAGGCATGCCATCATTGCATCACAAAAACACGCCTATATAATCTTCACCCCCTTGAACCCCACTTTTATATAGTAAAACTGGGATTTACAGGGGTAAACGTTTTTTTCTTATTTCTGCTCTAAAATATATATTGTGAGTACTTTATTTTGAGCAAAAATAAAAAAAAAATATCAGAATTTGTCATCGTAAAATTTTCATATTTTCGGTGGTCAAGTTTACAATGCATTTGTATATTAAAGTGAGTTTTCGTATTGTGAAGTATGCAGGCAGTTAACAAAATAGCTTAATCTCAGAAATACAGTCAAACATCAATGGCTTAAAGACCTGTTGTCTTGGCTTGACGGCTATGGGAAATTGTTCTGGTCAGGGATTGTTTGAACCTGTTGTGTTTTATTGGAGTTGATTACCATCAGAAAATGGTTTCTGCCCATGTCAATATAAAATACAATAACATTTAACAGATGGAATGATGTTAGAACCTTTTTAGCTCACCAGTCACGTAGTGACAAGGTGAGCTTTTTTGATCACTTTTTGTCCGTCGTCTGTCCGTGCATGCGTCTGTGCATAAACAATTTCTTAAATGTGCATCTCCTCCTAAACCACTGATCGGATTTTGACCAAACTTCACAGGAATGATCCTTAGGTGGTCCCCTTTCAAAGTTGTTCAAATAGTTCTGGTCCGTTGCACACTAAGGATTCAACAGAATTCACAACAGAATGATATTGGCAGTACCTCGACTGAATTTGGAGCATGAACTGCTCTTAATGGGGGCATCTAATTAGCTCTGCTCACTAACATATCTAGTTTTATCTTGCAGATTATCCTAGCTGGAGACCCTCTGCAACTAGGCCCTGTCCTAAGGTCAAAGTTTGTCAAGCAGTTTGGTCTTGAGTTGTCGTTCTTGGAGAGACTTATAAACACATCCTTGTATGAGAGAAATGTTGATATGTTTGCTGACCATGGCTCCTATGATCCATTTCTGGTGAGTTGTTACAGTTATTTCATTATCAACAGCAGGAAAGGAAAATAATTATTTTCATGACAACATTTTCATGTAAAGTAATACTGCAAAGGATCAGACTCATTCAGTCCCATAAATGTTTGTTCAAGGCAGTGGTAGTTCAAGCAATTTACTGTTGACCATAATGTTAGGTTTGGGTGTTTAATTGGGGATAATTTGCTTCCAAAGGATCTAACTATTCAGAACTTAGGGATATAATTTCAAACTTTTATTAAGTACAGTTGTGTTGTGTGTACTCAGTAGAATCACATCAATGAGGCAATTTGAATGTGTACACCCAGCTTACCTACTCATTAAAACCACCCCAAAGATGCACACAACATACCTTTTTCAAGATAAAATAACAAAACATCCCTAAGTGCACCAAATATAACAGTAGCTTAAGGACGCTTTTTAAAACTGCCACAGGTAATTTTAACAAATATTCATGTTTTGAGCCTACCTGTAAATATTTACTCTGCAAACATCACTTTTCTGTGTATGAAGCAGCAGTCTGCTTTATGCTAAAAGAACATAAGCAGATAATACCACTATGTTCAAATTTAATTGAGTATTTCGAGAGTTGACTGGGTATCTCATGCTAAGTCACCCACTTAGCTGGTACTAACTGAGTAATATACATTTCTAATAATTATCTAAGCTTACCTTAAAGCTTGACAGAAGTTCTTAAATGCATCTTCACAATGCTTTGTGCTTAAAGGCATGTACATGCCTTGTGCATATGACAAATCAAGCATCTCAAAGACAAGAATACCTGTTTATTATACAGAACAGAAAGTTTTAATCTATAAGAATTGTTTGAAAGTATGTCACTTTGATTTGAATATATTGTTTTTTGTTTTTGTTTTTTTTTTACCCTTCAGCGTTGTTAATTGGGTATTTTCATTTAATTGGGTAATTGCACAAATACTCTCCTTGTCTGTTCCTCTGTACACTTAAACCCCTTGGATATAATGCGGTCTAAAGAAGTATCTAAAACATTTTAGCAATGTTTGAGGATACTCCTGAACCACCTAAGATAAGAAAATGCAACAAATCCAATTGTGGAGTTTATCCTTATCTCTTAACAGGGACAACTTTTACATTTAAATGTGAAGCCCCCGCCCATAGGGGCTTGAAGAAATATATGGGCTGCATGATGCTTCCACGCAGAGCTGAATCCGGCCCGCACACTAGTACTGGTAAACCGCATAGAGGATCTTAGCCTGTCCAGGAAACGCGGTGCGAGGCGGACCGTCCATGCTAATAAACCCTATTGGTTTCATTGGGCGACAGGGCTTGAGATGTCATTTCATCTCAATGTCGGGTAAAAGTCCCACAAAATTGGAAGCAACGTCTCCAAAATGACCTTTACAGTGTTGACGGGAATATTAAACCTAAAATCAAACAAACAAACGTTTAAATGTGGCAAAAGTTTCACTCTGAAAACAGACATTACATGTGATGGCAGGAATCTAATATATATAATGCAATATGCTGGTTGCAAAGAAAAATACATAGGACAAATCGTGATACCTTAAAACACAGAATGACAGTACTCTGACAACAGATTAGAGATAGAAGAACCAGAGTAGTATACGTGAGTCATCACGTAGACAACTGTGCTAGAGGAATGGCAATCCAAGTTAACATTTTTCCATTGTATAATATGAATACTGATAGTGCTATGACAAGAAAATCAAGAGAAAATATTTTCATTTATAACAAATTACTGCCAAAATTAAACTGAAATATATAATGCTATAATTGGCAGTATATGATGTAACTTCCTTTAATTGTTTCTAACGTCGTTGCTATTGACACTTACATCATTTCCTTCCATATTGTAATTGTTCTTCTGATGATCTATCTTCAGTAGTGGAGCCGGTTAAGAAAATACAGTTTACAGGCACATAACATACTTCGTCTTTACTTCTATTTTTTTTCTATATTATATGTTTGGAACATTTATAGATTATATAGTAAAATGACCATGAATGTTGAGATATAACATAGTTGTTAGTATGTTAATGCTCCGTTGTCTGTCTGTCGTCTGTTGTCTGTCAACATTTTCAAACATCTTCTCCTCTGAAACCACAAGGCCGATTGGAGTCATATTTCATGTGGAGCATTCATGGGATGGAGGAACGCAAGTTTGTTCGCAGGGTTCAGGTCACGTGACCAAGATGGCCACCATGCCCATATAAGGTAAAAACGCTTCAAAAACCTTCTTCTCCGGAACCAGTGGGCCGATTGTCCTGAAACTTGGTATGTAGCATTAGGGACTCGGGTCCATCATATTTTGTTCAAATGATGACTCTTGGATGACCTTGACAAATTTTAGGCCAAGGTCAAATTTGGTCGCATAGAGTTTTGTATGGGGAAAAAGTAAAAAACATGTATTTTTTGGAAACTATTGCAGCCTGTTATCTGAAAATCTGAAAACTAATAGCTGCAGTAAGCTGAATGGGTGGATGAAACTACATGAGTATTCAAGGTCACGGTCATTCTGTGACCTTTGTTCAAGGTCATTCAGATATGAGAATTAAAACTTATTTTTCAGAGAAACCACAAAACCATTTGTAACGAAATTTCATATGAAAGTTTCTAAGAACAAGTAAATGACAATTAATCAATATGAATTTGGTCAGGTGACCAATATAGCCGTCCTGCCCATATAAGGTAAAAACCCTTTAGAAATCTTCTTCTCTGGAACCAGTGGGCCGATTGTCATGTAACTTGGTATGTTTCATTGGGGACTTCGGCCCATCAAATTTTGTTCAGATGATGACTCCTGAATGACCTTGACATATTTTAGGGCAAGGTCAAATTTGGTCGCAGAGACTTGTGTATGGGAAAAGGGTCAAAATCGTGTATTTTTCAAATATTGCACCTGGTGATCTGAAAATTGGAAGATACAGTAAGCTGAATGATTGGGTACAATGACACGAGTATTCAAGGTCAAGGTCATTCTTTGATCTTGATTCAAGGTCATTCAGATATGAAAATTAAAACTTATTTTCACAGAAACCACTGAGCCGTTTGAAACCAAACTTTCATATGAAAGCTTTTGGGAACAAGGAAATGAAAATTAATTAATATGAGTTTGATTACATGACCAATATGGCCGCCATGCCAATATAAGGTAAACCCCCCTAAGAAATGTTCTCCGGAATCTTTGGGTTGATTATCATATAACTTTGTATATGGTAATGGGGGCTCGAGCCAATTACAATTTGTTCAGATGATGACTCCTGAATGACCTTGACCTATTTTACGCTAAGGTCAAATTTGGTCAAGAAGGCTTTTATATGGAAGAAAATCAAAACCATGTACTTTTCAGAAACTGTTGCAGCCTGTGACCTAAAACTGGTAGATGCAGTTAGCTAAATGAGTTATTTAAACTACCCAAGTATCCAAGGTCAAGGTCATTCCTTGTTCTTAGTCCAAGGTCACTCAGATATGAGAATTATAACACTTTTTTCTCATACTCGCTGGGCCGTTTGTAACCAAATTTCATATGCAACCTGTAGAGAAGATTATAGTATGGCAAGGGTCCGTCATCTGCTGTCTGTTGTCTGTCTGTCAACATTTTCAAACATGTTCTCCTCTGAAACTGCTGGGCTGATTGAAATCAAATTTCATGCAGAGTATCTATGGGATGGGGGAACGAAAGTTTGTATGTGAGGTCCAGGTCACATGACCAAAATGGCCACCAGGCACATATAAGGTGAAAACCCTTCAAAAATCTTCTTCATAACCAGTAGACCGATTGTCATAAAACTTAGTATGCGGCATTTGGAACTCGGGTCCACCATAGTTTGTTCAAATGATGACCCTCGGATGACACTGACCTATTTTACGCCAAGATTAAATTTGCTCATATAGACTTTCGAATTGGAAAAAGGCAAAGCTGTGTATTTTTCGGAAAGTCTTGCAGCCTGTGATCTGAAAATTGGTAGATGTTGTCAGCTAAATGAGTGGATGAAACTGCATAGGTATTCAAGGTCAAGGTCATTCTTCGGCCTTGGGCCGTGGTCATTCAGATATGAAAATTAAATCTTATTTTCCTCAGAAATCATTGACTGGGCCATTTGCAATCAGATTTCAAATAAACGCATTTAGTAACTAATAAATATGTGTCTGTTCACATGACCAATATGGCTGGCATGCCTATATAAGGTAAAAACCCTTAAAAAATCTTCTTCTCTCGAACCAGAGGGCTGATTGTGATGAAATATGGTATGTAGCATTGGTGACTCGGGCTCACCATAGTTTGTTCAAATGATGACCCTCGGATAACGTTGATCTATTTTACGCCAAGGTCAAATTTGGTCACATAGGCTTTTGTATGGGAAAAAGTTAATTCTAAGTATTTTTCGGAAGCTATTGCAGCCTGTGATCTGAAAATTTGTAAATGCAGTTAGCTAAATGAGTGGATGAAACTTCATGAGTATTCAAGGTCAAGGTCATTCAGATAAAAATTGTAATTTATTTTCCTCAAAAACCACTGAGTCTTTTTGTAACCAAATTTCATATGAAAGCTTTTAGGAACAAGGGAATGGAAATCAAGGCATATGAGTTGTCAAATAACAAATATGACGACAGTGCCAAACTTGTTTGTTTCTTTTTTTTAAACAGCTGGGCATATCTAAGCCAAATTTACATATGAAGCCTTTATGGAATGCAGGAACAAAAGTTTGTTCCAATATTTAGGTCACATGATCCTGCTTTGTTAAAAAGTCTCTCAGAAACCAAATGGCTCCATAAATGCTCAGCACTCAGGTGAGCAGCTCAGGACCATTGGTCCTCTGGTTTAACTATCAACACAGTTTCTGCTTTGGACATCAATAACAGTATTGAACAATAATAGGACTGAACAAATTTTTCGTCTAAATCATGACGGAAGTAAGGGCGAGGATTGCGGCTGCGTAAAATAAATACATGTAGGGATAAGGGCTAATGGATAGTTTATGCTTTCAGGTAACAAAACTTGTGGACAACTACAGGTCTCATGAAGGGATTCTCAGATTACCATCCCGACTCTTCTACCATGATGAACTGGTGGTCAGGTCAGATCCAGAACTGACACACACCTTCTGTGATTGGTCAGAATTACCCAACCCCAAAATCCCAGTTATATTCCATGGTGTGAGGGTAAGCAATGATATCAGCAGTGTCATATTTACTATATGTAGTCAGACAAACACAAACAAGCCAGAACAACAGTGTAAACCCAGATGAGAGTGTGGCATCTCATCAGGGTCTACACTGTTTGCCACTCAACAAGCACCTTTCAGAAACAACTTTAGGTAGTATATTATACTTGTTCAAAGTTAAGAAAGGTAAGGTGTCCGATTATTAAGGTAAATACAGTAATATTACATCAAGGGTGGTGACTACTACAGATAAGGGCGATTATGATTAAAAAGGGGTCCTCAAGTATATGTACTCAGCAAAGACTAGAATAAGCCTCTGATTGTTTGGCCTTCTCATTCTGTATGTTGAGATTTTGAGTCAAGCAGCATCCATTGGCCCCCGCCCATCGGGGCTTAAAGAAATAGGTGGGCTGCATGATGCTTCCATGCAGAGCTGAAACCGACCGCACACGAGTTCTAGTAAACTGCTCAAGGGATCTAAGTCTGCCTAGGCAAAGCGGTGTGAGTCGGACCGCCATGCTTATAAACCCTATTGTACAACTGGGCGACAGGGCTTGAGATGTCATTTCATCTCAGGGTCGGGTAAAAGTCCCTCAAAATTGGAAGCAACGTCTCCAAAATGACCTAGACAGTGTTGACAGGGTCGTTAAACCACAAATCAAACAAACAAGCAAGCAGCATCCAAAAGGGCATAGGTAAGACTGATCAGACTGCACGGAGGCAAAGGTTGACAAAGTCTTTGCTGTGCTTACAATGTCATACACGAAGACACATTTTTGTTTGGTAGGGCCCATATTTTTCCTTTCAATTTTTTCAAGGGGGATAACTGTCATTTCTGGTTTGTTTTACTTTATCTGAGCGTCGGTTTAGAGAGAAGTCTGCTCTTAAAGGAAAGAATTATTTCATTAAAGAGTTGACCCCTGTTGATAAGGGATTCAAAAATATTTTCCAAACAATCACCTCCCTTTCAAGTGTATCTGTTCTTCATAAGGGGAATGGGTACACCTTCAGTGCAAAAGTATTTTTATCTCCCATTTCAATAGGAGTCAACTCTTAAACAGGAAGAATTTCTTTCCTTTAATAGTAGATCTCTTTTTCTCTGCGAGACAGAGTTTATAGTAGAATAGGAAGTCCCCAAAGTTGCTTCCCTTTGAAAAATGGGAGAAAAATTTGCTTGGTCTATCCATTTCCCTTAGCATGATGGAACGCCTGCTCTAAATAGTGGGGAAGTTTCTATTCAGGACAAAAACAGCTTTTGTGGCTATGTGTGGCCCAGAGATTTTCTAAAAACCAATATTTGTTTACTAGATGTTTCTTCAAAACTGATAAAAACGGGCACGATTATAAAGCACTAACCAAAATTGGCCTTATTGCCAAACATTGACTGGCCGTGCAATGGATTAAATTAAGCTTCTGTCTTGATGTGATTTAGCTGTTTGTACACTATCATTAGATCGCCTTGTAAACCAGGGGTTACAGGATTGATCCCGGGCTTCTCCAGACTTTCGGATGAGTCTATAAACCTAGGTCCCATCTCCGTATGACCTTAGCTGTTGGTGGGACATAAATTTCTAACACTCACTCACTCACAATATCATAGAACACATGAAAGAAATGGATTTTTGTAAATGCTATATTCTTCATATACAGGGTGAAGATTTACGAGAAGGTAACAGCCCATCCTGGTTTAATCCAGTAGAGACCGTACAGGTTGTGAGATATTTACAAAGTATACTGAACAGAGAGGGAGAGAATTACAATATAGGTCCTGAAGATATAGGGATTATTACACCATACAGAAAACAGGTAATTACTTTTAATGGTTCCAGATCAATTATGATAATTATGGTGTTTTGAACACAGGTAATGTTTTCTTCAAATTTTCCATTTTAAGGACTGTTAAGAATTTTTGGTTTTAAACCTAATGGGCACCACTCTCATTTACTGCTTTGGCAAATGAGTTTTGTCATAAATAGATAGGCTAAACCATTGTAGATTATCTATCCATGTATGCTACAATGGATACTTTTCCTTTGTAGTATGTTAAAGTAAACATGTCAATGAAATTGATTGTTTTTGCAGTGCTAAGTACCTATGCATGGTAGAGAAAGTGTACTTATGGACAGATCCAAAATTGAATATAAAACCAATATTGAGCCAGTCAGATAACCATGCCACACTTTTCCTGGACAGGCTTGTACCTAAATGATTACCGGTACTATGTTATTCTTCCCCAAGAATCTGACAAGTGCCCTCTTTGAACCCATGTAAGGGAGAGAATGTGCATGAAAAACTCTTATGGAAGAGTTTCAGGAACAAATACAGGTTATCATTATATCCACTGAACATGAGATACACTAGAATCTCTTAGTCATATGACATTGCCATTATCTAGAGGCATATACCATTTCATATTTTCCTTCTGTTACTTTCTGTAACGACACATAGCAGCATACTGAAATCTCATAACCATAGGTCATAAGAGCACTGTTGTTTGTATCTGAATATCTGCTGACTCCCCACAACCCCTCCCCCCTACCCCCGTCCCCATACCCCCGCCCCTCACGCCACTGCTTCGTTCCTTTTAAGTCACACACAATCCAAATTTTATACGAAGTTAAACAGTTAGCAGAGTTATCTTTATCTCTATATGATGGACAAACAACTAAAACTACTCCAACTTTGAAATTAGAAGAATTAAAATAATTTTAAAATGATATGTCTTTCAACTCTATAGTATAATTTACACAAATTGTAGAAAAATATAAATAGAAATATAGATTACCTTTCAGTGATTACTTTGATGACACCTTCCAATGTCTACTCCAAAGAACAAGCTGGCCGTCCATGATCAAAATAGAAAAAAAAAAAAACTAAAATGACAACTTCTATTCAATGAAGGCCAGTTTCATTCAATTTTTACACAAATGTTGCCAAGGTGACCCTTGACCAAGAAATCTCAAATGGAATCTTTCACAATGTCAGAGCTAAAAACAAAAAGAAAACCAGTTAACAACATGTCCTTCTAAACAATCTGGCCTTAGGAATATTATCTGTCGTGAGCGATTTCTCTGCTTTTAAGTCCAGCGGCTATCTATCTCAGCTAAATTAACTATGACGCATTTGCTCCAATGAGCAAGATGGCTGCTAGACTTAAAAGAAGAAAATCTTTAAATGACAACTTTTAAATCCTTAGGCTGATCTCTTCCAAACTTTCTTCTGTGGCGGTTTATTTATGTTGTTGTTTGTTACTTACTGTGTGTATCACTTGTGTCTTTTTATTTTGGATGGCCATTTTGTGGGAAAGTAACTGTCCTTATGGCCTTCCTTTGTTTAGGTTTCCATTATGGTCTGGTCGCTTCATGTTTGTGTTTCTTTCCCTTTGGTGTCTTTGATGGGTGGAGTAAGTTAATTGTATCGATTCCTGATCTTTGTTTTACTTCTACTTTTCATAAGAATATTGTTAAGGTGACCCGCTACCAAACTAACTAAAATAGTTCTGTCCATGGAATAAGATGGCTGTCAGTGCTATATACTGTAATCTTGTAAGTCAGTGATCCACATGACTTCCACAAGTTACAACTGCTCTTGAGTTCAGGTGAGTGATTCAGGACGATCTTGTGTCTATATAAAGTGGTTAAGTGGGGTGTTCATTACACGGATGCGTTAACGTGGTATGAAACTTGCCAAAGGCTTATTTCATAAATTTCTTAAGTAATGAGAGCTCCTGTGAAATTCATTTATTTATAACACTTTTTGCTTATTCTGACCTTGTTTCTTGTTATCAGGTGGAAAAGATCCGACTGTTGATAGACAAGCTGGGTATTATGATGGTGAAAGTTGGCTCTGTGGAGGAGTTCCAGGGACAGGAAAGACAAGTTATTATTATATCCACTGTGAGTAACATAGCTCCATGTAATGGGAATAACAAGGATAATGAAGAGATAAACAGAGGATTTTTACTTTCTTGAGCTGGATACCAAAATTATTTCGTTGAGGTTGTTGTGTGAGAATTCTAATGTTTTCTACTCACGAGATGAAATATTTTTTGTATCTATCTTAAAAAAGTATTTTTTCTCTTTTTTTGTATGTGTTCTTTGCGATCTACTGTTACTGAACATGCTTCGCAATCGTGAAAATTTCTGGTGTTTTCAACACTCATGATGAAGTAAGTTTTCAACACTCACGATGAAGTATGTTTTCAACACATTTGATGAAATATTGGTATTATTTCTTTTTTATTTTATAGGAAAAACAAATCAAAAACGAAGTCCAGGCTGCTTCTGGAACATAACAAAGACAAAATAAAATAATTTCCTTTATTCCTCTTCAGAAACATTTCTTGTTGGCTCTTCTTAAAATTGCCTCAGTGAGGCACTTCTAACATGTACCCTGTGACCTAGTGGGCAAAGTGTAAGAGCCCTGTCTCCTAATCATTAGATCTCGCATAACTTTAGATTTTAACATTGCCTGGGGTCACAAGTGGTGTATTTTTAGACAATATGGTCATGGAAAGTGTCAGGATGTTATCCACTTATAGCCATTTGTTATTACGTGTGGTCATATTTTATGACATAACATTATCTACTATATATCAGTGGCATTATGAGAGATAATTTCTTTACAAAATATTGAGCTGAAAACATTTTTGTCACCAAGCAAGGGGAATAACTCTTAAAAATTCTAGTTGCCTCTTGTAAAAGATTTTCAAACCCACAATATATTTGACAGTGTTGTTACTGCAGTCTTTATTTTGACATCTATTTTCAGGTTAGATCAAATGAAGATTTGATAGGGTTTGACCTGAAACACACTCTAGGGTTTTTGAGCAACCCAAAGAGGTTCAATGTTGCCATCACCAGAGCCCAAGCCCTGCTTATTGTCATAGGAAATCCACATGTGTTACATCAGGTATGGATGTTATCATAATGGTTCCTGTCTTGTTCCGCAGAGTCTCAGACTGATCTATGTCACGGATCTCATGATATTGAAAACACCCTTACTCATGGCATGGTTCATATATAATCAATAATCAAATTTCAGTAGCTCAAAACCTTTGGGACCATGAAAAATTCTTCAAGACAGGGGTAGTTTGAACCACTGAGGGTTATTCAGAACACCAGTCAAGAATTATTGATTGTATTTTATTGCTGTATAGTAAAAATATATGTTGTGTGGTGTATACTCATTAGAATCGCCTCATAGAGGCGATTCTAATGCGTGTGCTTAACGTACCCTTTCAAGATAAAATCAGAAACAAATTACCTAAAATCATCACAATTTTTAGCTCACCAGAGTCGACGGCTCCGGGGGAGCTTTTAGTATAGGCAGTGATCTGCCGTCTGTCGTCCGCGTCTGTCGCTTGTGTCCGCGTCAGCGTCAACATTTTCAAATGACTTCTCCTCCAAAACTGCTGGGCCGATTGAAGTCAAATTTCATGTGGAGCATCCATTGGATGGGGGAACAAAAATTTGCTCGCAGGGTCCAGGTCACATGACCAAGGAAGCCTCCATGCCCATATAAGGTAAAAACCCTTAAGAAATCTCCTCCTGAACCAGAGGGCAGATTGTGATGAAACTTGGTATGAAGCATAGGGGACTCTGGCCCATCATAGTTTGCTAAAATGATGATCCTCGGATGACCTTGACCCGTTTTACGCCAAGGTCAAATTTGGTTACATTGACTTTTGTATGGGAAATAGTCAAAACAGCATCATTTTTATTTAACTTTTGCAGCCTGTGACCTGAAAATTGGAAAATGCATTGGCAGAATGTGCTAGTGAAACTACACTAGTTTTCAAGGTCAAGGTTATTCCCCGACTTTAGCCCAAGGTCATTCAAATATGAAAATTAAAAATTTGTTTTTCACTGAAACCACAAGGCCATTTGCAACCAAATGTTGTCAGAAAACTTTCTAGAACAAGGAAATGAAATTTAATTAATTTGAGTATGGTCACATGACCAAGATGGCCGCTATGCCAATATAAGGTAAAAACCCTTAAAAAATCTTCTCCTCCTGAACCAATTGGCCGATTGTGATGCAACTTGGTATGTGGCATTGGGGACTCGGGTCCATCATAGTTTGCTAATGACCCTCGGACGGCCTTGACCCAATTTACAGCAAGGTCAAATTTGGTCACAGAGACTTTTATATGGTAAAAAAGTCAAAATAGCATATATTGTTAGCTCACCAGAGCCGAAGGCGGTAGGGGAGCTTATAGTATAGGCATTGGTCCGTCATCGTCGTCTGCCTCTGCGTCGTCAACATTTTCAAACAACATCTCTGAAACTACTCGGCCAATTGAAACCAAATTACATGTGGAGCCTCATTGGGAAGGGGGAACAAAGTTTGTTCGGGAGGACTGGGTCACATGACCAATATGGCTGCCATGCCCATATATGGTAAAAACCTTTAAAAATCTTCTTCTCAAGAACCGAATGGCCGATGATCTTGAAACTTGGTATGCAGCATCAGGGACTCTGGCCCTACCAAGTTTGTTCAAATGATGACCTTTGGTTGACCTTGACCTGTTTTATGTCAAGGTCAAATTTGGTCACTTAGACATTTGTATGGAAAAATGGCAAAGCAGTGGATTTTTCTGATTGTATATTAGCTAGTGGCATCAGAAATGGTATTTACAATCAGCTGAATCGAAGTTTATCGGTTCCAAAGGTCAAGGTCATTTACCGACCGTTGTCCAGGATGGCTCAGATTCAGTATTTTTATTTCCTTCTTCACTTAAACTACTTAGCCAGTTGAAACCAAATTACATGTGGAGCCTCTAAGGAATGAGGGAACAAAAGTTTGTTTGTGAGGACTGGGTCACATGACCAATATGGGACGCCATGCCCATATATGGTAAAAACCTTTAAAATCTTCTTCTCAAGAACCGAATGGCCGATGATCTTGAAACTTATTACGCAGCATCAGGGACTCTGGCCCTACCAAGTTTGTTCAAATGATGACCTTTGGTTGACCTTGACCTGTGTTGCGTCAAGGTCAAATTTGGTCACTTAGACATGTGTATGGAAAAATGGCAAAGTAGTGGGTGTTTCTGATTGCCTGGTAGGCTGTGACATCAAAACTGATATTTGCAGTTAGCTGAATGGAAGTTTATCAATTCCAAAGGTCAAGGTCATTACTGACCTTTGTCTTGGATGGCTCAGATTCAGTAGTTTTATCTTCTTCTCCAGTAAAAAGAGCTGTGCTGATTGAACCAAATTACATGAAAAGCCTCTATAGGGGTGAGGCAATTTGTGGTATTGTTGTCACATGACGAAGATGGGCACCTTGCCTGTATATGGTATAAACCACATGACCTCTGGTGAGCATAGTGGCCCATGGGCCTCTTGCTTTTATCTTGAGCTCTACAAAGAATTTCAAAGAGACTCAAAAATGAGTTATAAATAACCATGGTAAATGATCCATCAGAGTTCGAGCCATTGAAGTTTTACTGTAGATCACAATTTTTTGCAGGATGAGTACTGGCGAGCTTTAATAGAGTTTTGTGTTCAAGAGGGTGCATACACAGGTTGTGACCTGCCACCTTCCTCTGTTAATCTGTGAAACACCAGCCTGCTGGGTCCTGAATAGGGATAAGGATAATACGCGCATTAAGGACTGGTTCAGATAAGAAGCGATGGTCGGGCTAATAGCAGTTATAGCTGTCAGAGGCCAGCCAGGTGAAGTTTTGACAAGTCACAGAAATGTTGAGGGATAACTCTAGATGTCAGAAGAACTGGTGCCAGACAGGGTGACTTGCCCTTGGGTGCTCTGTCGTCTATATAACAGGCACTGTGCTACAATTGTGTCTTTCATATCTGTTGAAATGATTTGATACTTTACTTATTTCTGTTTCAAACATATATTGTGAATGCTTGTTACAGCTGCCTCACTGAGGTAGTTCTAACTAATACACATAATCTATGTTTTTTTTAACAAAATACGGAGAAAAATAATTACCCTTGTAAACCCCATGTTTCTCTATGTCCACTTTGGTTTACAAGGGTATTAATTTCACAGACTTGTTAAGTTGATGTTTTTACCATGCAATGAAGACAAACCATGAGCATGCAGTTGCTGATCCAACAGTGATTTTAGTAGTGCTTCTTGTACATCCATACAAACCAGGATTGAATAGGCTGGGTCAAGTGGAAAAGTATCTTTACACATGTGCACTCAGCCTGGACTCAAATCACCATGTGTTAAATATTATCAAGAGTACAATCTTCCTGGACCTAGTTGTTCGAACCATCTCATTAGTGGTCAAAATGTTAACTGCTCTTATCAGTGCAATAGCTACAAGAGTGGTATTTTTGATGAAAAATGTGAGTAGCAAAAGCTACTCACTTTTTTCAGCAAAAATGTAAGTATTATTATTAGGGCCCCGCACTGAAAGTGTGGGTGCCCTATAGTAATCACTCTCTCTGTCCGTCTGTCCGTCCACAAATTTCTGATAGCGCTGCCGGGGCCCTAGTCAGTTTCACTGACAGCTCTAGTTGATGAAAATATGGGAGATTTGTAAAAGCTGCTCATATTTATTCAGCAAAATAATAAGTATATTTGTCTTTTTTAAATGATCTACCTTTTTATATGTTAGCCAGTGATGTTGTTGTTTTGAGCAACTGTCCCTGGTTGCCATGAAGAAGCTGTAGTGGCCATCTTGAAATTCTGTAAATGACCTCCTCTCAAACAGAAACCTGACAATAACACATCCGTGTGATATGATGCATTCTTACATATCTCAATAAAGGGTTATTTTTCTGATGAAAAATTGTGATACTTTTCTTATCTGTACACCAAACATAGGTTGTATGTGGTTATTAGAACTGCCTCAATGAGACGGTGGCCTTAGATGAGTTAGGAGGCCTTCATGCAGACTTCACAAATTATTTGTCTAAATCGCGACGGAAGCAAGGGCGAGGATTGTGGCCAGGTGAAATCGAGTTAAGCCCCCCCCCCCCCCCCCCCCAAGTGGAATTCGTTACACTGACCGTTCCAAGGCAGTTCTTCTGTCGCGGTTTATTTTGTTATGGCTTGTATTTGAGTGTGTGTATCGCTTACATTATTTGTTTTGGATAGCCAATTGACCATTTTGTGGGAAAGTCACTGTCCTTTTGGCTTTCTGCTATTGATGTTTCCATTATGGTCTAGTTGTTTCATTTTTGTGTTTCTTTCCCTTTGGTGTCTCTGATTGGAGCTGTGGGTTAATTGTATCGATTCCTGATCAAAGGAGTACCCACACACTATGTCTTGGAGCAGCAATAAGAAAAGTAATGTATACCCCTGTTAACCCCCGTTTTCTCTATACATTGTGGTATGTACGGGGTTAACATGATGAGTCAGATTGATTGAGATACATAATTACAAAAATGGTTCTGTTCAAGATCGTCACCATGGCAGCCACCTTGAGATTCTTCAAATTGCATCTGTTCCTGAAAGCCTCATTGAACTGAAAGTTTATAGGATTCAATGGGCAACATGCAAGATTCAGATCTGCCAATATTTTTTCAGTTTGATGGTCATCATGGGAACAATCTTGAAATTATTCAGACAAAATCTCTACCCAAACTCTAATTTGGATGGATCTGAAACTTAATGTTTTGGAGGCCTTGGGCTTTTTGGTCAGTGGTTTTTCCATTTAGCATGCAAAGAAGACCGATCAGACCGTGTTGATGCTCAGGCTGAGTCTGAGGTCTAGGGCCTGTTGTTCAAAGAATTGTTAGCTTAATGGTGAAATTGTTCCCTGTTCTAGCAATTACAGTATCTAAATTATAGTGTTATTTTTGCTGGAAAAAGAATGAGAGCATCTGCAAAAGTTGCTCACAGATTTTCTGCAAAAATATTAGTACATGTATATTTGCCGTATTAAGTGATCGAAGTTTGAACAAGACATCAGCTAAAAACGTTGTTAGTTTTGAACAACTGGACAGCTGTGCGCACAAGTCCAAAAACATTTTTTTAATTGGTGTGGTTCAATCTATGATGCATCGTTTATTGTTCAGCATAGATATGCTTAAAGATGCTTTTAGATTTTTTGTTACAAATAAAAAAAGGACCTTACAATTTTGGATTTATTAAACGAGTTGAGCAAAAGATATAAAATGCAAAGCTTTGCCAAGCATTTTATATCTTTTCCTCAACTTGTTTAATAAATTTAATGAAACAAGGGCACAAATGCAAGATTCTGTTTTATCATATGACATTTAAAACACATTTTATTCACGATTTATTTACAAAAATGTCAATATTCAGCCAATAGTAAATGCGATGTTAAGTACGTCATATATGTATCATTTCACGTGTATCTAACTAATTTGCTTATTTAATCCACTAGTGGATTACAGAATTTATTACATGGCATTATTACATTCTCAGATGCGACGTTATATGATAAACCTCTTTAAAACACTGCTCATTATATGGCTGTAAAATTGCCCTCATAAATTTAATTTTAATACGGGGCGAATAACGATGTCTGACTTTCCCAGTGCTTTTACTTCAACTTACCTTAAAAGTGTTGACTGGGCCAATAAACTTTAGTCATTTGGGTGATTTACCACTAGCCTTCATTCAGAAATGCGGCCCCCGCTTTTCGGGGCTTGAAGAAATAGATGGGCTGCATGATGCTTCTATGCAGAGCTGAAATCGACCCGCACACGAGTACTGGTAAACCACTTAGAAGATGAAAGCCTGTCCAAGTAAAGCGGTGTGAATGTCGGACCGTCCATGCTTATAAACCCTATTGGTTTCATTGGGCAACAGTGCTTGAGATGTCATTTCATCTGAATGTCCGGTAAAAGTCCCACAAAATTGGAAGCAACGTCTCCAAAATGACCTTTACAGTGTTGACTGGGACGTTAAACCTTAAACAAACAAACAAATAATCAGAAATGACACAAATAAACACAACACAATGTATTTATAACACTGTTGTTCGTTCAAAGATTGATCCCAAAGATTTATAGATTAATATTGGAAATTCCTGTATAAAATGTATTTTAGTTTGGATATAATGCTTCTGATTAACTAAAATAAGTTGGAATTGGACTCCAACAGCAGTGTTTTAAAGAGGTTTGGTCGTACTACCCAATCTTTTTGAAGCATTTTGTTATGATTTACCAGCTTTTACTACAACCGATTCAACTCTAAGATGGTTCTGTAACCTATGTGTCCAACAAGAAATAAGATAAATTATCCCTTATCATCTGGAGGCATGGCAAGAGTTAATGTTGGCGGAAGACAGTGCAGTTCTAGTACTGCTCAAGCTTTTGCTGAAAAGATCATCTAAGGGTGAATTATATATATCCCAGCTTGCCTGTGTTGGGGATTTGCAGACCAAACAACACCTTTAGACCATATTGCGTCAGTACGTTAACCTACTTTCACTGTCCCTAGGCATTCTCAGGCTTCGTACTGGTTAGCAAGCACAGTCAAACTGTATTCTCTCAAACAACTTTTAGACTTTGTGAAATTGTTGAAGACAAACCGGTTTGAGCTGGCCTCGGTAGCCAAGTTGGATGCTTGTCTGAATGGTGAGCAGGAAGTTACTGGTTTGATACCTGCTAGCTTGGCAATATTCTTTTGTGGAGACTGATCATGAAATCGTTTCTATGTTCTTTCGATTTCTCCTTTCAGTTGATACAAGAAGAGAAGTTGTCAGTTTCTGGAAAAAGAGTATACACTGTAATGGTTACCCACATTTGTATAAACTTGCCCAGGAAAGTGTTTAAGTACAATGACCAGCTTAAAATGTCCTAAATAGGGTTGAATGGACAAACAAATAAACAAACTTACATGTTGACATGTCATTTAACAACAAAACCACAAGGATATGAAGGGTTTGATACAACATTTTCTTGTAAAGGATCAAATGTAAGGTATGAAATAAAAAGGACTGAATGAACTGTCTCTTTTGTTGTCACTGGAAAGCCCTGGGCCCCGTTGTTCAAAGCAAGTTTAGCTTAAGGAGCTTGTTACTGATAAAATATTAAGTGTTCTAGTATACCTACATTATCTGTCAGACGCTAGTGTTTTTTTTCCAGTAAAAAGCGTGTAACTTTTGCAGATGCAAAGCTACTCACAGTTTTCCAGAGGAAATAATAGCATATTTTTTTTATAAAATGATCAGAGATGGAACAATATGTTAACTAATGACATTGTTACTTTTTAACAACTGGGGGCTGATTTATTATTGGATCAAAGTATCACACGCGACGTGGAAATTGAGTATGATATGAAAGATCTAGAAACATTCAAGAGACGTGGTATTGTGCGGCAGATCATGTTAGTATAGTGGTAATATGTTTATACATATTTTTGCTTCTGGTAAAGCCATTTTTCTTCAACATAAATAGGAGGTAAACTTTGACAACACCGTGTGCGTGTAAGTGACGTCATCTTTCGAACGTCGGATTCCGCAATACAGATGGCTGATTTCTTAAATCACAACAGATGCCAGGGCTCAGAGCTAGCAAGGATGGTAATACTGAATAGGAAACGCGAGTAGGGTGATACTGAATTCTGTATCTTTGTGTCAGAAAACTGGTTGTATACACCATTATTTCGTGTAGGTGTATAATAAATAGTAAATACATGGTGTCATTGTCAGCAGGCCCCTAAAAATTTGTCCTGGCAAGCTGATTATATTCTGTTGTTAAAGAAGTATTTATTTTATGCATGTATAATTTCAACTCGCCATCATTATATACATTGCGAGCAATTTGATTGGTTGATACTTCGATAAATTCCATGAGCAAGAATCTGAGAATTATTTCACACAGGGACAAGTAGTAAAATAATGTGATGTCAAAGAGCATGTTCAGAACCTGCACGTTACGTCATTGTATTATGAAGTAATGTCAACAGCGTTCACTTGGGTTTCTTTCAAAGATGGCAGTCTCTAGTTGAATGATCATTCTGGCATGGACATAGAAACCTCCGTGGTTATGCTACGCGCCTTGTAAACCAGGGGTCGTAGGATCGATCCCTGGCTTCTCCAGACTTTTGGATGAGTCTTTTAACTGAGATCCCGACTCAGTATGACCTTAGCTGTTGGTGAGACGTAAAACTCAATCAACTCGGTCATGAACGCTGGTATGTTAATTCTTACGCTTTAGAAATAATTCCTATACATTACCATTTTGGTGTTGTTAGCTTTTGTGATCACTTTTCGTCCGTCGTCCGTCCGTGCGTGGGTCCATAAACAATTTCTCCAAACAACATCTCCTCCTTAACCACTGATCGAATTTTGACCAAACTTTACAGGAACGATCTTTAGGTGGTCCCCTTTCAAAGTTGTTCAAATGGTTCCGGTCCATTGTACATCTAGGTCACAGGAGCCAAAAATAGATTTTTTCACCGAAAACTTGAAAAATCTTCTACCCTGAAACCACTTGGCCCAGGTCTTTGATATCTGGTATGAAGCTTCATCTAGCTGACCCCTACCAAGATTATTCAAATTATAGTGTTTGGGCCAAAAATGCCCCCGGGGTCCTTTGGTTTATATAGGATTATGTAGGGAAAATATTTAAAAAATCTTCTTCTTTAAAAACGCAAGGCCCAGGTCTTTGATATTTGGTATGAAGCTTCATCTAGTGGACCCCTACCAAGAGTGTTCAAATTATAGTGCTGGGGCCAAAATGCCCCCGCCTCGGGGTCCTTTGGATTTACATTATAGGGAAAATCTTAAAAATCTTCTTCTTTGAAACCGCAAGGCCCAGGTCTTTGATATTTGGTATGAAGCTTCATCTTGCGGACTTCTACCAAGATTGTTCAAATTATAGCCCTTGGACCAAAAATGCCCCCGCACCGGGGCCCTTTGGTTTTACATAGACTTATATAGGGAAAATGTTGAACAATCTTCTTCTCTGAAACCACAATGCCTATGTCTTTCATATGTGGTATGAAGCTTCATCTTGTGGACCTCTACCAATATTGTTCAAATTATAGCCCTGAGACCAAAAATGCCCCCGCCTCGGGGCCCGTTGGCTTTACATAGACTTATATAGGGAAAATCTGTAAAAAATCTTTTGTGAAACCACAAGGCCTAGGTTTTTGATATTTGGTGTGAAATTTCATCTAGTGGACCTCTATCAAGATTGTTCAAATTATATCCCTGGGGCCAAAATGCCCCTGCTCCGGGTCCCTTTGGTTTTACATAGTCTTATATAGGGAAAATCTTAAAAAATCTTCTTCTCTGAAACTACAAGGCCTATGTCTTTGATATTTTGGTATGAAGCTTCATCTAGTGAACCTCTACCAAGATTGTTCAAATTATAGCCCTGTGGCCAAAAATTCCCCCGGCTCGGGACCCTTTGGTTTTACAAAGACTTATATAGGGAAATCTTTAAAAATCTTCTTCTCTGAAACTGCAAGGCCCATGTCTTTGATATTTGGTATGGAGCTTAATCTAGTGGACCTGTATCAACATTATTCAAATTTTAGCCCACAAGCCACAAATGTCCCCGCCCCGGGGCCCTTTAGTTTTACATAGACTCATATAGAGATAATCTTTGAAAATCTTCTTCTCTGAAACAGCGAGGCCCAGGTCTTTGATATTTGGCGTGAAGCTTCATCTAGTGGACCTCTATCAAGGTTGTTTAAATTATAACCCTAAGGCCAAAAATGCCCCAACCACGGGGCCATTTGGTTTTCCATAGGCTTATGTGAGGAATATCTGATAAAAAAAACCTTCTTCTCTGAAACTGCAAGGCCCAGGTCTTTGATATTTGGTGTGTAACTTTATCTAGTGGACCTTTGCCAAGACTGTTCAAATTATAGCCTTTGTTGATATTTGGTATGAAGCTTCACCCTTTTAGACCTCCCTCAATGCAGTCAATAACTTTCTTATTTCTGGATGGATTTTGAAATTACTTTGTAGAAATGTTAACCATCATGAGACAATGTGTCACTTGCAAGACCCAGGTCCGTACCGCCAACGTCAAGGTCATACTTAGAGGTCAAATGTCAAAAAATGGGTCTGAAACTTAAACGCAGTCAATAACTTTCTTATTTCTGGATGGATTTTGAAATTACTTGGCAGAAATGTTGGCCATCATGAGACAATCTGGCCATCATGATACAGTCTGCCTCACACAAAACCAGTGTCCTTACCCACAAGGTCAAAGTCATAATGGAGGTCAAATGTGAAAAAACGGTCCAAAACTTAAACACCGTTAATGACTTTCTATGGATGAATACGAACAATGACATATTTTCAGGCGGGGCATCCGTGTCCTATGGATGCATTTCTAGTGTTTAATATTTCGATGACATACATGTTGTTAGAGTTATAAGGAATGACATCATAGTGGCTCTAAGCCTGCCCAGGTAAAGTGGTGCGAGTCAGACCGTCCATGGTTATAAACCCTATTGGTTTCATTGGGCGACAGGGCTTGAGATATCATTTCATTTCAATGTCGGGAAAAAGTCCCACAAAATTGGAAACAACGTCTCCAAAAATGACCTATACAGTGTTGACAGGGACGTTAAACCTCAAATCAAACAAACAGAAACAAAGTTAGCATAAAGCCCTTCTCTGTCATACTTTATATTACTTCTCGTTTATCATACAACTCCTACAGTGTTCAAGACCATGGTTCGAATCTTGCCTGATGGCTAGTAGGTTTAAATGTTAGGCATGTGCATACAAAAAATCAGACTATTTGTGGAAGGTTTTCCATTATGATAACACACCCATGCATTTTTCATATCTTTATCACAGACATGTCATGAAAAATTATATTTTACTTATTAAGGGTGCTCGTTAGACCGCCTCATTGAGGCAGTTCCAACGAGTATCCACAATCTGTCTTGGGGCAGAAATAAAAAAAATGTATATCCCTGTAAACCTCAGTTTCCTCAAGTAGATCTATATAAGGTGGGGTTTACATGGGTGTTTCCAGGCTTTTGATTTGATAGCGCAAGGGTAATTATTTTACATATAACCTGTGAGCAAAAATATATTACCCTATTGCGCTTGCCTTCACTGTCCGCCATCTTGGATTTACTGCAGTTGACAAGAAATATAAGCAAAATACATGTAACTTTATGCACCACCAATTGTTAGGTGTTTTACATACATTACCTGTAGGTACTTTATTTGAATGTTTTCCGTTATAAAACTCTTATTTTAACATGACGTTTAGAAGAGTGCCTCTGATGTACTTCTGACGACAATCCATTGGAAAACATTGCAACAATGTACAAAATATCGTCAAAAAGCTTTCCAGTATAACAAATTCGTTATTTTGATTCTTGGCGGGGAACATCCGGAAAGCGATACTTACCCTCATCAAAGCAAAGTTGATTATCGCTTTCAGGTGGGGAATGTGATTATTAGGCGAGGGTAAATATCACTTTCAGGTGGGAAATGTGATCAAATGTTCCCTGTCAAGAATCAAATTAACATATTATTTGACGGACTTGTTGACATGATGACGCCCTTGAAAAACTTATTTGTTTAAGCTTTTCCTAGTGTACATGCCTAAAATCCATACTACAGCACAGTTTGCGTTTCTGCATCCTACTTAACTTTTTCATTATACCGCAATCAGGCATTCTAGTAACCTAATAAAGGGGGTCGAATAACTGCTCGCTATAATCGGTAGTGACCTATAATACCTTCTACTGACCTTTAATTCATCTAGTGACGGTTTATATACCGGACCTACTTTTCAGGTCCCTAATTTGCAAGCGTAACCTTTTTATAAACGAGAAAACAACGAAACTGCAAGTTATGATCTTTGCAATATTTATATAAACATATTTTCAGAAATTTCAGATAAATTCTTACCTATTCGATCTTTCCTGGTTTGAATGGTCCGTTGGAATAATTGCGCACTGCTACTGCGTTGCGTCTCAAACTCGAAAATAATTTCTAAAGCTAAAATAAACTATTTATTTGCAAATTTTCAAACAGAATGTTAAGCGTTGAGAAACTTTTATTCGAGCGTCTATGTTGTTTCCTGTGTCTTGGTGGCGCGATGACGTTAAAAACATTGCGCTATTTGACGTCACGTTATAATACGTGCACGTGCCATGGCACAGAATTTTGTTTAACATGCCACTCTGTCTGCTGTCTTTTTTTTGTTTAAATTTGCTTAATTATTGCAAAACCCTTGATTGTTTTGAATTGCGGTATAAACTAATTACATGATTAGTGTCTTAATTTATAAAATATAATCGGTTCGCCGCAACAATTTTATAGGGGCTCGCTGAAGATCGCCTCTATAAAACTGTCTAAGGCTCACCGATATATTTTATTATTAAGGACACTAACCAAAAAGTAACCATGTATTTGCTATTTCCATGGTTCGAAACTTGCACCAAATTAAGGATATAGGCTGGCATGCGCATAAAGGTATCTGACTCCAACTTGACTATTCTTTGAAGTGTTCAACACATAGTGTGTTCTACGAGGACTGTTCAAATATGAATGCAAGTAGAACGTTTTCTCATGCACTAATGCGAAAATCACCTGGAAATAAATATCACAGCGTAGAAAAACATTTAACCTATACATTGATACCAAACCTGTTAAAATCCGTGTACTTTAGCCATGTATATCGTTCGATAAACACTCTCTACTCTTGTATACTAATACAAAACATGGTTGGAAGAAGGTCAGAGTACGCCGTTGAAATACGGTCCTATATTAAGAATCGTTGTATTCTTGGTATACGGTGCAAAGACATTTTTGATGAAATATGTTCGGTTTATGGGCATAATGAAATGTCTTTTCCGACAGTTTAGTTGGTGTAAGAAATTCAGCTGTGGGCTAGGCTCAACAGAAGATGCACCACATGATCGTCGGCCGAAAAAAGCAACATCTGCCAAGACGGTTCCTAGAGTGAAAGAAAAATGCTTGACATCTCATTAGGAGCAGCTCATACAATTCTGAAACGGGATTTGAAAATGAGAAAGATCTGTGCTAGATGGATTCCCCATCTGTTGACAGATGAGCAGAAAAAGACACGCGTTCTGTGCGCCAAGAAGTTGCTTAGAAAGTTTCCAAATTACAATGCACGGTCTTTCGCTAATGTCGTCACAGGTGACGAGACATGTGTACACTTTTTTGAGCCAAAACGAAAGATTCAGAACAAAATATGGGCAACAAAGTATTGCAAAAGACCATGCATTGCAAAGCGGACCATGAGCGTCAAGAAGGTAATGTATGCCATATTCTTTTCAAATCAGGGCCCTGCTATTCAGGTTGCTGTGCCTAAAGACAAATCTGTAAATGCGAAGTTTTACAAGAATAAAGTTCTTCGAAAATTGAAGAAATATTTCAAAGAACGAAGACCCGCAACTGGTTTGGCCAATGTCAGATTGCTACATGACAATGCGTCATCGCACAATGCGTTCATTGTGCAAGACTATCTGAAGCAGGAAAAGGTTGTTGAACTCCCTCAAACCCCGTATTCCCCTGACCTTGCCCCGTGTTACTTTTTTTGTTCCCGCGGCTGAAAAAATACCTTTCTGGTCGAAAATTTGTACAGCGCAATCACCTCAGTTCTGCAATATTCCAGTGCCTTCATAGTATACCTCGAAAAGACTACCAAAATGCATTCACTGATTGGATCAAAAGACTGAAAGTTTGTGTATCTGTTAAAGGGGAATACTTTGAGGGGACAAAATAATTTTTTCATCGAAATCTATCACGGAATCATTTTTATGTGCTTAGTTGCATTCATATTTGAACAGTCCTCGTAACATTGAATGGTAAAGGAGATTATATAAATAGAACATTTAAAACAAAGAACTGTTCATTTTCACAGACAAAACGTGAACTGCGGGGTCTTTCAATATTCACTTACTGACTCCTAGGAAGGGCTCGCTTTCACATATTATACATCAATGCCTTACATTCTTATACACATTTTTTTTAGATTGGGCTGCATGGTGCTTCCACATAGAGCTGGAACCGACTGTGCACATGAGTATTAGTAAATCGCTTAGATCGTCTAAGCCTCCCAGGGCAAAGTGGTTTAAGTCGAACTGTCCATGTTGGTGGCTGGGCATGAGATGTCATTTCATCTCAATGTCGGGTAAAAGTCCCACAAAATTGGAAACAAAATCTCTAAAATGACCTAAATGGTGTTGACGGGGACATTGAACCTCAAAAAGACTTTTTGCTTTTGTTTCTTACTTTGTCAGTCTTAGGTGTATTGATCTCTCATGTGAATATCAAAAGCACTGGATACGTCGTTGCTGTTCAGTCTGATAACTCTAAATACTGCGAAAATCTTGGCTCGAAAGATGATGACTCGTTTACAGAGGCCGTCGTGACGGCATTTGTTCCCAGATATTGTGCCATTATAAAGAATATGCCGTTTAAAGGATCCGATTTATGTGTGTGAAAGTTAACAAAATGCCTTTCCTATTGATTACTTTAAGAAACAAATAACATTTGTTAGGCGATTCTAACCAATGTCTATAACATTTTTTGTTTGTTCTTGATGTATTAGATTACATGAATCTTTCATGACTATGGATTCTCGTTATAACGAGTTTTGTCGTTATAACGAATGTCGGTGTAAAGAGGGTTGACTGTACCGCGGTTCGAACTTGCTCTTGAGTATCCCCATAGTCCCAACTATCTGTAAATTTAGGATAACTCGGGGATGTTGTTCTTGTTTTATCTTGAAAACGTTTGTTATGTGTACTCATTGGAAACGCCTCAATGAGTCTATTCTAACTAATAAGTGGTGACAACGTACCCCTTATCTTATAGATGATGCAAATATTATCTACATTTCCCCTTCTGATCTTGTGCTTTAATTACCCTTCAGTGGTTCGACCTTCTATCTCGAATAAATTTTCAGTCTCAAACGTGTTTGAGCCATCGAAGTTAGACGATTTTGATATTTGACTTATATTGAATAATAGATGACCCATGTGAAGGAAGTTTCTCTACTAAAACCAGTTGGATACTTTGAGCCTTCGTTTATTGTAGTATCCAATTAGTTAGAACTTTCCTGGCGTCACAAGAGCTCTGTCAGATATGCCAGTGGAAAAGGTCATTGTTGGTAACATGGGATCCGTTACATGCTGTACGTTGTCTTCTGCCGCTGAAAAAAATGGAAGAGAGATTTTATAAGTGGAAGCTGCACGTGCTATTTTACTGGCTCCTCAGCCCTGGCCTTGCTTGAGCAGTACGATAACACGTAAGGCTAAAATCAAAGACAGCCAATGACATCCAGTGGAAGAGCACAATGCTAATATCTAAACATAACCGTAACAAAAATATAAAATACAAAAAATATCTTTGCAGATGCACAAACGTAGATCCACGGACTCAACTAGATACGCCTGGGTCTAGGCAATCGTCACAACTTACGTTGTGTTATGACTGTTCTACATTTGTTTGATTGTTTTGATAATCTTAAATATCTCTATATACTGGTTTCTTCATACATGATGAACATTTACTGATTTGTAGTCCGTACCCAAACAAATACCAATATGATTCTCAATATATTTAGCAACTTTAGAAGAAGTTTGTAAACTATGAGGATTATTTTACATCATCATCTGAGCGCAATGTATCATCAAAATGTGAAGAAGCTAAAATGCCCGACACTGTAGTAGTTGCATCAGCGACGAAGGATCACACAGTATTAAAGATTGCACAATATTCAAAACACTGCATTAGTTTCCTGTCTTACATGTTTTAAAGTCTTTATGACGTTGGACAGTTGTATATTTACAAAAGGCAATAAAGTTCAAACAGAAGAATACATGTAAATGACATAAAAAGCGTTCGGCTCGCATTATTCGTTGTACATAATGAATTATTTTCATCTCCAATACGGTTTGTAAATAAAGGTAACTTCCGCCCCCACGACTCTGTGGGAAAAGGGATCTTCAACCCTTCACCGATTTCGTTGTTGTTGTTGTTTTTTTAACTGACATCTGTGAGAAACTGTCTTACATCTGAAAGAAACTGAAATGTGAATTTGTACAGCGCAAAAAGGATGGTTGCGGACAATAACAAAGGTAGTATAGGCTTACCAGTTCTTTCTGCGTTATTTCTGGAGGCAACAATAGGGGCAGAGTAACTTCGACAATAACCTTAAAAGTCGAAATAATCGGAATTAGAATGAGCATGATGTAAAACTGATTATTATCTTTAATGTAGCATCCAGTACTGCTTCTTCTGGGTTTCATAGTTTGTTTGTAACAACTCATATTCGACTGGAATTCTATCAGCATTCAGGCTGTTTAATTGCCAATGCGGGTCCTACGTCGAACAAGTAAGAAAATCAAGGTCTGCATATTTGGCATAGGTGTTTTTGACTTGTGCTATAGTTTTCCATCATCTTAAGAATAGGTCAAGTTTTATACATATTTAGGGGCCCTAAATTCAGATGAACATGGACTTTTGAACCTCACCAGGTTTCTTTATTCGCCGTTAATGTTTTCTGTGCGACAATAGCCTCACTCTTCACAGCATGTGAGTCAGGAAATGAAAGTCTTAGAGCCTTATTTTACCAGTTTACTATCTTAAACAGAAAGATCAAATATTGAATTCGTTCGACAACTGGCACCTGAGGAACAAAATAAAGGGAGCGACTAAGGCACATTTCAATTCTGTCTAAGCATACGTATTGCTTAATTGTTAAAATAGTATAAAATCTCAGAATCAGTACTCGAATACTGAGAACCACTGCATAAGCCCTTGGTCCTTTTTTACGCTCAATTGAAATCCATGCGAGCCGAAAGCCAAATAAATTGTGTAAACCACGGCGGAAGATGATCGCGAAGGTTGGGACCCAGTAAACCCCAGCACACACCCCCAGCCGATAATTATAAGTGGGCGTTCCAAGATGGCACTTTCGTTGCGGTTTCATTTGTTTTGTGTTCAGTGCTGTACAATTTTGAATGTTTTCATTTATGGATGTCCAAATTATTTAGTTTAGTATAGGTAACTGAGTTTCCACCTGTTTTGGAATTAGCTGCTAACTCGGCTTTTCGCCTGTGATTTTGTTGTTTGTTAAGATGTGTGTGTCCGTTTTTCCCTTTGAAGTTTGAGATTGGCTTTGGGTTCTGATTCGATCAGTTCCTGAAGTATGATTGTTCATTTAATTCACACGAGTTTCTAGTAAATAACAGGTCGACATGATTATTGTGTCGAATCTGGCATTTATTTGCTATAAATGGCAATCCGTACCTTTCACTAACTGATTTTGACGTAATTATAGTATTGTTGGCTGTTCTAATAAACAACTTTACGATCAAACATAATTCTTTTAATACAGTGGTTTTACTATAGGTGGGATTTTATAGACCATAGTTGTTTTGTTATAGTGTGAACAATTTGACCAGAGACTGACCTTTATGGATGGAATAAATTAGTAAATGCTATCGCCTAATACGTCGGCTTTCGTAAACTTCTCGCGAATTTTCCGCGTCACGTGAATAGCGGCACATTAACCGACCTCTATGTGTTGTATAACAATATCGCCATCTTCGGAAAACGGCGAAGATAAATATATACATTCAGTCGGGTATGAAATTATGTTAATAGAGGTCATCAGTATCAGGTCAATTTGTTCGAACTATACTCTAACAGTGACATACTGCTGGATGTTTTCTTTTTTATGAGGCCCTTTTAACATCATCGTCATTTCCTTTAACCGTGTAGGTTATTAGGATATTAGTATTAACAGACTATTCTTCTCTCCATTTTACCCTTCAAACGCAAACAAAATGGCAAAACTTAGACCATTCTAGTTTTGATATTGACGTCACTGCAGAGCTGGTGTTAAGAGCCATGTGACAGTGGTAGGACTTCTCCCCGTTCTTCAACATTGTACAATTTCTATTTCTCTTTTTAAATGAATGCTAAAATGAGCAAAAACTGATACAATTTGTCCTTAATATATTTTCATTAAAGGTATAGTCTGGAAAAATGTTTGCCAATCTAGGCTTTAATTGAAGTAGACACGTTATTTTCATACCAATGTGTATAAAACGAAATGGTATTTTTTGTGTAAGAACGATGCCACTGTCTTGGAAGAAAACTCGAATGTATTCCATACGTGCGTTAGGAATTCGCGGGATAATATAATTTTAATATCAATAAGTTAAATGCGAGTTTACACTAGATTAATCTCTCAAGGTACGCAGTCCTGCTCTTTAAACATACTGTAACTGATCTAAAAGTCAAAGTTCTGTTATCCATTACGAAAACGTGTCTATACAAATGCATTGTAAAGTTTACCGCCGCAAAAACGAAAATTTTCAGTTGAAAAATTGTGATATATTTCCAATTTTTGCTCAAAATATAGATTGTGGGTACCCGTTAGAACGGCGGTTCTAACGAGTACCCGCAATCTAAATTTTGGAGCAGAAATAAGAAACAAACGGTTTACTAAATAAAAGTGGGGTTCAAGGGGGTCAAAATTATATAGGCGTGTTTTCGTGATGTCGGCGCTTAAGCTCTTTTCGTAGGGGCAATTAGAAAAAAGGAAAGTAAAACAGTTGTGTCCCTTGCATGTCATGGTGGGCGGAAAATCACTGATTCCTTTGGGAATGTAGATCCAGGATCTTACACTCGCGGTCATTTCATATGAAATTTATCAACCGAGGCAACGGTGAGTTTCATAAATTTTATAGCAAATGACCACGAACGTAAGATCAACATTTTAAACCGGATTTTACTGCTAAAATGTCCAGAAGAATTTCAATACATTATGAAAACACGCCTATACAAACACTTTGTAAATTTTATCGCCGGAAAAGGCAAATTTTAAGAGGAAAAAGTGTGATTTATTTTCTTATTTCTGCTCAAAATATAGATTATGGGTACACGTTAGAACCGCCTTATTGAGTAGCCACTATCTATATTTTAGAGCAGAAATAAGAAAAAAATGAGGCGGTTCTAACGAGTAGCCACTATCTATATTTTAGAGCAGAAATAAAAAAAATAAGTTGACTCCTGTAAACCCATTTTTACTATATAAAACTGGGGTTCAAGGAGGCCAGAATTATATAGGCGTGTTTTTGTGATGGAAAACATAGGGTTGGCACAGACCCTTCATGAAGAAACAATATGTTATTACACGTGTGGTCATATGATTATTATTATATTGCGTTATCCACTAGATAGCAACGACGCTATATGATAAGGTTATTCATAGACATGGGTCTTTGTAACCTTACCTCGTTTGTAGAAGACCACAATGAGGGTAGCCACAACAACTAAGGCAACACATCCAAGCGTAATGGATAACACTGCTAAAGGATAGAAGTCATCATGCTCAGCTGAAAGTATCACAAAATCAAGTTGATATAAAATTAAAATCCTCGGATGTACAGTAACATTATTTATTTTATACGAAACAGTGAAAGCAATGCATATCTGAAACAAACAAACACGCTATCAATGATATCGTATCCATTCACTAGTTTCATTGCGGCGAAGCGGGACTATTCTTTTTAGATCATCTGAGCACCTCAAGGTGAGCTGTTGTGATCACCCTGTGTCTGCCGTACGTGCGTCGTACGTCGTCCGTCGTCAACATTTACTTTGTGCAACCGCTAGAGGTCACAGTTTTAATCAAATCTTTATGAATTTTTACCAGAATATTTGTTTTGATGATATTTCGGTCAAGTTCGAATATGAGTCATGTTGGATCAAAATTCAACTCATTGGTTTTACTTAACTGTCTGTATGTTTGTTTATCTGTCTAATTGTCCATCCGTTCGTTTCTTAGTCAACCAGTCAGTCAGTCAGTTAGTCCGACAGTATTTCTGCCTGCCTGTCACAACAATTAACTCAATATTTTCAGTCATACCACTCAAATGTAATGTAAATTAGTTTGTTCTAGGTGATGATATTTATAAGCCTCAGGCTTACTGTCAAATCCTATTTGTCAGTTCCAATGTATTTTATTGTACACGATATTTGCTAGAAATAAAATATTGTTTAAACCAAAAAACTAGGTCGCTAGGCCAAATTTTATCGAGTGTGCTGGAAGCATTCGAGTTTTCAGGAGTGCGAAGAGGATACCAAAGACATTTCATCGAGGGTGCTGACAACATCCGAGTTTTCACGAGTGCGATACTTAACATATTTCATCGAGTGTGCTGAAAGCATTCGAGTTTTCAGGAGTGCGAAGAGGATACCAAACATATTTCATCGAGTGTGCGGACAGCATCCGAATTTTTACGAATGCTCTACCTCAAAAACTCAACATACTCTATGTATATTTTTCTGGACCCAGTTGTTCAAAACATCGTTAACCTAACGAGCTCGTTAGTCTCAAATGAAACTGTTCGAGCAAGTACGTTTTATGCACCGCCGTTCAAAAAAATGGCGGGCTATTATGGTCCGTCAGGCCGCACCTAATAGTTTCGTTTCCGCTCCATAACCCTGATATTTTAGATATTTTCACGAAACTTCACAGAAATGTAGAGCACTATTAGACGACGTGCAGAAATTATGAACCGTAACTCTGATTGACCTACTTATGGAGTTGTTGCCCTTTGAATATTGAGCATAACTATTTCTATTATAGTTTCGTGTCCGCTCCATAACTCTGATATCATTTGAGATATTTTCACGCCCCCCACCACCAGGGAAAGAGTAATGCATCCTTATTAAGGGAAAGAGTAATGCATCTTTACTTTGATTTTTTTACTGTGACATGGCACTTACTTGGTGTAATTGTAGTGGCGGGGCATCATGCAGTGCTTTCAGCTTTATTGCTATAAAAATGCGAATAGCTTTTGCGTTTGCAAAAATTACACAGATTTGTCCAGCAAATTAGCCAATGTTATTGACTGATGGTCGTTGTAAGTAGACAAGTCTCTCGCGCTGCGTGCTCGTGGTTTGATCTAGTTTACCATTGACCTCCACGGCCCCGCCCATCGGGACTTGAAGAAATAGATGGGCTGCATGATGCTTCAACGCAGAGCTGAAACTGACCCGCACACGAGTACTGGTGAAACGCTTAGAGGATCTAAGCTTGCCCAGGCAAAGCTGTGCGAGTCGGCCCGTCTATTCTTATAAACCCTGGTTTCATTGGGCGGCAGGGCTTCAGATGTCATTTCATCTCGATGTCGGGTAAAAGTCCCACAAAATTGGAAGCTACGACTCCAAAATGACCTTTACAGTGTTGACGGGGACGTTAAACCTCAAATCAAGCAAACAAATAAAAACCATTGACCTCCAAACCGTGATTTATTACACAACAATTCACTGCTGTAGCTGATCTATTTCTTAAATAAAATGAACCATTGACCTTTTAATACGGAAATCAGAATTTGTTTTGTAGTTTGTGGAAGTTTCTAGTAATTAGGGTCCAGTTAATCAAAACTCCCGAATACTGATATTGTCAGCTAACAAATCGTTAATATTTCAACCATGTGATGAGGTAAATGTGCTAATCATTACGATACCACACATGTGCGACATAGTGCATTTTTCACATCTCCAAAATAGCGGAGTACTTTTCTGATGAAAATACGTGGTATTTTTCTTATTTAAACTGCAAACATTGGTTGTGAGTGCTCTTTAGATTGGAGCAGAAATACGAAAAATAACGTATACCACGTTAAAAAGCCGTTTTCTCTATATGAAGAGGGGTTTATGGGGTGTTCATTTCACGGACTTGTTCACGTGATGATTTTTGCTGCAAAAATAAGAGTAGCTACTCATATTTGTTTAGCAAAGTATCAGAGTAGTAGATATCTAATTTGCTAGAACAGTTTACAACCTGTCCACTAACGAGCTTGTTAAGCTAACGTTTTGAACAACTGGGCTCTGGCTTCTAAATTAACACATACGTGACTTCGTTCCTGAGGCTGTCGCAGTTATTCTGGTCTTCGGAATATTGCACAGTGAAGCATTAATGACATCTTTAACTGTCCGACAAACGTAGTCCTGTTCATTGGCATATGGATCAAAACTGCACCAGAATGAAACCTGCGAAATAATGGTTAAATGTACTCGACTGTCACTAAGCTGGCCTTGGGGGATCAGTAGGATGCGCGTCTGGCTGGCGATAAGATCATGGGTTTGATCCCCGCCGGTACGTCGTTTTTTTTTTTTTTTTTTTTCATGGAAATTATGTAACGACGTGCCTTGATCAAGCATCAGCGCCGTAGATTTTGTTTGTGTTGGGGTTTTACGTCCCCATCAGCACTATTTAGGTCATTTTGGAGACGTTGCCTCCAGTTTTCTGGGCATTTTACCCGGCACTGAGATGAAATGATATCTCAAGCCCTACCGCTCAAACAAAGCACAGGGTTTATTTGCAGGGACGGTCCGGTCCGATTCACACTTCTTTGCCTCGGCAGGCTTAGACCTTCTAAGCGGTTTTGCATGTATGGTCAGTTTCAGCTCTGCGTGGAAGCACCATGCAGCCCATTTTTTTTTTCCAAGCCCCGAGGTGCGGGGGCGCTCAGCGCCTTAGGTAAAATACAAGATAATAATAATGAAAACACCCCGCAAATATGTAAAGGAATGTCGATCGATCTTTTAGCATTTGTTAATATGATGCCAAAATATAACACTTTCAGGAGACAACTGTGCATACACACTTGTATATGCTGCTTAATGTTGTGCGCACAAGATATCTTGTGCAGATTACAAAATATATCTTGTGCGGACAACATAATAACTCGTGTGCATAATATAATATTTTGTTCGCCCAACTTAATATCTTGTGTGCACATGATATTATCTTGTTCGTGCAACATAATTATCTTGTGCGCACAGCACAGATCTTGTGTGGACAACATAATCTTATGCATCTGATTAAACTGTGCAAACAAGATAATATGTTGTGCGGACAAGATAACATGTTGTGCGAACAAGATAATAACTTGTGTGCACAAGACAATATCTTGTGCACACAAGATATTATGTTGTACAAACAAGATAATAAGTTGTGCGCACAAGATAGTATGTTGTCCGATCTATGTCGTACAAACAAGATAATATCGTTTGGACAAAAAAATTAAGTTGTACAAACAAGATATTATATCGTGTGCACAAGATGGTAACTTGTTCGCACAAGATATTATCTTGTGCACACAAGTTATTATCTTGCGCACACAAGATAATACCGTTTGCACAAAACAATTAAGTTGTACAAGCAAGATATTATCTTGTGTGCACAAGATAATAACGTATGTGCACATGATATTATCTTGTTCGTGCAACATCATTATCTTGTGCGCACAACACAGATCTTATGTGGACAGCATAATATCATATGCATCTGATTAAACTGTGCAAAGAAGATAATATGTTGTGCGGACAAGATAACATGTTGTGCGAACAAGATAATATCTCGTGTGCACAAGACAACAAGATAATAAGTTGTACGCACAAGATAGTATGTTGTCCGCACAAGATCTATGTCGTACAAACAAGATAATATCGTTTGCACAAAAAATTAAGTTGTACAAACAAGATAATATCTTGTTCGCACAACATATTCATTCAAAGACTTGCTTTCTTGTGCAAAATGTTTATTTTCAGAATCAGAATCGAGTTATTACTGGTCATTCACCAAATGTCATTCATACACCAGGACCTGTGATATAGGTTGTTAGTCCCTAGCTCTAACCCAAGAGAAAAACTTAGCTACACTATCCTCTGCACCCTTAGCAGTGGATATGATCGTAACGGGAAGGCATATCAATCTCTAATGGTTCGGTTTAAAGATGTCAGTTTTTGCAGTAGGGGTCTGAAACGCCAGTGAATGATGCTTTCTACAGTGCCTAGCTGGGGAACAAGGTCAACTGTTGGAATGCTGGCGGCACCCTTTAGACCTTTGTATAAGAGTATGAGCCTAGTGTCTCTTCTCCTTTTCTTGAGAGACTCCCATCTTAATTTTCATAGAATTCCAGTCATGCTTCCAGTTTCAAAGCAGTAATTGCTTGTTCCAAATCTAGCAGCTCTATTCTGAACTTTTTTCAATTTCTTCATTAAGGACCACTCCACTTTGGTCCCAGATGCAATTACCATATTCCAAGATTTGGCGAACACGTCCATTATATGCTGCCCCCTTCACATGCTGAGGACAATAATGATGATTTCGCCTCAGGAAACCAAGTCTTCTACATTTTGCTTATGTGGGTATCCCATCTCAAATCGTGTGTGATTGTGACACCAAGGTAGTTAATGGAATTAACATTTCAGAGGACTTTCCCCTCTAAGGTGTATGAAGCCTCAGTTTTATTTGTTCTTTTCCTAGTTATCTGCATAATATTGCATTAACGGGCTGAAACCTCATACCCCAATTTCGTGCCCAACATCCTAATCGATCTATATCCTTCTGAAGTTTCATTGAGTCCTCTGTATCTCTAATTACCCGACAGAAAAAATAGTCGTCTGCGAACAGTCCTATTGCTGAGTCAATGTCAATGGAAATGTCAATTATGTACAGGGAGAATAGCAGCGGACCAAAAACTCCCCTGTGGGACCCCCGATTAAAACTGGCGCCCAGACTGAAGATTCACCATTCTGTAGTAAAGGAAGGAATCTATCCATTTGAGAGCCCCCCCCCCCCCCCCCCCCCCCCACAATTTCATAATCAAATAATGTGGATTTAAGTACATGTCGTTTTGAGGTGAGGTGACAAAAGCCTTCTCGATGTCCAGAATAGATAACCGTGCTCAACTATGCCTTTCCTAAATCCATGTCTGTCTGACAAACGTTAATGTTCATCCAAGTGTGCCGTGATGTTTGAGCAGACTATGTGTTCAAGCAACTTACATAGAGCACACGTCATTGACACCGGGCGATAATTACGAACACGAGCCCTGTCTCCTTTTTTGAAAAGTAGGCAAATGTTCGCTTGGAGCCATTCTTCGGGGATTTCACCCGTATCGAGAGAGTGCTGGAAAAGATGTGCAAAAACTGCTCCTTATTCCTTTGCTAGTTCCTTCAGAGCGCCTATACGAATAGACTCGTATTTTATCAAACACACACATGACGTACAAACATTCGGACATCAGACAAAAAATTCCCTGCCTTTGTTCTAAGAAAAGGCAAGGAGAAGGCTTTGGTTTTGCGAATCGAAAAAGCGTCATAGACGTGTTACTGACAAATGCATCTTAACTCCATGCTTCCGGACAAATTGAACTGTTTAATTTAGGTCTCTGGAGACATTGCGTACAAGAATATTTGTCAGGAAGCCTAACGAAGGACGCATTCTGACAGTGCGACATCGTCGTAATCGAATAGCGAACAAACATAAAGGATGAGATGACAACAATGGTGACAGTGCTTATTCATGTCGTGTACCGGCGCCAGCGACGACCATTAGACGTCATAAGGAAACACGCCTATTCAAATTTATTGAAAAATTTACCACCAAAAATTGAAAATTTTCAAATAAAAGATTGTGATATTTGTTTCCTTATTATGCTCAAACCATAGAGTGTGGGTACTCGTTAGAACCGCCTCCATATATTGTGGATACCCTTCAGAACCAGATCGAGAGGCGATTCTTACGAATACTCACAATCTATGTTTTTGAGCAGAAATAAAAAAAAAATAATGTATACCCATGAAAGTCTAAACCCTAATTTCAGTATATAAACGTGGGGTTAAAGTGGGTCAGAACTATATGGACTTGTTTTCGTGATGTTAATTTTGTTACACGAGCGTATGAATACAATGGCAGCCCGCGATAACATCTTGCAGCAGCTATAGTTCCGTTCCAGTTGGCACGGTATGGGTTAGGGTTGTTCTATCAAAATAATGCGAGACCGCACTGTTGACGGTTTTCGTGTCCTACACTGGCAGCTGCTGGGTCTAGATTTGTGCTCAATGGGGCATTTATGGTAGAACTTGGGAGACGAGTGCATTGAATGCTGTGCGTTCAGTGAACAGTTGAAGCTGCGCCAATCCAAGCGTTGCAAGCCATTCGGCAGAAAATCACCAGGCGGTACGTCTTTTCGATGAGTAGGAGAGGTGAAGCAGTTTTGTCGGCCTGAAGTGGGCATACAAGCTACGAACTTGTAATCAAGTATCAGTATGATTGTCGCAAATCGAATTTAATACCCTATTCATATGTAAACATGCTTTTGGACTGTTACCTTTTTAAGATTACTCTTGTTCTAAGAATCAAATGGATCAATTAATGCTTCAAACATAGTATTGAAATGTATCAGCCCCAAGTCATTCTTGGTTGAGTGTTTGGGATGGGTACATTTGGTTCCCTATCTTTTGACACATAGGATACTTATTTACACCCAGGTACAGGCTAAAATGTTGACTTTATACTTGCGAAGTGTGTCACACATTCTGTGTTATTGGCCGATGGATAGAATGGGCTGACACCTTCGTCGAACGTACAGAATGTACAATAAATGAAATTACTTCCGCATTCCACGGAATCTGTCATCCGTTTATTTTCATGTTGCGACCTGTTTTGGTGACGATTTACTACGGTAAATCGTGATCTCCGGCAGGGAAAGCCGATAGAGACATAGAGCTGAATATGTCGGCTAAATTCTTCAACCGATAATTACCTGTGGTAATTTGTTTTAAAGGTTTATTTCATCTTTGTTTTTGCTCTGACATTTCTCAAACATTTCGATCTCCCAGCCGCCATTATTAAATTGAAACCCGATCGCTGATTGGTGTATCCTTACAAATCTTGTAATTATTAGCCAATCAGACGAGCCGGAAGGAAATCGCTCGAGCTCACGTGGTTCTGTAACTAGGAGTAACGAATGAGTATAAATACAGCTGTTCTGGGGAGCGTCTCAGTGTTGTAGCGTTAGCTCGAAAGCAACAGAACCTAAGAAAAACCTTGAAAAAGACAATGAGAGAGGTAGTTATTCGATAAAGTCAAAGGGTTAAACCACCCCGGAACTGTCTGGAAACTCGCATTGACTTTTATGCTGTTCTTGCATCGAATTTTGGCTTTTTAGCCTCGTTTCGAATTTTGACAGTTCTTGCTGCGAGTTTCGGCACCCGAGACTCGTTCCGAATTTCGGCCTTCAAATTCCACAAGAAAAAGCCTCATTCCGAATTTCGAGCGCTTATTGCTTCGAATTATTAAGCTGGAGCCTCGTTTCGAATTTTGAGCATTCTGTTGCGAATTTTGCACCTCATTTGCATCCAACTTTGAAGCTTATTACCACCTTACCCTCTCTCCTCTTACACGGCTAAATTCGCAACTCTAGTCGATGACGCTGCAAGAGGCTATTGAACTATTTTGTAAGAGGCTCTTCTATCTCGATAGAAGTAACTTAAGCCAGATAGAAGCACATCACGACTAGTCGATTTGAGAAATGTTAGGTTCCATTTTACTGTCCTTAAGCCTCTAATTTATTCTTGAATAATAGTGCTGTTGCACCATTAAGAAGAGGCTATTCTTCCAAGTGTATTTCATGATTATTATGAGTATTAATTAGAGAATGTCTTTTTTATCAATAATCATCTAAATAAGAATACTTAAGAGTTGAGATAACTCTTCTTTGTTCTTTACCCCAACACAGATATTTTTCCAAAAGAACCCACTTGTAATGTGCTGACTCCTTTGTCACGGCCCTTATAAATCCTGACAACTGTAAAGATAATTTCAAGGGAGTCTGGACGTTACAGTATTAATTTCTTTCCACTTTAATCATTATTCTTTTACCTAAGCTGTCATTAACCTGACAACATAAGGGCGACTCTAATTCCGTTAAATTGTGTCCAGATTCAGTCTGGTGGTACAATATTTTTACCAGTGAGTTCGAAGATTGTGTAAACGATTTACTTAAGAAATGGCTAGATTCTATATTAATGCAAGTTATAGCATTTTATTACCACACTTGTTGTGTATTATGGGCTGTAATAACAAAAAAGGCATCAGCAATGGCTTCGAGTGCGTCTCGTTGAGGGTTTTCTTCGGTGAAAGTATAAAATTTAGCGAGTGATCAGATAATTAAAGTAATATCATGGCAGCTTGGAGTGGAGTAAAACATATTGCCCCGCGATGTTAGGGACGATCTGATGCACTATTGTCCTCGGCGTCGAGCAAAAGTGCATCAGGTCGTCCACAGCACCTTGGGTCAATACATTTGACTATACTCCAAGCTGCAACGAAATTTACTATATACGATAACTAGATCTTATTCTAGCCCCTTTCTTTATATCTTACCGAAATCCTTACAATGTCAGCATAATCCATAATCAAACGTTTGATGAACAATGAAGACTGAAAAGAAAAAAATTACAAGAGCATTAATCGGAAGTTTACAGTTTTCACGATATTAACGAATACGAAATACAAATAAGAAATGAAACCGAAACATTAAATAAGCGCGATAAAATGTGGTTCTTCACGCGGTCACATAGAAGATACTCAGCCAGCAAAGAATGCCGGGCCAACATCGGGCCGACAGCGATCGCTATCGGTCCGACGTTGGCCCGCTGTTTTATGCTGACAGGGTACTCAGTTTTAAGTTAGTTAAAAACACCGTTAGCTCTACGATCTCATTGGCGGCCAAAATGTTAACTGTCAAAAAATAAAACATGTCTTATACTCGCATTTGCGCTACTCACATTTTCACTGCAAAACACAAAATAATAATAGCCTTTTTGCCAGATTAAGCAATCAAAATCTTTACGCTAAGCAGAGGTTAGATATATAGCTAAATAGAGGAAATTCAGATTTAGTAAGATAACATCCTGACGTCTATAAAGATCACATCCAAAAGACGAAGCATGTGATCTTACAAGACCCCTAAATTATGTCTATTGCTTGGTCCATATGGTTTCTTTTGCTCCAGTGTTCCTGTGGCCTTGTTTGCAGCTCCGGATGTCTTAACGCGTTTCACTGTCGAGTCCTCATCCTTGGGTCAACTTGGCTTTAACTGAGATTTTTTGCCATCTGAGTTGATGAAAACCTTCGCGCGGACCGAACAAATACATGTTTGAACCACAGTGAAAGTGAGGGTGAGGGTTGACAGTTATGTTGTTACTTCTTATTTATGTTTGGAATATCTGAGTCACCGCCTGTTTGGAAAATAGCTGCTTAGTCTGTTTACCAGTTGTCTATTTTGTTTACTGTCGTAACTCCATGATTTGAGTTCTGTCCCTTGTAATACTCTTGGGGATATGGGATCTGATTATATCTTTTCCTGATCATTTCTCTTTTCAATTTTGCTCCCTATTTCCCGTGAGAAGAGTTCCTATATAAGTACTTGTGCTTTCGGTCTAATATCAAATTGCATCATTACTCGTCTTATGACTTCAGCACCAAATTTCGTAAAATCCTCCTTCGATATAAAAAGATTGGGTACAACATAAACGTTATACGACAGACTGCAGACATGGTAGTTAACCCAGTCACGGTTGACAACTTTGCTTCCCTCTTTAATTGCACGCCGGTGGGTAAGGCCTCAGATTCTATGACGGTTCCAACATAAAGGCCTATGTTGGTTGGTACCTGGTGCTCTGTCTCTGGTCGGGCCCATCGGAGTCTAAATGTTGGTCTTCTTTTGCTCCAGCATTTCAGTGGCTTCTTGCTGTCGAGTCCTCACCGTTGTTTCATCTCTGTGATTGTTTGATTTTTGTGTTCATGGAGATGTTGCACTGATGAGTTAGGAGGCCTTAATGCGGACTGGACAAATTAGTTGTCTTAATCGCGACGGAAGTAAGGGCGAGGATGGTGGCCACGTAAAATGGATTTAACCCCCCCCCCCCCCACCCCAGTGGAATTCGTTTCCGCTGACCCCACCAAAATAGAACTTGAGGCAATGATCAGGAATCGATACAATCAACCCACCACTCCCATTAGAGACACCAAAGGGAAAGACACAAAAACATGGAACAACGGACCCTAATGGAAACACCAACAGCGGAAAGCCAAAAGGACAGTTACTTTCCCACAAAATGGCCAATAGTCTATCCAAAATAAAATAACATAAGCGACACAAACGCCCAAAGACAAACCATAACAAAAATAAACCGCGACAGAAGAACCGCCCTGGAACAGTCGGCGGAAACGAATTCCACTGGGGGTAGTGTGGGATTTAATCGATTTTACGTGGCCAGAATCCTCGCCCTTACTTCCGTCGCGATTTGGACAAATAATTTGTTCAGTCCGCATGAGGCGGTTCTTCTGTCGCGGTTTATTTTTGTTATGGTTTGTCTTTGGGTGTTTGTGTCGCTTATATTATTTTATTTTGGATATCCAAAATGACAGCAAGAGGTGGGGGGGGGGGGACAAATCAGATCACATCCTTCCAATGACAGCAGGAGGGAGGAGACTAATCAGATCACATCCTTCCAATGACAGCAAGAGGGGGAGACAAATCAGATCACATCCTTCCAATGGCAGCAAACTGGAGGAGACAGATATGACAAATGCGAAGTATATATTGGAGATGTGCGCAATCAAGACTCCGATCAGCCTGGATAGCAACACAGTCAGAAGACTTTTTCTGTGTCAGATTGAATGTACGTTTGCACAATGGCTATTCTTAATGATTTCAAACAGCCCTTTTAGGAAGAAATGTAATAAGTATAATTTATGCCTTCGTTTTATCCTATTTGTTATTCTGGACTTTCCTACATGTTGAAATAAAATCACTACATATATCATTAATGAGGTTGTTTGACGGAAGGTCAGAAACGGAATAATATAGTTTTACCCGTCACACAACCTAATCCACAAAACTGGCTGTTTATCCCTTATCCCGCTATTCCCGCTGTACCTTTGAAGGCAGCGCAACATACATGTAGATGTACGAAAAATAAATAAATGAAGATGATGTTTCCAGAAGAGCTTGCAACTTGGTTCTCTATCTTCAGCGTTTATTTTAACACTTTTCTATCTTGTTTAATAACACATACCGATTTGCTCAGTGACATAGTGCCCCTCTCAATCTGTGAGCCTTTCGATGTAGTTACAACGTAACTAGTACCAGAAAGGCCATGGCTGCTTGCAGACAAAAGCCACGTACATTCATTAACTTGCAAAATCCTCAGCGTTGGCAACTGTCTCGGGCAGCAATCTAGAACAACAGAAAATCACAGCCATAGCGCCCTTTTTGTCAAGGAAAGGACTTATCTACATACAGTCAAACTTCGATGGCTCAAAACCCTTTGGGATCAAGGAAATTGGATCGAATCAAACGTAGTTCTATACTATAACTGTTATACCAAGAGGCATAATAAAGATAATTTGGGGATATATTTTCTGTATGCTTTCAGTTTTAAATATGAACTAAAATCAGGGCCCAGTTGTTCAAAGCATTGTTAGCTTAACGTGCTCGTTAGTGGTCAAAATGCCAACTGTTCTAGTAAGTTCAATAGCTAACACTCTGGTATTTTTGCTGGCAAAGTGTTTGTAGCTTTTGTACTGTAATAGCTACTCACATTTTATCAAACCAATTGTGAATAAGCCATATTTGAAGATCAAAGTTTTAATGATTTGTTTACTTACGACATCGTAAGATTTGAAGAACTGGCCTCTAATTATGATTTCTGAAAACGATATTATACCCACCTCGGTTCCTTTCCATGTATTTTTACAGCAGTTTGATAGCATATTTAGGGGGTAACTGATTTAATAAATGTCATTTCGGGAGGTAACTTTTGGACGTTATCCACACAGAAGTCGCGTTACACACTCGAATGCATCAGAATGAACATTCATTTTATTTAGAGTTCGGAAGCCTAACTTGGTTTTCCTTTGCTGTCGAGTCCTCACCGTTGCTTATCACAGTGGTTGTTTGTTTTTTGTGTTCTCGGAGATGTTGCACTGGAAGCCTTCATGCGGACTGAACAAATTATTTGTCTAAATCGCGACGGTAGTAAGGGCGGGGATTGCGGCCGCGTAAAATCGATTTAAGCACCACCACCCCCTCCCACCCCAATGAAATTATTCATTTCACTGACCGTTCCTAGGCGGTTCTCCTGTGACGGTTTATTTTTGCTACTTTTGTCTCTGAGTGTGTGTATCGCTTATATATTTTTGTTTTGAACAGCCATTTGACTATTTTGTGGGAAAGTAAGTGTCCTTTTGGCTATCGATGTTTCCATTACGGTGTGGTTATTTCACGTTTGTGTTTCTTCCCCTTCCGTGTCTCTGATAGGAGGTGTAGGTTAATTGTATCGATTCCTGATCATTACCTTCACTTCTATTTGGGGAAGTCAGACAAATGTATGCCTAGGCAGAGACAGTTGTCAGAATGTTACTGCATATTCAGATATATGTTGCGAGAAATGATATTCGAACATGACGTTTTATTAATTGACATTTCTTTCACGAATTGTAACCGCTGAAGTTGATGACCTACTTTGCAACATGATAAACTTTAAATAAGTCTGAAAATGTAAGCAACCAAAAGAAATTAATCAAAAACTTAATGCGGATACAGTCGCGACCGGCTTTTGCATGTAAACTATACTGGTTAATTGCTTTTTTTGTATTGAGATTTTACATCCCCGTCAACACTATTAAGGTCCTTTTGGAGACGTTGCTATTACATCTCAAGCCTTACCAAATACTAGCCCAAAGAACCGCCAGGGTTTAAGGGACAGACCGACTCGTGTCGGCTTCGCACTTCTTTGCGTCGTACCAATGACGGGACTTAAAATTCCAAACACACATAATGCGTGTTTGGATTTTTAAGTCCCTCCATCACCTCGGATTAAAGACTCATCCGGAAGTCTGGAGAGGCTCTGGATGGAACCCACGACCCCTTGTTTACAAGGCGAGTAGTTTAACCACTGCACCACGGAGGCTTCGACGGTGTACCAGTACTCAAAAGTTCGGTCGGTTTCAGCGCGGAAGCACCTGCAAGGGAAGCACCATGCATCCCAATCTCTCCAAGACCCGAAAGGCGGGGGCACGTTAACCTATTATTTATATACCCGTTTATGTAAACTGAACGGCTCGACATGACATAAGCAGTTGAACTCAAAGCAACAACAAACAAACAAAAGCCACTTTAACCGAAATTTCCCCGAGAACAAATTTCGCAATATACACAGTAGAAAACTGTGTTTTTGACTGTCGAAATACTGACACATCTGACTAGAACTTTGGAGATCAGTTTTTTCGTGGATGATTTTTTTTGTTTGTTTGAGGTTTAACGTCGCTTCGACACTATGTTGGTCAGTTTGGAGACGTAGCGTCCAATATTGTGGAAATTTTTACGAGGCGGCTCTAACGAGTACCCATAATCTATGTTTTGAGCAGAAACAGAAAAATATCAGATCTTTTTATCTGGAATTCTCCGGTTTCTTTTTGTGTTAAAATTTTCAATACATTTGAGTAGGCTTTTTTTTGGGGGGGGGGGGGGGGTGAAAAGAACCAGAATTGCCAGAAAGTATGTTTTAATACTGAAGAGTCGAATTCTAAGTTCAGATCTATTTTTCAGCCTACAGTCAGAATCAATCGACACACCAGTCTTTTACTTTGTTAAAGCGAAAATAAAATAACTCACGTGCTTCTAAATTTTCAATATACAATTCTGGTTTGTTCTTGAAATACACGCTAGCATTTGCCGGATCAAAGTTGAATTCTTGTTTGCCATTCTCTCGCTTATGGAGAAGTATCTCTAAAGCTGAGTCAATAGTCCCAGTTCTCACTTCAATGCAGTCGAAGAAAACATTGCTGTATTCCTGAAATACGAGGGATGTTCGAAAAGAATTGCTTATTGTCCTCTTGCTCGATATCCACGTGGGGCACGATCAAAACCAATACATACTTGTATAGGGCTATTCAATATCTACACAATGGTGTATAAATGTACATGTTAGACTAAGTGTAAAACATAAAATTTGCCATTTGAATACACGCAGTCATTGACCACTGCAGTAAAATGGTTGGTAGAAACGTCGACTAAAAAGATGGAATTCGGGCTAACATCAAAGCTTGCTCAAAAGTTGGTTGTTCTTCGAAGAAGCTGATGACTGAAATTTCCTCTGCTTTTGGACCTTCTTGTGTGTTTTATGACACAGTTCGGCGGTGGAAAAAGAAATCTGAGTCTGGTGTAGAGTCCATCAAAAATGCACCGAAATCAGGTAGGCCAAAATCTGCATCTCGTAAAGAAATCGTTTCCAAAATAAAGGAAATCATTGAAGGAGATGCCAGATTTACAGTTCGTGATATTTCACGAAAGGTGGTCATATCACTATCAACGGTTCACCTTATTTTGAAGAAGCATTTGAAGTCAGAAAGATTTCTGCTAGATGGATGCCACATCTGTTGACTGACGAGCAAAAGAGGCAAGGGGTTAAGGTGGTCAAGAACCTGCTTCAAATGTTTCCAAAATATGACAAAAAGCAGTTTGCCAATGTCGATACAGGTGATGAAACCTAGGCCCATTATTTTTAGCCCGTCAGAAAGATTAGCAATAAGATCTGGGCCACTCAACACAGCCAACCCGCAATTATTGCCAAACTTTCTTTGAGTAAAAAGAAGTAAAAAGAGTAAAAAGAACCATAGTGCAGTTTATATTATGCAGTAAAAAAAACCATAGTGCAGTTTATATTTTACTTTTGGTCCTTTGAGATCAGCGTAAATATTCTGAGAAATCAGAAATAAATTATTGGTTCAGACTCATATTCTAGACAGGTTTTCAATTATTTGGACCCCATTTTAATTTATAACAGTCTTTGAATCGACTGCCTATTCGAAATTCGCAAAATTGCAGTATGTTTCCTCTGGCTTTCGTTGCAGGTTTTTATTTTTTTTTTTTGACCCCAATTTGATTTATATCAGTCTTTGTATTGACTGCCTATTCGAAATTTGCAAAATTGCGGTATGTTTCCTCTGGCTTTCTTTGCCGGAATAATACGGGGTCACTGATGAGGCTTTTATTAGCCGAAACTACGTAGTATGACCCATCTGTCTTATGAATGTTTTCATTGCTCTTAAAGGAACTCATTTTTTATTTTTATTTGTATGCAATCTTCTCTGGTGAAGGAGTCGCAATAAAAGTGCCGGTGAAAAAGGGCAAAAGCAGTACCACAAAGACGTAGTACTGAAGAAACTGAAAAAGCATTATCAGAAACAACGCCCTGCCACTGGTTTTAAACATGTCCGTCTTCTACATGACAATGCAACCGCTCATACCTCCGCAATAGTTGCGTCGTTTTTGAAGAAAGAAAAAGTAACTGTTTTGCCTCACCCCCCATATTCCCCAGACCTTGCCTCCTGTGATTTCTTTTTGTTTCCGAAATTGAAACCATTCCTTGCTGGACGGAAATACCAGTACCGACAGGAACTTGGATCTGCCATTCATTAGTACCTTATTACTGTGCCCAAATCAGCTTACCGTGACGCCTTCAAGAAGTGGATACTTCGGCTGAAACTTTGCATTTCTAGCCACGGGGACTACTTCGAGAGCATGAAATGAGCACTTTTTGGCTAACTTGAAATTTGAAGTTTCCAGATAAAAATAAGCATTTCTTTTCGAACATACCTCGTACAATTGTTGCATGAGCAATAACAACAGTAGAAATACCTTTGACCAATATTTTGCTCAGACTTGCTGAATAAATTAATTTAACCACACCTATTTCTGACTATCAATCCATCAAATTACAGTATATAATGTTTCATTTAAATTTGTAATCTCATAGACAAACAGTGTAGTTCCTAATTAGATGACTTCTTTTATCTGGATCTACCCTGTTTGCAAAGGTAGGGGTATGTCGAGTTCAAGAGGAGAAGGGCTAAAAACTGACTTATACTATAATAAACATAACATAACAAAAGCTTTTTGTTTGAGTTGAGGGTTTACGCCCCCGTAAACACCATTTAGATCATTTTTCGAGACGTTGATTCCGACTTTGTGGGTCTTTTACCGAAAGTAAGATGAAATGACATCACAAGCCCTACCGCCCATAGAAACCGCTAGTCTAAGAGTTTAAGTAGCGGTCCGACTCGCATCACTTTTCCTGTGCAAGCTTAGACCTAAGCGGTTTACCAGTACTCAAGTTCGGTCGTTTTGAGCTTTGCGTGGAAGCACCATGCAGCCAAATCTATTTGTTTTACGAAGCCCAGATGCATGGCAGAAGGTAACAGCATATAACTGCAGTCAAACTTCAGTCGATCACTGCTGACTGTTGTTATTATGTAATAAACGTCATAGCTTTATCAAGTACCGTATTAGGTATGATCTGTTTTTCTTGAGATGCTCTCATCGCAGAAGAATTCGTCAAACGATCAAATTCACGTTGTGTTTTTAGCAAAAGTGAATACCTCCGTTAACACAACTATATAAACTGGGGTTAAGAGGGGTCTTGATTTAACGGTAAAATGCCAATAATTGTAAATATTTATTGGCAGAGCAAATATTATGTTCAAGAAAAAGCCATTCTAATGGTATTTAAGTATTTAAAACAAAGCTATTTTCATGCTAAGCTTAGTTGGCCGCAGAAAGATTTATTACCATTGGTGTTGAAAGATTGCGAGTCTTTTCTGCCTATCTTTATTTAGGACCGGAAACTTGCTCTTACCATGGTTTTGCTCATCAAGAAAACACGCTTTTATATTAAACTGGGGATCACAGGGGTAAACTGTATTTTTCTTATTTCTGCTCTAAAATATAGATTGTGGGTACTCTATATTTTGAGCAGAAATAATTTATCTTAAAATTTTCACTTTTTGGCGGTAAAATTTACAGTGCATTAGTATAGGCATGTTTTCATAGTGTGATTATCAGGTTATTTTATTTCTTTGAGTGTCTGATGAAATATATTTATTACAGTTTTAGCTTATTAATGCAATTTGCTGTCGAGCTTCAATGGCTCAAAATCTTGTGGGCCAGAAAACATTCTTCGAGTGAGTGGTTGTTCGAGTCACTAAGGGTAATCATAGTATCAGTAAAGGAAGCTTAATAATAGTAATTTAGATAAGTTTTTTTTCTATGTTCTACAAAATAAAGGTATGGTCGGTGAACTGATAATAATCACAACATTGTTGCGAAAGTAGTACAAACAAAACACATTTCAAGACGAAAGGTGGAAAAACTCATTGCTAAACGGGAAGAATTCTTTGCGGACTGATTCAGAAGGTTCGACTAAGATGTGGTAATTGAGTCATCGGTATTCGAGTAATTAAGTTGCATTAAACCATCGCGATAACAGATCCGTGTGACAAAGTCCAGTAACATCACGGTAACACATCCATGTGACATGATGCATTATACCATCACGCTAACAGATCCATGTGACATAATGCATTATATCATCACGATAACAGATCCATGTGATATATTGCATTATACGATCAATAACACATCCGTGGGACATAGTGCATTAATCCATCACGATAACATATCCATGTGACATAAAGAATAATACCATAACGATAACACAGCCGTGTGACATAATGCATTATACCGTCACGATAACACACTCATGTGACATAAACCATAGCGTTAACTCATCCGTGCGACAAAGTGCATTTTACCACCACGATAACACATCCGTGTGACATAATACATTATACCAGTACGCCAACACATTCGTGTGACACACTGCATTAAACCGTCACGATTACACATCCGTGTGAAAAAGTGCATTAAACCATCACGATAACACATCCATGTGACATAATGCATTATACCATCACGATAACACATCCGTATGACATAGTGCATTAAACCATCACGAATACACATCCGTGTGGCATAATGCATTAAACAATCACGATAACACATCCGTGTGAAAAAGTGCATTAAACCATCACGATAACACATCAATGTGACATAGTGCATTATACCATCACGATAACAAATCCATGTGACATAATGCATTATACCATCACGATAACACATCCGTGTGAAAAAGGGCATTAAACCATCACGATAACACATCCGTGTGACATAATGCATTATAGTATCACGATAACACATAGCGTATGACATAGCGCATTAAACCATGACGATTACACATCCATGTGACATTATGCATTACACCAGTATGATAACACATCCGTGAGACATAGTGCATTATACCATCACGATAAAAAATCCGTTTGTTATAGTTTATTATACCATTACGATAAAACATCCATGTGACATAGTGCATTGTTTTTATATCTCAAAACACGGATATATTTCCATTGAAAATGTGTTACGTTTTTTCTTATCAATGACCAAGAAAAGGTTGTAGATGCTCGTTAGAACCGCCCCTTGGATCACAAAATTAATAAGGAAAATAACGTATCCCCATGTAAATGTGTATAAAGTCGGGTTTACAGGGATGTTCATTACACGGACTTGTTATCGGGATGTAATTATATAGTCCATATACCTGTAAGTTGGACTGAATCTGTTGGACCAAGACATAAATACACAGGGTGTCATCGATAGTAAAGTTGTTTTCACGTCGCTTCAGCTTCAGTGTCAGTAAATATTCGTGGATCTTTCTCTCCAAACCTGTACACATATAAAGAAACGATGCAATTATTATTATAGAAGCCCTGGAGGGGCTTATTAGTTCTGACTGTCTACTTCCAGCTTCTAACTTCCTACTTCTAGATTCCAACTTCTTGCTTCTAACTTCCTACTTCTGACTTCTAACTTCACACGTCTTACTTCTAACTTCTTTTTCTTACTTCTGACCAGGAGTTGGAATTAAGCCATTACAAAAATAAATTTAGAAGTAGGTATTAAGGAAGTCAGCAGTTAAAAGTCAGAAATAAGAAATTGGACATTAGAAGTTGGATGTCAGAAGTTGGAAGTTAGAAGTCATAAGTCGTAAGTTAGAAGTCATAAGTAAAACGTTAGAAGTTAGACATCGGAAGTTAGAAGTTCGAAGTTAGCATTTGGAAGTTAGAGGTCAGAAGTTGGAAATTAGAAGTAGAAAGAAGTCGGAAGTCAGAAGTTGGAATTAGAAGTGGGCGGAAGTAAGAAGTTCGAAGTTAGAAGTCGGAATTTGGAAAAAAAAGAAGTCGTGAAGTAATTGGCTCTGCAGGGTCTCCATAAATTATTTCAGATATGGAAAATATATTTTGAAACAATAGAGGAAATAGCCCCGCGAATGATCTTGGTTGGTGAGTGAAAAGAAAGAACACTATCATATTAAGGTTGGACTTAGTCAGAAAATAGACTTTCAAGTCTCCTTGACTGGGGTTAGGTTCAGCAGCGCGAGGCTCTGCTCAGATAATGTTGCAAACTATGTCGTTGCTTAGCGTACTTATTCGAAGACATGTTCGATGGGGTTATTCAACCTTAGTAAATATAATTATTATCTGACTATCCTGTATTGATTGGAGGCCATCCGTATTAACACCAGGTTAACCAACATTAACCGGAGGTCAAGTGATCTAACGCTGAGGTCAAAAATCAATAAAAATGTTTTTTAATTGTGTCAATGAATAAAATTGTCATTAATCAAGAATTTTCGATTTGTCCCAGTTACTGGGCCAATACGAAATTACTTGATTAATAAAATTTTATTATTAATTGACTATCCTGTATTGATTGGATGCCATCCGAATTAACACCAGGTCAATCGATATTAACCTGAGGTCAAGTGATATTAAGCTGAATACAAAAATCAATCGTCATGTTTTTAGTTACGTCAATTAATAAAATTGCTATTAAGTTGTTTCGTATTGGCCGAGTTACAGGTCCTCGGTCAGTAGTATTGGCCCTTCGGCCTCGGACCAATACAACAGACATTGGACCCCTAGTTGGGCCAATCCGAAATTAATTAATTAATAACATCACATTATCGATAAACTATACTGTTTCGACGGAATTTTTGTGTTTATGACAAACAACATCATCTAATCCATAATTATCGAACATGCCTTTTTGTGTTTCTTTTTACTTAAGAGAACCCTTGACAAAAACTTGGTACATAAACAAAATATTAAGGATTTCTCAGAAATATGGCATGTTCGTTAAAAACGCTTGATAGACAGACACAAACTTTAGCCTGTTATTTTGAAATTATATACGCATCTGCAGTCCAACCTGTATTAAGCAAGCAGCAAAGGGAAAATCAAAATGTGTTCACTTAAGGGGTTAATTCAGCAGATGACAAATTGTTGACTTTTTCTTTCGTTTCCCAGAAAACAGGACTTGATATCTCATTCAAATTGTCCCCGAATTTGCATGAAATGTCACAATAGAAATGAAGGCAATTATTTGGAATCGATACAATGACTCACAGCTCCCATTAGTAACACAAAAGGGAAAGAAACACAAAGATGAAACAACTAGACCCTAATAGAAAAAAATCAATGGCGGAAAGCGAAAGGGACAGTTACTTTCGCATAAAATGGCCAATTGGCTATCCAAAACAAAATAATATAAGCGATACACACACTCAAGTACAAGCCATTACAAAAATAAATCGCGACAGAAGAACCGCCTAGGAATGGTAAGTGAAACGAATTCCACTGGGGCCTTAAGGTAAGACTACACCATGATATCATTTTTTTTGCATTTTTCACAATTTATATTTTCTAAATCCTTTTTCTATTGCACATCATTGTCAAACGTCTGACTTTCTGCCTTTTTTGATAAACTTGCAATTTTAAGAAATCCCAAATAACTGTAACTCTCAGATATTTGTTTTTGTTTTTAATTAGCATTCTTATGGCATTTTATTGTTGGAATACATTAGCTATTGTTCAACAAAGACTAGACAAAGCCTTGCCTCTTCTGTCGCGGTTTATTTTTGCTATGGTTTGTCTTTGGGTGTCTGTGTCGCTTATTTTATTTTGGATAGCCTTTTGGCCATTTTGTTGGAAAGTAACTGTCCTTTTGGCTTTCCGCTGTTGGTGTTTCCGTTGGGGTCTGTTGCTTCATGTTTGTGTTTCTTTCCCTGTGGGTTAATTGTATCGATTCCTGATCATTGCCTTTACTTCTATTTTGGTTAATTGCCATAAAACGCCCTTGGTCCATCTTCAATAAATTTATATGTCTGTTAAAAGGTGAATCCATTAGCATCATGGCCAGTCATTTACCTGTGGGCAGTTGCTGATTGACAATGAGTAGAAAATGCAAATTTTAAGCAAACTACATATTCAATGAATTAAAACACGCAAAGACTAATACCGATGAATTTTTTTGAACGCCGATTGGTAATTTGGGCGAAGGGCTGCTATATCAGCCCTGTTAATCCATTTGATAAATGGTTTTAATGGACAGCAGGCGTTTTTCAGCTTGCCTGAAAAATGAAAATTATGTGTGGGTGTCTGCCTTCAAAGTGATTCAATTTCTTATATAAGAGCCCAAAATGCATTATATGTGGTGCACATATTCTTAAAAGTCACAACTTTAAAAATGTGTCATACAGTTTTCATATCTCTTTCCTTTTGGTTTAAGACTAAACTTTTGTTCAGAATGACCAATCAACTTCATTCCAGAAAATAAAAATTGTAAAATCTTTCTTTTGATTAAGGTTAGAAAAAATCTGCGATACATTATTGTAGAGCCTGTACTTGCGATGCCTATCCAATTAAAACGGTCCTTTTCAAGAAAATGCTAAAAAATGAATCCAAAAATTTAAAAACTCATTTTTAGCTCACCTGGGCCGAAGGCTCCAGGGGAGCTTTTAGTATAACTGGTCATCCGCCGTCCGTCGTCTGTCCGTCACCACCTTTGGCCAGTTATATCTCTGCAGCCTGCAGGCTGATCTCAATCATTTCTTATCATTAGCATGCCTTGGGTGGGGCAACGAAGAATTTAGCTTTTTATCAAAATTGAATGAAAACTTTGGTTGCTATGGCAATTCCAATTTCCCATAGACTTACAATGGAAAATGCTTGTCATCACCGTAGCACCTTCAGTTTTGATCGGATCTTTCTGAAACTTATATGTAAGGTGGCTGAGGATAAAAGCTCGGATGAGTTCGAAAACCGGCCAAGTCGGCCCATTAATTATAGAGTTACGTCCCTTTGATTGCTGAAAATGCCGATTTTTGACCTTGTCATCACAATAGCCCCTTCAGTTTTGATCGGATCTTTCTGGAACTTATATGTAAGGTGACTGGGGATAAAAGCTCGGATGAGTTCGAAAACCGGCCAATTCGGCCTATTGATTCTAGATTTACGTCCCTTTGATAGCTGAAAATGCAGATATTTGACCTTGTCATCACCGTAGCCCCTTCAGTTTTGTTCGGATCTTTCCGAAACTTATATGTAAGGTGGCTGGGGATAAAATCTCGGATGAGTTCGAAAACCGGCCAAGTTGGTCCATTTATCACAGAGTAACGTCCCTTTGATTGCTGAAAATGACAATTTTTGACCTTGTCATCACCGTAGCCCTTTCAGTTTTGATCGGATCTTTCTGAAACTTATATGTAAGGTGGCTGGGGATAAAACCTTGGATAAGTTTGAATACCGGCCAAGCTGGCCTATTTATCATAGAGTTAGGTCCCTTTGATTGCTGAAAATGCCGATTTTTGACCTTGTTATCACTGTAGCCCCTTCAGTTTTGATCGGATCTTTCTGAAACTTATATGTAAGGTGGCTGGGGATAAAACCTCGGATGAGTTCGAAAACCGGCCAAGTCGCCCCGTTTACTATATAGTTATGTCCCTTTGATGGCTGAAAATGTCGATTTTTGACCTTGTCATCACCATAGCCCCTTCAGTTTTGATCGTATCTTTCTGAAACTTACATGTAACATGGCTGGGGATTAAAGCTCGGATGAGTTCGAAAACCGACCAAGTTGGTCCATTTATCACAGAGTAACGTCCCTTTGATTGCTGAAAATGACTATTTTTGACCTTGGCATCACAGTAGCACTTTCAGTTTTGATCGGATCTTTCTGAAACTTATATGTAAGGTGACTGGGGATAAAACCTTGAATGAATTCGAATACCGGCCAAGGTGGCCTATTGATTCTAGAGTTACGTCCCTTTGATGGCTGAAAATGCAGATATCTGACCTTGTCATCACCGTAGCCCCTTCAGTTTTGTTTGGATCTTTCTGAAACTTATACGTAAGGTGGCTGGGGATAAAACGTCGTATGAGTTCGAAAACCGGCCAAGTCGCCCCATTTACTATATAGTTATATCCCTTTGATGGCTGAAAATGTAGATTTTTGACCTTGTCATCACCGTAGCCCCTTCAGTTTTGATCGGATCTTTCTGAAACTTATATGTAAGGTGACTTGGGATAAAATATCCGATGAGTTTGAATACCGACCGAGTTGGCCCATTTATCATAGATTTACGTCCCTTTGATTGCTGAAAATGCCGATGTTTAGCTCACCTGGGCCGAAGGCTCCAGGGGAGCTTATAGTATAGTGGGTCCTCCGTCGTCCGTCGTCCGTCGTCCGTCCGTCCACACTTTTGAGCAGCTATATTTCTGTATCCTGCAGGCTGATCTCAATAATTTCTCACCTGTAGTATGCCTCTGGTGGGGCATTGATGACATAAACTTTTTTTTGAAATCGCTCTAAAACTTTGGTTCCTATGGCAACCACAAGGTCCCATAGACTTACTATGGGAAAATGCTTGTCATCACCGTAGCGCCTTCAGTTTTGATAGGATCTTTCTGAAACTTATATGTAAGGTGACTGGGGATAAAAACTCGGATGAGTTAAAAAACCGGCCAAGTCGGCCCATTTATCATAGAGTTACGTCCCTTTGATTGCTGAAAATGCCCATTTTCGACCTTGTCATCACCGTAGCCCCTTCAGTTTTGTTCGGATCTTTCTGAAACTAATCTGTAATGTGGCTGGGGATAAAACCTCGGATGAGTTCGAAAACCGGCCAAGTCCGCTGGTTTATCATAGAGTTACATCCCTTTGATTGCTGAAAATGCCGATTTTTGACCTTGTCATCACCGTAGCCCCTTCAGTTTTGATCGGATCTTTCTGAAACTTATATGTAAGGTGGCTGTGGATAAAATCTCGGATGAGTTCGAAAACCGACCAAGTCGGCCCTTTTATCGTAGAGTAACGTCCCTTTGATTGCTGAAAATGCTGATTTTTGACCTTGTCATCACTGTAGCCCTTTCAGTTTTGATCGAATCTTTCTGAAACTTATATGTAAAGTGGCTGGGGATAAAATCTCGGACGAATCCGAAAACCAGCCAAGTTGGTCCATTTATCACAGAGTAACGTCCCTTTGATTGCTGAAAATGCCGATTTTTGACCTTGTCATCACTGTAGCCCTTTGAGTTTTGATCGGATCTTTCTGAAACTTATATGCAAGGTGGCTGGGGATAAAGCCTCGGATGAGTTCGCATACCGGCAAAGGTGGCCTATTTATCATAGACTTAGGTCCCTTTGATTGCTGAAAATGTTGATTTTTGACCTTGTCAACACTGTAGCCCCTTCAGTTTTGATCGGATCTTTCTGAAACTTATATATAAGGTGGCTGGGGATAAAACCTCGGATGAGTTAGAAAACCGGCCAAGTTGCCCCATTAACTATATAGTTATGTCCCTTTGATGGCTGAAAATGTCGATTTTTTACCTTGTCATCACCGTAGCCCCTTCAGTTTTGATCGAATCTTTCTGAAACCTATATGTAAGGTGACTGGAGATAAAACCTAGGATGACTTTGAATACCGGCCAAGTTGGCCCATTTATCATTGATTTACGTCCCTTTGATTGCTGAAAATGCCGATTTTTGACCTTGTCATCACCATAGCCCCTTCAGTTTTGATCGGATCTTTCTGAAACTTATATGTAAGGTGGCTGGGGATAAAATCTTGGATGAGTTCGAAAACAGGCCAAGTCAGCCCATTTATCGTAGAGTTCTGTCCCTTTGATGGCTGAAAATGTTGATTTTTGACCTTGTCATTACCGTAGCCCCTTCAGTTTTGATCGGATTTTTCTGAAACTTATATGTAAGGAGGCTGGGGATGAAACCTCGGATGAGTTCGAAAACTGGCCAAGTCGGCTCATTTATTTTAGAGTAACATCCCTTTGATTGCTAAAAATGCCAAATTTTGACCTTGTCATCACCGTAGCCCCTTCAGTTTTGATTGGATCTTTCTGAAACTTATACGCGAGGTGGCTGGGAATAAAATCTTGGATGAGTTTGAATACTGGCCAAGTCTGATCGGATCTTTCTGAAACTTACATGTAAGGTGGCAGGGAATAAAACCTCAGGTGAGTTCGAATACCGGCCAAGTCGGCACATTTATCATAGAGTTACGTGCCTTTGATTGCTGAAAATGCCAATTTTCGACATTGTTATCACTTTTGCCCCTTTAGTTTTGAACGGATCTTTATGAAACTTACAAACAAGGAAGTCAGGCAGAAAGCTTGGAGGATCACCATAGCCACTTCAGTTTAGATCGGATCTTCTTAGCAAGTCAGGAATAAAAGCTTGAATGAGTTTGAAAACCGGTGAGGTCAGCCTGTTTATCATAGAGTTAAATTCTACATGATTTTCAGAAAATGCTTACCCTGTCATCACCATGTCCTCCCATAAAGCCTTCAGTAAAGTTTGGCACTTCCTTAAACTTTGAATCTGTTAGCTCAGGTGAGCGATACAGGACCAAGCTAGCTTGGTCCTCTTGTTTTTTTACTTTTCAGTTAACAACAGCACAACAACCTTATTTCACAACAATTAAAAAAGCTTATATTAAACTTCAGTTTCTTGGCTTTAATTTGATGTATAACGTGTTAGGTTTGCACCTTGTTAAGGTTGAGATAGAATCATTTAAAGATGACCACTGTCCCAAGGTGTAGTCTATCTTTAAATCGGTTTACGTGGTCACAATCCCCGCCCTTACTTCCGTTGCGATTCAGACAAATAATCTGTTCAGTCTGCATGAAGGCCTCCTTACTAATCAGTGCAATATATCCATGAACACAAAAATCAAACAACCACAGAGATGAAACAACGGTGAGGACTCGACAGCAAGAAACCTTTGAAATGTTTGAGCAACAGAAAACCAATATTTAGACTCCGATGGGCCCGACCAGAGATAGAGCATCAGGCAGCAATTAACATAACATGAAATTAGATTCTCTCTTATTCTCAGTAAGCCTTTACGCTGGAACAGTAATAGATTCTGAGGCCTGACCCACCTGCGTGCAATTAGAGGGGGAAGCAAAGTTGTCAACCGTGATTGAGTTAACTACCATGCATGCAGTCCGTCGTATAACATTTATGTTGTACCCAATCTTTTTATATCGAAGAATCATTCTACGAAATCTAGTGCTGTTTCCTGTTTTCATGAAAAAAAAATCAGTATGTTTATGCCGGAAAAATCTACCCAGCAAGCTGAGCGTCAAGACATGTTTGCTTAATACAGGTTGAGTTTGAATGTATTTGATTTTTTCGGGAACTGAATTCAGGCCTGCTTAATACGAGTTTTTTGCGTAATTGAGATGACCTATGACACGTTTATTTTCTGTACTTACAGATCATAACTCGCATATCTTACAGCAAGAAGCTACGACATGTTTGGGAAGTTTATTCAACAACAAAAGGCACATAGGTCACAATGCTCAACAGAGATCAGGTGGGCACTGCCCAATGGCAGCCACGTATGGTTTTAATTTATCGATTATAAAATCTCCCAAACAAAACACCATTCCAACTGAGCACCAACGTGGACACTCTATTTGAAATATTAGGCATTTTATAAAGTGGATGCGGTGGGGCATGGAAACCGTGGAGCCCAGGTTTGTATCACTGAATGCGCCTTATCATAAGGAACAAGACTATAATCTGGTTTAGGATGGTGATCTGTACATTTCCTGAGATATAAGGCCTTTTAAGCTGTGGATGGGTTGGAATATGGCCCATGCAGACCCCAAGACAAACCTAGATTGTTGTCACTGAATGAGTCTTATCATTAGGACCGAGAATATATTATTTGGGGGTGGGGATCTGAACTGTTTCTGAGATTTTTCTGAGCCCTTGATGAAGTGGAGGAGAGAGGAACTGCCCCTGTGGACCGCCAAACTGGTGTAACTGAATGTGTCTAATCATAAAGAACAAGCACACATTTGATTATTGGGTGGGGATCTTAATGGTGCCTTGAGATATATGGCCTTCTATGAAGTGGAGGGGCGGGCCATTGCCTCAGTACTTTGCCCTAGCACAAAAAGACCCCAGGTCTGTGTGACTGAATGGGTCTTATGATAAGGAACACGAACATACACGCGTTAGGGTTGGGAATTTAAACGGCTTCTGAGATATATGACATTTTATAAGTGGAGGGTTGGGGTGGAGTTTGGCCCCGGCGCACCCTGGGAGACCCCTAGGTTGGTATCACTGAATGTGTCTTATCATAAGTAACAAAATTAAATATATGGTTTAGGGGGAGGGGGGGTCTGAAAGGGTTCCGAGATAACTGGCTTTTTACGCAGTGGATGGTTGTGGCATGGGCCCGGCGCATCCCGAGAGACCCCTAGTTTGGTATCACTGAATGTGACTTATAATAAGGCACGAGAATATATATGGTTTAGGGATAGAGATCGTAAAGGTTTCTGAGATACTGGGCCATCTACCAAGTGGAGGGGATGGGGCGTTGTCCAGGCATATCCCAGGGGACCCCAAGATTGGTGTCACTGAATGCGTCTGAACATACGGAACAAGAATATGTGTAGTTGAGGGTGGTGATCTGAATAATTTTTTAGATATATGGCCTTTCATGAAGTGGACGGGGTGAGGGTATGGCCCCGGCACACCCTGGAGAGCCCCTAGGTTGGCATAAAAGCATATGTCTATATGTCTGGAAGAAGTTTACTTAAGAACTATTTCTAAAAAAGTTTTCTCAACATATCTGCAAAGGCTTGGTATCAAATGTCATTTTTCTATTTTTCCAATTATAAGTCTATGGAAACTCAGAGTTAACACACCAAACAAACTAATAAGCCGATTTTCGTTAAAAAGAAATCCTTTAAATTGCCTAGCCCAATGATGCTACAAATGAAATTTTGGCTGAATCGACCCAGTGGCTTCAGAGGAGATGTCGTTTGAAAGTGTTGGCGCCAGACAACAGACATTGGTGACGACGACGGCGGACAACTGGCTGTCCTATTAGCTCCCCGGGAACCTTCGGCTTTGGTGAGCTAATAAAAAATGATGTTGACTGAACAAAATTATCGATCCATACTCACTCCAGGACACATTTATTCGTTGTAGACCAGGGTTTTCTGAAGGTTCTAGCTGTACGTTTAAGAAGCTGCTCGCGCCTCTGGATAACTTCTCAGAAGATATTGCTTTATACAATCTACTGCAGTCTAAAATGTCACAATGATTCGTGATGTAGAATAAAAGAAACATAATTTCATGAGAAAATACATAACACTATACTTTTATATAACATATCTTTAGATATCAATGCAACTTGACTTAACTGCATTATTTGATGGTTGTTGACGATCGTTTTTGGGTTTAACTAATACTTGATAAACATGTATCTTTTCATGAACCATGCATAACTGGTTTTACATAAATATCTGTGTCTGTTGATAATAAGCAGAAACTTGCCTATAAAGCGTCCGAATTAAGAATATATTGATATTACAAATGAAACATCTATATAATAATAGCAATTTCTCCTTCTAGGAACAGTGCAATTACGGTATCATAAAGAAGGAAAGTATCGTTCTATAAAAGGGTTATCCTTTGAAAGCAAAGAATACATCGTAGAACTGAAATTTATGGCGTATACAAAAAGCCTGGTGAATGACCCTGAATCAGCTAGCGTCGAAATTAATCTGTGCTACAACTGAGGTAAATCATCTCAATAGCAAGTTCATAAAATGAACATCCCGTAAGCCTCATTTTATGTTGAGAAAACTATGGTTTACAGGGGTGTATATCATCGTTCTTATTTCTGCTCCTGGTACTGATTAAAACCGCCTTAATGAGGCGATTCTAATGCCCTCCCACAACCTATGTTTCGAGGATAAACAAGAAAAACACCACACATTTTCATCAGAAAAATAGCCATTTTGGATGTTTGAAAGAATGCACTATGTCGCACCGATGTGTTATGTATTGAGAATTTCGTCGTGAATGTATACCTTGTCCAAGATTCCTTGTTTTAATATTGTATATGTCTGTATTATTTGTACTCTGAAATAAGAAGAAAAAATAACATGACCAAGTGTACCAGATGCCAATAAATCGCTCATTGATACTGTTTTGTTTGATTGTTTGTGTTGAGGTTTACGTCCTCGTCAACACTAATGGGTTCATTTTGAACACGTTGCTTCCAATTTTGTAGGACTTTTACCAGACAATGAGGTGAAATGACATCACAAAATAGAAGTGGAGGCAATGATCAGGAATCGATACAATCAACCCATCAGAGACACCAAAGGGAAAGAAACACAAACATGAAACAACAGACCCAATGGAAACATCAATAGTGGAAAGCCAAAAGGACAGTTACTTTCCCACAAAATGGCCAATAGGCTATCCAAAATAAAATAAGCGACACAACCACCCAAAGACAAACCATAACAAAAATAAACCGCGACAGAAGAACCGCCTTGGAACGGTCAGCGGAAACATATTCCACTGGGGGGGGGGGGGGCTTAAATCGATTGTACGTGGCCACAATCCTCGCCCTTACTTCCGTCGCGATGTAGACAAATAATTTGTTCAGTCCGCATGAAGGCCTCCTTACTCATCAGTGCAACATCTTCGTGAGCACAAATATTCAAACAACCACAGAGATGAAACAACGGTGAGGACTCGACAGCAAGAAACCACTGAAATGCTGGAGCAAACGAACAACCAACAGTTAGACTCCGATGAGCCCGACCAAAGACAGCATCAGGTACCAACCAACATTACACTGAATTAGATCTCTCTAATTCTCAATAAGCCTTTACGCTGGGACCGTCATAGAATCTGAGGCCTGACCCACCGGCGTACAACTCTAAAAGGACAGTTTCTTTCAAAAAACAGTTTGACAATTTGCAAATCAAAATTTTGTCATTCACATTTACACAGTAGTAATTAGTCTAAAATAAGACAACACAAGCTTATAAACCATGCGCGATTTTTGAAAGAGAATGCAATGATCAGTTATCGATACAGTTACTCTACCATTTCAGTCCAATGAACCAACGGGACAAATGGACGCACACAATGCAACGGCATTAAATTACAAAACCACGCCTATAAAAATACATTGTAACTAACCTTTACTGCCGAAAAAAAATGAAACTTTTAAGATGTAAAATTGTTATTTTTTTCTAATTTCTGCTCAAAATATAGATTGTGGGTACTCGATAGAAACGCCTAATCGAGGCGGCTCTGACGAGTACCCACAATCTATATTTTAGAGCAGAAATAAGAAAAAATAAGGTTAATCCCTGCAAACCCCAATTTTACTATAAAAGAGTGGGGTCAGTATTATATAGGCGTGTTTTCGTTATGTAATTGGCATGACACGGAGAAAACCAAAGTGACAGTTTCATTAGAAACAATGACCTAACGACTACACACAATAAAATATTACCAGGGCATACCTGTAAAAACATACAATTACAATAATAAACTACAACAGAAGCACCGCTTTCGAACTGCCAGGAAAACATGAACTGGTTTGGGGGATGGGACGGGGGACAAGTTTATTTTACGTGTCCAGAACCCTAGCCGTTAGTTTTGCTGTGGTTTGAACAAGTTACGGTGAATTTTTTCAGTTCGCTTGACACTCATTCTCAAATGAATTGGGATTTTAGCCGTTTAAAAAGTCAAAATATAAAGTTACTTAGATTCAGTCAACGAAATGTTCACAATAAAGTAGCAACATGTACCTATACTCAGTTAAAAATCCTTGATCAAGAAATGAGAAGTAAATTCACACCAACAGCTAGAAATATGTCGGTATTTTGAAAAATTTTGACCGTGAGAAATGTACGCTACAATCTACTTGTTCGTTACACCCTTCCATAACATCACAAAAATCAAGAGACCGCAGCTCGCAATGACAGAAACTTACGACGGGTTATTAAGCGGGGACGAAAATGAGCATATGGTCATATATATAATAAAGAAATGTATAGCCATTTTTGAATAAAAATCAGGGTTGGTTAGAGACGACAGAAAAAGAAATAGTTTTTCGGAAAATATGCAAACTTTCGTTTTGTTTTAACAGAAGCACATGATAGCCAGATCACTTACGACTACTGCATTTGGACAGGTATTGTATGGTTAGTAAGGAACACAAGTCATATCACTTTGGATACACGATCAACATACGCAATAAGTTTATTTGAATTATATGTAAAAAGTCGCGGACATTACAGTGATTTTGCTTGAATAAGTCAAGTAGTTTACTAAACGTGATTAACTGACAATATAGCTGCCAGTGTAATTTTCATTCATTTTTGGATCTTACTAATGTAACAGTGTATATTCCTTCATGCTTTTTACAAACTGGGTGTTGCTTTTAAGTAAATAAGCCTCGGTATATACTTGTATGCATGAAAACGCTCTCCTGACAGATAATCTGCTGTCCTAAGGCAGGCGAAACATTAAAATACATATCTATCACATATTAACACCCAACAACCGCATGGCCTTATGTACTCAGCAATCAAGTATCTAAACAAATGATGTAACTGCGAGAATATAGTATCGAACATTACACTGCATTCAGAGTAATACTTTTCTATACACACGTCTGCAAAATGTAAACAATTTTGTCTACCAGCTGGAAGAAAGTAACACGTTTTGAGAAGTTTGTAAATAAGTTCTAAGAAATGTAAACAAATGCATGTCTGTAAAAGGCAGCTATGATGATCTCGGACATTACCATATACGGTCAAGGGGCATGCGATGCCGCTTTACCTTTTCTTCCTGTAATATTGAAAATCAATCTGATACTATATTTTGTGTATCTAGTTTACGTAATCAAGAGTAGACCTGTATATCATAAAATATACTTATTTATTTCAGGTGGGGATGTTTGATTCAATTTGTAATGTTCGATACAATAATTTTAGAAGAATAAACTGCACATACAATGTTTTTCTAACATTCAAAATATGCGTTTGGAAATACAAATTGGCGACGCGAAATGCCGTTTTAACATGGCACATTTTATATTGAAAAGTATTCATTCTGGCAAATTATATTTAAAAAAAGATTATAAGCTATGGGACTCAAATCCAAATTCAAAAGTAAGTAATATTAAACCAACATTGTTACCGTTTACAGCTATTGGTAGAGATGTAGCAAACGTGTATATCACTAAACATGTTTATCTTATACAATTAAGGTTTCACAATTCAAAATATTTCATTTATTTGCAGTCATTATCCCTAGACAGTCAACATACCAAACCTGTCATGTTCGATACCAAATGTAGCGGACATTTCGTCGCATACAACCACTGCTTATTGCAATAGAATAATGATCTTGCAAGCATGTACATGTTGTTCATTAATATTGATTTTTGGTGGCATATTCTTAATTGAACAGTATCATTGTGGCAAATAATATTGGAAAAAAGGTAAAACATTTCTATGTAGATATTTAAAAACAAAATATGACTTACAATTTTTCTTACTGTAGTATTGTCTGCAGACTACCTGACCCATCAAACACCGGGAAAGGCAACCATGTCTTATGCAGACACTTTCTACTACGTAATCTGGTAATGGAAAACTGTGTCACGTGCGAATAATGTGATCAAGCTGTTAGACTAACAAATTTCGGTATTGAACATTACCGGTCTCGACCATTACAAAACATTGGAAATGAGGGAATTTCAACATCAATATATTATGCTCGTTCCAGATGATGTGCTTGTGTTAGTCACACATTACGGGAGTTTCTTTCAGTTTATCATTTTTTGTCGATACATACGTAATAAGTCTGGTATAATGATCGCGAACATTACATGCATTTTTGCAACAAATTCATGCACATTTTTGTATTACATTTATTTTTGATTTCATATTGTACAGGTTGCATCAAACGACCTTATATGCTTATTATAATGTAAAATCTCGATTTGGTCACGTTTTGGTGTATAAAACCTCAACCTTGTATTGAAATATCAAGAAGAAAAATGTCGTCTCGTACATTAAAATGCTTAATTACATTTTGGCGACAGCCATAATCGAAGTGAAATACATAGTACGACTCCATGTAGTCGTGCTAAAGGTAACTATTTTCCTACCCAGAATATGTAAGTTTTATGGAAACCACCTAACCCTTTCCTTTCTAGTGGAATTGCAAACTTGTAAGTGTGCAAACAAAGAGAATTCGAAAAGCGACAGTCTCGAACATTACAAAACCAGGTTTCCCGCGGCTCATTTTCTTTGAAAAGGTACTTTTCGACAGGTGGTTAATCATTATATCTTTGGGACCTGTTATTCTGTCATTTAAACGTATGCATAGGTTAAAAATGACTGCTTGATTTCAGAAAGTGTACGGCGACTGCAATATCCCAATTCATTTGAGAATGAGTGTTGAAGGGTTAAACTCATTGGTGCTTCATCTCCGAGAACATACACGTTAAACATATTCGCAGATGAAACGTTAAAAAATAAAAAAAACTGAAGCAAAAGAAAACCAACAGTCTAAACCGGGTTATGTAATAGTAGTATCTAGTTGCGAAGGGAGCACTGTCAAAATTGGAAAAATTTTAAGTTCACTCTACAAGATCTGACGTTAATATTAATAATGCTCAAAGCGCTCATAGCACTTGCTTATGCGGCACATTGCAGACTATCCGTTTGATTTCTGTAAATAGTTATATGGTACATTGCAAAAAAGATTCAGCAAAATAGCCGTACAGCTGGGAAACTTTTCTGCTTGTATAATCACTATTGTTCACTAATTGCGTCATACTGTCCAAGAATATTTACCAATCAGAAGCAAGTCAAGGACGAATACCTATAGTCGGGACTGATTTTATTAATATGTATAAATATTGAATGATTAGAAATGGGCGATACCTTCTGAGTAACAATCGAGCTGATAGGCCTTTAAGCGACATCTAAACGCTTACTTGATACTAGAATTTGCAATGGGTACTTTCGAATTTTACCGTTATACGATAATGCATCTGATGACGTCTCGCGAAACATTTGTTACGCACGCAATCTGATGCTACGCCTTATTTAAATTCTGTACAACGGCAAATGTAATTAACATATGTGTATACATACAGAGAAATCGGTCCACATGACATGGCTCTCATTTCTTTCTTTGGGCAGAATATGCAAGTTGTCCTGTGCTAATACGAGTCTGACCCCTGACTTATATCGGTTAACATCATACTAATATCAATGATCTGCGTTCAATATTGAAATTCTTGGACTTGATTGGCTAAGAAGCCATATTAACCCGAGGTGACATCGTTTATACCGGAGGTTAATTGTTTTGTGATGTTAATTAATAAAATTGCCATTAGTCAAGTAGATTCGTGTTGCCCCAGTAAGAGGTCCTCGGTCAACTGTATAGGTCCGAGGCCCTCAAGCCAGTAGAGCTGACATCGGACCTGTAACTTTGTTTGTTTGTTTGTTTGATTTGAGGTTTAACGTCCCCGTCAACACTATAAAGGTCATTTTGGAGACGTTGCTTCCAATTTTGTGGGACTTTTACCCGACATTGAGATGAAATGACTTCTCAAGCCCTGTCGCCCAATGACACCAATAGGGTTTATTAGCATGGACGGTCCGCCTCGCATCGCGGTTCCTGGACAGGCTTAGATCCTCCAAGCAGTACTAGTGTGCGGGCAGGATTCAGCTCTGGGTGGAAGCATCGTGCAGCTCATATATTTCTTAAAGCCCCTAGTGGCGGGGGCATCGGACCTGTAACTGGACCAGTACGGAAATATTGATTAATAACAGTATATTATTAATTGATTATCCTATATAACACAAGGTCAACCAATATTCAAAAATCATAAATCATGTTTTTAATTTCGTCAATTAATAAAAATGTCATAAATCAAGTAATTTTGTATTGACCAAGTTACAGGTCCTCGGTCAGCTGTATTGGCCTCGGCCTTCGGCCTCGTGCCAATACAGCAGACCTCGGACCTGTACCTGGGCCAATACGAAATAACTTAATTAATAACATTATAATATTTAAGGTCATAAAGTGGTCCTCTGCATCAATATTGACCCAAATAGAAGTGACTGCTATGATCAGGAATCGATACGATTACCTTAAATCCAAGACAAACCGATGTGAGTCAGGTATGAAAATTTGAACAAACCTGAGACAGTCTGTACCAGACTTCCCCTTCGGAACAATATCTACCTCCATATAAACTATAAATCAGTACAGAGGGCAACATACACATATTGCAACATACATGTATTTCATACAGGAGACAAGTTTCTAAAAAAATCCTGCATTTTCTTTTTGAAGGAGTTTAATTCTTGGTAGTCAGTTTGTCTCAAATAGAAGTATTGTAGATAATAATGGCAAATTATGTTTGGATGTTTACCTCCTCCTGCAAGTGTACCTACTTAATCACACTAATTACCTTTAATGTATAATTCCATACACATTTGTCCGACAGCTTGAATCTTTCACGTAAGGCCATGATAGTACTTCCGGTGAACAGATAGGCAAGAAGCCAGAGAGGGAGAATATCCATCGATGAGAAGCATTCCTTGCCAGAACTGACCTTTATGAGAGTTGTATCTGAAGTCATATACATTATGCAATGAGGACGTACTTATAAAATAATCCCAACACTTTTCAGGTCCGTATGAATATACTTGTACTCTCAATACCCAGCATTATATAGGGAAATGTAGTTTAGAGGAGTATGCAGCTCAATACATTACGAAAACACGCCTATATAATTTTGACCCCCTTAAACCCCACTTTTATGCAGCAAAACTGGGGTTTACAGGGGTAAACCTTACTTTTCTTAGTTCTGTTCTAAAATGTAGATTGTGGGTACTCGTTAGAACCGCCTCGATGAGGCGGTTCTAACGAGTCCCAACAATCTATATTTTGAGCAAAAAATAGAAAAATATCACGATTTTTCATATTAAAATGTTCGTTTTTTCGGCGGTAAAGTTTCCAGTTATATTTGTATAGGCGTGTTTTCGTAACGACTTGATCAAGAGTCGCATGCTATTCTCTCTCTTAGCCGAAATCTGATTAGTTTCACTTCAAACTTTGAAGCGTCTGTTGAGAACACGTGTAAAGATTTCACCCATTTCAGTTAAAAGGCATACCCCACAAAATATAGTTGGATCATCAGAATTACCTTTCCATTGATACGGTATAAAACTGACGTAGACCATTCAAGTTGAAAATAGTCATGTTCGGAGAAAAGACTAAAAGTAGTTTAGGTCGTAGTATCAAAGCGTTAATCCAAAATCATTAGTCCATAGACAAAATGGCAAATATCAATGTTCAGATCAACAGACATGGACTCCAGAAGAGTGTAATCAGGCGTCCGCGGATAGTAAGCATTACTTGGTAAGCAAGCTTCACCTACCATGCTCATCGACCCGAGCGAAGAAAAGGTGTAAATGCCGAAAAGGATATGCCCGAGATTTTGGAAGTCTTCCTATGGCTTTCCATTGGCAAACATATCAGAAATAATTCTGGAAATGGCCACATTGTACGGATCAACAAGATCATGGTGCCTCCCATAGAACTTCCTCAGTGTTGATACCAGTTTGGTTTTTTGATACCCCTGGCATAACAACCTGGTAGTGAGCACCTTCCTACGTTCCATAAACCGTTTGGTTAAAAAGTAGAAATGTATTCGACAGTAGCTTTGATGAAATGATTAAATAATCTAACCATTCTTGGTAATTTTCCGGGTTTTAACTTTTTATGGCCTACTAAACTTTGGCTTCAGTAATCGTTTTGTCTAGGGCTTTATTTTCAATTGCTGGAGAAACTGGCTAAGTATTTTCATCCAACTTTTCATGATCTAGATGTGGATTAAATACATTTGAAAAATATTCAAACTAGTCTTCAATTTTAATAAGTTTCTAACGACCCTCTTCCAAAAACAGTCAAAATATATCATTTGCAGCGCCAGAAAAAATGTCCACAATACATGTACTTGGCTTTTCAGTTGATTAAACTATTGTACTCATTTCAGATTTGTTTATACCGAATAAGTGCTTCACCACTTTGCACGACACGAAACTTTTAAAGAGCTCTTATACACCTTTCCTAATCATGGGTTTATTTGGTTTTACTTACTGCCGCTTGTAACATCACGTTCAATAATATATGTAGCGAAACACCAAAAGCATTATTGTTAATGACATTATTAAACCCATTTGGAATTTCTAATAATCAAGTGATTTCTGTACGTTTCCTGCCATTCAGCATGTCATACGGACTTATATGGGTGTGGGTGGGGCAAATGTCCATTATTCTTTCGAAAACAAATATTCAAAATCAAGGAGAAGGGGCATATGGATAGGTTCACGTTTGTCTCTTACTTGGAAGTCAGAAATATATCTTGTGAATGCCTGGCCCACATACAAACGAGGTGCTTAGTTCATGTTTGTCTTGGTCAGTATACCCAACCATACAAGTACACGAAGAAGCACGCCCCACGACATGCCACACCAAGCCACATCTCGCAACTCCTCGCCACGCGACGCCACACCAGGCAATGCTATGCATGTTACCCAAAACAATGCACTACTACCCGTACACGCCACACAAAGCCACGTCACTTTACTTGTCGGCGCACGTGTCAACTTACAGTCTAATCATATACTATGTCAACCTATACTACGTCAACTCAACATTCAGTAAATACGAGTGCCACACATCAGATTTCCAAGCCCATGTAGTGAATAACACCTACAGTTTATATAGAGAAAACTGGGGTTTACAGGGGTAAACATTAACTTTCTCACTTCTGTTCCAGTGCATGGGTTGGTGGTACTCAATAGAACCTCCTCAATGAGGCGGTTCTTACGAGTACCCACAACCTATATTAGGAGTATAAATAAGAAAAATATAACAAATTTTCATCCGAAACACAGGCGTTTTGGGGTTATGAAAGAAAGCCCTATGTCGCACGGGTGTCAGGGTTGAGTTGTTCAAAGCAACAATAGCGCAACAAGACCAAAGTATACTATAGCAAGTACAGTATCAAATGCTGTTGTATTTTTACTGATGTTATTCCTCAATCTTATACTACGTCATCCCATACTACGGCATTTCAAACAACGTAGTCCCACGCACCGCCACCAAACCGCAGCCATAGAAACGCCGCATCACCGCACAACACACCACAATGCATGGCTTGTGCCGGAGAATGGGGATACGTGTTGTTGTGAGGACGGACATCCGGCGTGATGTATCATGGCGTGTTGACCTGGTGGGACAAAGTGTACATTGGAGCGCTGTGGTGCGGTGGCAAAAAATCGGATTTGAGATCGAGAGGTAGCCGGTTCGATCCCCGCAAGCACCAAGTGTTGTTTCATTTAGCAAGAGAATTTATCCACATTGCTTAGTACTCGTTTCTACCCAGGAGGAAAACGAGTGTCATATGGAAGATTAGTACTAGTTTACTAATGTTTTACCCTCTATAAATAAGGTTTGACTCAATTATAGTAATAAGGCTTTGATTAGTTTAGCTTGGTGTTTGTCATTGTTGTGTGGCGTGGCGTAGAGACGGTTCTATCGAAAGTTATATGTTGTGGTGGACGCATGACGGTCTTTCACAGTTGGCTGTGCACGGCTAACTGTAAATCGCGTGGCTGTAGTTTGAGTGAGAATTGTGTTACTTATTACATAGCAAAAGATAAGGTGGATATTCGTGATAACCGTAGGATAGTTTTTGTCAATTCTCCATAAAAACCTATGCTCTGGGTATGCATTAGAACCACCGGTTCTAATGAATACCAACAACATAGATTTATATGGAGAAATAATTAAAGCTATCCTTCAATTATTACAAAAAACGCACCTTATCTGTTGCTCTTTAATTTGTGTAGGTGGCGTGAGCTGGTGCCACTTCGAGAGTCGGTGTTTAGCAGTCAAGCCCAAGTCCATCCGAGTCAAAATCACGGAATAAGATGGAAAAACAATCTTGAAGAATAAAACGTTTCTCTTGTCGTGATCATACTGAGAAACCGAAACATCATCTAAAGGAATAGGACATGTTGTTTTACATCTTGTCAACAGTTCACATTACTCAGTCTTTTTGGAGAATTATTAACCGTCTTCTTAATAACATACTTGGAGAAAACAATCATCTTGTGCGATACAGGAAGGACGGAGACATGTGGTTCGCCGATCTTTTGGGTGTGATATGACCTCGTGCGTTGCGATGTGGGGAACCAAAGGATGAATGTGGCATTTGTGCTGTCGGGATTGGGCGATGATGCATGGGACTACAATATGTGGGTTTTCCTGGTGTGAACACACGTTGATCGTGCAGATCCTTCTTTTTTGTGTCACATGGATAGGACGGTGTGTTGTGCCGTGTAGTGTAGTGAATTTAATAGGGCAAGAAATGTCTTGCAACAGTTTGTACATATGATAAAAACAATCGATAAAAAACGTTTAAAACTAACTTCTAAAATTTCTGAAATAAATGCTGCTTATATATTCTTTCTTCAAAGAAAGGTAAGAACGGTATAAGTTAGGACGACTTTGATACCTATAGCCAGGCCTATGGTTTGACGAAATAATGCATTCATTTATCATATGACGTCACGTCTGAGAACGTAATAACTCATGTAACTGTTTATTTGTTTGTATAAGAGTTTAGCGGCCATATCAACACTATTTAGGTCATTTTTGAGCCTCCACACTTTTCCTGGGCAGGCTGATACGTAAGCGGTTAACCAGTACAGTGCACATTCTTTCGCCAGAATCAGAATCATAACTGTGTACTGGTGACACGTCCTTAGACAATCCTTCACCAGGACCTTCGACCGACAGAACTAGTCACTAGACCTCACAAGGGTGGTGAGTCTAGAGATGGAGTCATCTGCACCTTCTGCAGACATCAAGAGAGAAGAGGGGATCTCGTTTAAATCTGAGATTGTCCTAGGGATGAAGGTAAATTTGTAGATGTTAGTCCTAGTGCCAATGTTTGAAGGGCTAATGAATGTTTTTTTTTTTTTTTTCAAAATGTTGTCGTTGAAGGGAGAACAATGTCACCCTTGGGTATACTGGCTCTACTCTTTAGACCTTTATATAAAAGTATCAGCCTACTTTGTTTTCTACGTTCTTTAAGAGACTCCCACTTTAACTGTTCCAGAATGCCAGTCATACCCCCCGTTTCAAACGAGTAATTCCCAGTTACAAAACGGGCCGCACGTTTTTGGACTGTCTCCAGTTCCTCCTGGAGGGTAACAGTAGGTGGATCCCAGGACGTACTTGCATATTCCAGGACTGAACGAACCAGTCCCTTGTATGCCATTTCTTTTACGTCTTGTTGGCATGCTGACAGATTCCGTCTCAAGAATCCAAGGGTCCTATTTGCCTTAGTACAAACATTACTTATGTTAGTGTTGCACCTTAAATCATTCGTTATTGTCACACCAAGGTATTTAATGCTTTCTTTGTTGGTTGGTACCGGATCCTCTGTCTCTGGTCGGGCTCATCAGAGTCTAACTGTTGGTTTTCTTTTGCTCCAGCATTTGAGTGGTTTCGTGCTGTCGAGACTCACCGTTGTTTCATCTTTGTGGTTGTTTGATTTTTGTGTTCACGGAGATGTTGCGCTGATGAGTTAAGAGGCCTTCATGCGGAATGAACAAATTATTTGTCTAAATCGCGACGGGAGTAAGGGCGAGGATTGTGGCCACGTAAAATCGATTTAAGCCCCACGAGTTTCTTTATCAAACTTTTAACATCCTCAGGTTAATAAACCTCATATTTAAAATCGGAGTAATAAACTATATTTTACATGCACGTTGACAGAGTTGTAGGGTCATTTTGCGTAGTAATACATAAGCATATTGAAACTAAAACTGGATGGGCGCCATTTTGAAAGCGTTTTCTGCAGTACTAAATAACAATAGAAGAAACAAAATGTTTCGATGATAAAACAACTAAAAATAAGAGATGATAGTAAACAAAACGTACTCCTTATTCAATTGTCATGTCCATATAATCTTTGTGTCAACGTTGCAGTCATACATTATGGATGTTTGTTTATGCCTAACCTGTTGTCAATAATTATGGCTACAGAACTGAAATCATTACGAAAACACGACTATACAAACACATTGTAAATTTTACCGACGAAAAAAAAAAACGAAAATTTTAAGATGAAAAATAATTATTGTGATATATTTCTAATTTCTGCTCAAAATATAGATTGTGGGTACTCGTTAGAACCGCCTCATTGGGGCGGTTCTAACGAGCACCATAATCTATATTTTAGAGCAGAAATAAGAAAATAAGGTTTACACTTTGGTCATGTCAGAAAGTGTGTGATGCCCTCACCTTTCTACTTGACAATATTTATATTAGATTCGGTACTAAGTTATTTAGACAAATTGTGGGTATTCCGATGGGTACTAATTGCGCACCTCTTGTGGCTGATCTGTTCTTGTATTGTTATGAAAGAGACTTCATTTTGTCGCTTTCCATTGATAACCAATCTGAAATTATTGAAGCTTTTAGCTCTACTTCTAGATATTTAGATGATTTATTAAATATTGATAATACCTATTTTGATGGTTTGATCAGTCAGATTTACCCCCTAGAACTTCAGTTAAATAGGGCAAATTCTTCTGATACCGAGGCCCCGTTTTTGGATTTACATCTATCTATTGTAGATGGATTTGTTTCGTGCAAAATTTATGATAAACGCGATGACTTTGATTTTGAGATTGTAAATTTTCCTTTTTTGGATGGTGATGTTCCTCGTGCGCCATCCTATGGCGTTTATATTTCGCAATTAATTCGATTTGCTAGAGTGTGTAGTCATGTAACTGACTTCAACACGCGTAATAAATTATTAACGGCTAAACTCCTTAATCAGGGTTATCGGTACCATAAACTACGCAAAGCCTTTTCAAAATTTTATAGACGCCATTCTGATTTAATTTCAAAATTCAATATTGGACTTAAATCTCTTCTGCAACAAGGTCTATCGGAACCCGAATTTTATGGTGACTTAGTATTTAAATTCAGAAAAATATATAACCGCAATGACTTCAGTACCCAATTTCGTAAAATCATTCTTCGATATAAAAAGATTGGGTACAACATGGATATTATACGACAGACTGCATGCATGGTAGTTAACCCAATCACGGTTGGCAACTTTGCTTCCCTCTTTAATTGCACGCCGGTGGGTCAGGCCTCAGATTCTATGACGGCTCCAACGTAAAGGCTTATTGAGAATTAGAGAGATCTAATTCAAGGTAATGTTGGTTGGTGCCTGATGCTCTGTCTCTGGTCGGGCTCATCGGAGTCTAACTGTTGGTTTTCTTTTGCTCCAGCATTTCAGTGGTTTCTTGCTGTCGAGTCCTCACCGTTGTCTCACCTCTGTGGTTCTTTGATTTTTGTGTTCACGGAGATGTTGCACTGATGAGTTAGGAGGCCTTCATGCGGGCTGAGCAGGTTATTTGTCTAAATCGCGACGGAAGTAAGGGCGAGGATTGTGGCCACGTAAAATCGATTTAAGCCCCCCAGTGGAAATCTTCCACTGACCGTTCCAAGGCGGCTCTTCTGTGGCGATTTATTTTATGTTGTTGTTTGTTACTTACTGTGTGTATCACTTGTGTCTTTTAGTTTCGGATGACCATATGGCCATTTTGTGGGAAAGTAACTGTCCTTATGGCCTTCCTTTGTTTAGGTTTCCATTATGGTCTGGTCGCTTAATGTTTGTATTTCTTTCCCTTTGGTGTCTTTTATGGGTGGAGTAAGTTAATTGTATCAATTCCTGATCTTTGTTTTACTTCTACTTTACCCCTGTAAATCCTAGTTTTACTATATAAAATTGGGGTTCAAGGAGGTTAAAATTATATAAGCGTGTTTTCGTGATGTTTGCCGCGTTTGAATATTACGATTTCATTGCAAAATCAGTATCTTGAAAAAAAAGTTCCAGCTAAAGATTTATTTCCACGGCTCTTTGCAAGAAACGGAAAATAACAAGAATTAGTGCATATCACGAATGAAACACGTTCTTTTACTGGCTAGGAATGCTTCACGTGCGAATCGCTAATCTGTGGTAGATGCACAGCAGGCACTATCACATTTGAAATGGACCGGTCCAAGTACAGTGTGATACTGCCCGCCATGGAGATAACCGGAAAATTGTTACGAGCAATCTTTCGTTAGCCTATAGTTTTAGAGACAGACGAACAACAGATTCTACAGTAGAAGTTCTAATATTTGGACGGAAAGGTCTGGACAATCAGTGCAGACCATATTGAGATTGCTCAAATTTTACATTATTTTTTTTAACTGTCAAATGTCATTAATGTTTAAAACAATAGAAACGTTAGCTTCGGACACTATCCGACACTATCAAAGTTTATCGACTGCCCTCGGGTCAGGGCCTGGGCCGCCGGGTTAATATGGCCCTCGCCTGCGGCTCGGGACATATCAACTCAGCGGTCCAGGCCCTGACCCTCGGGCAGTCCATAAACCCTGATAGTGCCCTCAGCTTAGGTTACTATTGACCTAAATATTATGCATGTAATGATAAACGTAATTTTAAGGATAAAATTACCAATAAAAATCAAACAGAAGCATTGATATTTATAATGTCAATGATTAAGGAGAGTTTAACGTACCTTGTTATGTTGACTTCTTTTGTTGTAAACACAATGCCAAGCTTGATTTTCTTCAGTTTTAATGCAATATACATAGTATATCTTATCAGGTTACAATGTTAAAAAACGAAATGCCTTTGACATTTTAGTTTTTCGTTTGACTGTCATTATTTTTGCAGACCAGTGAGTCTTTTGTTTTGTCGAGGGTAATAATTTGTGTAAACGACAGTCGAAAGATTTTTTCCTTTTATTGTGAGACAACATATATCCAAACGCTTTTGTGTGAAGAATAAAAACAAACCAACAAATAGATATTTGGCATATTTGGCTCAATGCTCCATGATAACAATTGATATTTTTCCACAATATTTTAAATCTCTTCCCCGAGACGCGAAACACACAGACGCACGCACGCGCGCGCACACACACACACTGGAGTCCTAGCTTGGTTCTGACGTCACTGAAGTACGGGACTGTCACATTTAGCATATACCGTATAAGAAATGACAAATACGATAAGGCCTAAAAAATAACTGTGTTTCCGCTAACATGCCGAAAAAATAGGGTCGGAATATCGATTCAACTTTTTGTGCCCTCGGAATCTAAGAGATTCGGGGGCATATAGTTTTTGGTCTGTCTGTCTGTCTGTTTGTCCGTTTGTCCGTTTGTCTGTTTGTCCGTTTGTCTGTATATAAAAACATTAACATTGGGCATAACTTTTGAATGGTAATAGATAGAGCTTTCATATTTCACATGTGTATATCTTATCACAAGACCTTTCCAGTGGTACCATAATTTTTGATCTCGTGGCCTTGAACTTGACCTTTGACCTATTTTTTCAAAATTTAACATGCGCTGTCCGGGGGCATCAGTGTTTCACAAACACATCTTGTTATTTTTGTCACCTTTTTAGGTGATGGAAAACGAATTAGTATCTGAAAAGGGCTTAATTCCAGCAATATTACCAGAAAACATTGCAATAATGAGGTTTAGAACACCACTGAAGCAAAAGAACAGGATTCTAAGTATTAGTTCTGCTTTTTTGACAGCTTTATGATAGTCTATTAATTGACAACCTTGTATTGATCGGAGGTCATCCGTTTTAACACAAGGTAAACCAATATTAACTGAGGTCAAGTGAGGTCAAAAAATCAATAATCATGTTTTTTTTTTAATTGTGTCAATTAATAAAATTGTCATTAATCAAGTAATTTCGTATTGACCCAGTTACAGGTCCTCGGTCAGCTGCACTGGCCCTTGGGGTCCAGCCTCGGGCCAATGCAGCAAACCTGGTACCTGACACAATTAAAAAACATGATTATTTTTTTTACCTCACTTGACCTCAGTTAATATTGGTTGAATTTGTGTTAATACGGATGACCTCCGATCAATACAAGATTGTCAAATAATAACATTATACAGTCAAACCTGTGTTAAGCAAGCACCTCAGGGATTTTGAAAATGTGCTTGCTTAAGACAAGTGCTTGCTTAATACAGGTGAATTTTAATGCATTTGCCTTTTTCGGGAACTAAATGCCCGCTTGCTTAATACAGATTGCTTGCTTAATAGAGGTGGCCACTAAGACAGGTTTGACTGTATTATCAAAAGTTCTAGAAAATATTAAGGTCGGTAGGCAAGGCAATCTTTTTTTCTGGATGGCCATAAAAATTGCAGCGTCGGAACAAATATCAGGGTTGGTCGGGTTAGCGGGAAACACAGCTATTTTTTAAGATCTAATTTATACTTGGTCTGGAAAGTAGCGACCCATTCAGCCATTTATAGTCGAACTTCATCATAGTGTAGTTTATATTTTCTTGTCCTTTGGGATCATTAATTCCATTGTGGAATTTTGAAAATGTTTGAGGGTCACTGATGAGGCCTAAATGGCCGAAACTAGCTAGTCTGGCCCAGAAAAGATGTACACTCCATATTTTCCCGTTCTGTGGTGTATTCCTTGCTTCCAAAGGATATCCCTTTTTAGAACTTATTCAATAACTAGAATACATTCGGGACAATGAGGCATTGCACAACATAATGAGGTCCGATCACAGCGCCATGTTAGGATCACAAGAAGAATTTTTTTACCCCCCTCCTCCCCCCAAGCTAAATGCAACTTATTCAAAGACAGTCTTTCTGGGAGTCGGAGAGAGTCTAATAGTGCTCTGTCTCTGGTTGGGACCATCGGGGTCTGCCTGTTGGTTTTCTTTTGCTCCGGCATTTCGGTAGTTTTTTTTGCTGTCGGGTCCTAGCCGTTGTTTCGTCTCTGTGGTTGGTTGATTTTTGTGTTCACGGGGATGCTGCACTGGTGGGTTGGGGTCGGGCTTCATGCGGACTGACTGGGTTGTTTGTCTAGGTCGCGACGGGGGTCGTGGCGAGGATTGTGTCCACATAAAAACGGTTTGGAGCCCCCAGATGGAGTTCGTTTCGCTGACCGTTCCGAGGCGGTTCTTCTGTCGTGGTTTGTTTTTGTTATGGCTTGTCTTTCGGTGTGTGTGTCGCTTGTGTTGTTTTTTGTTCGGGATGGCCAATTGCCCGTTTTGTGTAAGAGGGTGGCTGTCCTTTTGACTTTCCGCTAGTGATGTTTCCATTAGGGTCTAGTTGTTTCATGTTTATGTTTCTTTCCCTTGGTGTCTCTGATGGGAGCTGTGGGTTAATTGTATCGATTCCTGATCATAGCCTTCGCTTATATTTTCTTTCTCCATCGTAATTGTTTGGAAGTATAAAGAACTTGCCCTCATTAGATATCTTTGTCAAAAAAATGCATTGTATGACAAATTAATCTTAAATTGTTTTCAATAATTGCATTCAATTATAGTGTAATGCTCCACCACCATAATTATAATAAGTTATAATAAGTCGCGTATTGGAATTTTGATTTCTCGATCTGATGAGTAATATGTAAATCTCTCTCTCTCTCTCTCTCTCTCTCTCTCTCTCTCTCTCTCTCTCTCTCTCTCTCTCTCTCTTATCGCATGTTAGCTCTTGTCAATGATGCATTTCACGTTTCTAGTCTTTTAAGTACGCATTATGTACTCACCGGAAATAGAAACTATATAGTTATATTTAAATTGTCACTGGCAAAACATTCTAGTGACCTATGAATTCCAATTATATCAATTATCATCAGACCTGTTGATTTATCGAATAAAATGTTTCATGATAGCTACCATTTAACGGATAAGGCCACATATTCAATCTTGGTGTTCAAGTTTCCAGTGAGTCCAATATTTTGTGTCGCGAATGTGATTCCCATTTTTACTAAGTGTTACTCAACATCTAATGTTGAGAATATTGTTTACAAAATATAATTTTTCACAATGTTTGAAATGTTATCGACCTTAAAATATTGGACCAAATCACCGGAAGTGAGCGAAAAGTTTGGCATTTCTGATTGCGGTTTTTGTTTTAATCAATATTTAAGACACAGCTGAAGATGCTAAATTGATTGAAGGCCCTTTTGGGTCGATTTTTGACTTGAAATTATTCTGAAAATTTCGCTGATAAAGCAGTTTTTGAAATTTCAATAAAATGTTTGCTTCTCGACAATTTTTTGATGTTATTGTTTTTATTATTCCTTGCTTTTGACTTATTACCTATATGCAAACACGTTGAAGTAAAATGATTCGATTACAAACAGATTTTGTGAAAAATGCACTTTTTTTAACATTTTCTCTCAAAACTTTAATTTTGAACACCAGATTTTCTTTAGATTGTTACAGGATTTATGTCTATAGATAGTCAAATCTTTATTCAGTAAATTTTAACTGAATTATCCATTTGCTACTTCAGGCGAGATAATTAAAGTGTAGAGTTTCTATTTCCGGTCAGTATATATTAATCATCTCGTTTAGCATTGATTTATCGTGTTGTGCATATATAATTCTTTCTACGTTTGTGATGTCTGAATACTTGTTGATTGAGTGGCCCCAGGGAAGATTGGTTTTAAACAAATTGGGTTACCTTCTATAAGTAAATGCTTTACTTACTTACTTACCTAAAGATAAAGATAAAGAAGCTTTATTTAACGTCGCATATTAGAAAAAATTGACATAACATCTGATGATCGCCCCCGCCCATAGGGGCTTGAAGAAATATATGGGCTGCATGATGCTTCCACGCAGAGCTGAATCCGGCCCAGCACACTTGTACTGGAAAACCGCTTAGAGGATCTAAGCCTGTCCCGGAACCGCGGTGCGAGGCGGACCGTCCATGCTAATAAACCCTATTGGTTTCATTGGGCGGCAGGGCTTGAGATGTCATTTCATCTCAATGTCGGGTAAAAGTCCCACAAAATTGGAAGCAACGTCTCCAAAATGACCTTTACAGTGTTGACGGGGACTTTAAACCTCAAATCAAACAAAAACCTCTGTTGAGCTTTTTTGCGATAAACAGAGTATCCTTTAACAAATACGTACCTACCTTCATTTATCTTCCTAGGACTTACTTCTTACTCCAAGGATATCTTTATGATCTTCTATTAAAAAGGTTGTGTTCTGTGTACTACTTTAGAGTGTGTTCGTGTACAGATAAGGTTGTACGGAGACGGGACCTACATGTAGATTTAAAGACACATCTGGAGAACCTGGGGATCGAACTCACGACCCATGCTTTATATGGCGAGGTGCTTAACCACTACACCACTGATGCTTCTAATTTTTAACAGTTAGATGACCACATTGAGGCGATTCTAAAGAGATACACGGCATAGCTTTAAAAGATAAAATCAGGAATCCCCCGTTAAAATCCATATATATGGATACATAGAGTAATTGGGATTGAGGACCCAGTTCGAATTAGTCAAGGTAAACGAACCATCCGAACATTTCATATTTATCTGGATAGGTAGATTCCTTAGTTAAACTTCAAAAGTTCGAACACCGATGGCTTGTTTTTCTTCGCAGTCAATAAAAATTAAATTTCAATAGCTCGAACACCGATGGCTCGATTTCCTTAGCAGTCAATTACAATTAAATTTCAACAGCTCGATCACCGATGGCTCGCTTTCCTAAGCAGTCAATTACAGGTAAATTTCAATAGGTCGAAAACCGATGGCTCGTTTTCATAAGCGGTCAATTACAGTTAAATTTCAATTGCTCGTACACCGATGGCTCGTTTGATTAAACAGTCAATTGTCAATTACAGTTAAAATTCAATAGCTTGAACACTGATGGCTCGTTAGCTCGGCTGTTTTCGAAGAAAATGACGAGGTATTGTCATAGCTCTTGCGTCGCCGTCATCGTGCAAAAACTTGGACATTTTCGTCTGCGTCGTGCAAAAACTTACTGAACATATTTACTTGAAAATAAAAATCAAAAATGAGTTCCTTTAAGAGCAATGAAAACATTCATAAGAAAGAAGATGGGTCATACTACGTAGTTTCGGCTAATAAAGCCTCATCAGTGACCCTGTAATGATCCGGCAACGAAAGCCAGAGGAAACATACTGCAAATTTGCGAATTTCGAACAGGCAGTCGATTCAAAGACTGATATAAATCAAAATGGAGTCCAAATAAATAAAATAAAAATAAAAAATGAGTTCCTTTAAAAGCCTGTCTAGAATATGAGTCTTAAGCAATAATTTATTTCTGATTTCTCAGAATATTCACGCTGATCTCAAAGGACCAAAAGTAAAATATAAACTGCACTATGGTTGATGTACGGGGAGACGTTTTACGGCCGTCACACGGCACAACACCAGCTGCGGTGAAGGCAAATAAAAATCAAAAATGAGTTCCTTTTAGAGCAATGAAAACATTCACAAGAAAGAACATGGGTCATACTACGTAGTTTCGGCAAATAAAGCCTCATCAGTGACCCTGTAATGATCCGGCAACGAAAGCCAGAGGAAACATACTGCAAATTTGCGAATTTCGAACATGCAGTCGATTCAAAGACTGATATTAATCAAAATGGAGTCCAAATAATTAAAAACCTGTCTAGAATATGAGTCTTAAGTAATAATTTATTTCTGATTTCTCAGAATATTCACGCTGATCTCAAAGGACCAAAAGTAAAATATAAACTGCACAATGGTTGATGTACGGGGAGACGTTTTACGGCCGCCACACGGCACAACACCAGCTGCACTCGGACTAGTTGTTCATTATGAAAAGGGGCTGCAGCCGAGCGTTGGCACCCGCATGCGGCGCTGTTGTTTTACATAGAAGTCGGTTACAGTTAAATTTCAATTGCTGGAACACAGATGGCTCGTTTTCCTTAGCAGGTAATTACAGTTTAATTTGAATAGCTCGAACACAGATGGCTCGTTTTTCTTAGCATTTAATAACAGTTAAATTTCAATAGCTCGAACAGTGATGGCCGTTTTCCTTTGCAGTCAATTACAGTCAAATTCCAATAGCTGGAACACCGATGGCTCGTTTTCCTTAGCAGTCAATTACAGTTAAATATAATAGCTCGAACACCGATGACTCGATTTACTTAGAAGTCAATTACAGTTAAATTTCAATAGCTTGATCACCGATGGGACGTTTTCCTTAGCAGCCAATTACAGTTGAATTTCAAGAGCTCGAACAGCGATGGCTCGTTATCCTTAGCAACCAATTACATTTGACTTTCAATTTCTCGAACACCGATGGTACGTTTCTTTTAGCAGTCAACCACAGTTATATTTGAATTGCTCGAACACCGATAGCTCGTTTTCTTTAGCAGACAATTACAGTTAAATTTCAATAGCTCGAACGCCGACGGCTTGATTCCCTTAGCGAACAATTACAGTCAAATTTCAATAGCTCGAACGCCGATGGCTCGTTTTCCTTAGCAGTCAAATGCTCCAGAATGGCTCGTTATCCGTAGCAGTCAATTACAGTTAAATTTTCATAGCTCGAACGCCGATGGCTCGTTTTCTTTAGCAGTCAATTACAGTTAAATATCAATAGCTCGAACACAGATGACTCATTTTCTTTAGCAGTCAATTACAGTTAAATTTCATTTTCTCGAATACAGTTTTATTTCGTTAGCAGTCAATTACAGTTACAATTTAGTAGCTCGAACACCGATGGCTTGTTTTACTTTAGCAGTCAATTACAGTTAAATTTAAATAGCTCGAACACCTATGGCTTGCTTTCCTACGCAGTCATTTACAGTTAAATTCCAATAGCTCGAACAGCGATGACTCATTTTCCTTCGCAGTCAATTACAGTTAAATTTCAATAGCTCGAACACCGATAGCTCGATGTCCTTAGCAGTCAATTTCCGTTGACTTTCAATAGCTCGAACACCGATGGCTCGTTTTTCTTAGCAGTCAATTGCAGTTAAATTTTAATTTCTCGAATGCAGATGGCTCGTTTCTCTTAGCAGTCAATTACAGTTAAATTTCTTGCCTCCGCCCATCGGGGCTAGGAGAAAAAGTTGGGCTGACAACATACGATTACTGGTCAACCGCTTAAAAGGACTATGCCTACCCAGGCAAAGCGGTGTGTGTCAGATCGTGCAATGCATATAAGCCTTCTTGTTTCATTGGGTGACAGGGCTTGGGATGTCATTTCATCTCAATGTCGGGTAAACGTCCAACAAAATTCGAAGCAACGTCTCCAAAATGACCTTAATTGTGTTGACGGGGACGTTAAACCCCAATTCAAACAAAAACAGTTAAATTTCAATAGCTCGAACAGCGATGACTCATTTTTCTGAGCAGTCAATTACAGTAAAATTTCAGTAGCTCGAACAGCGACGGCTCGTTTTTTCTTAGCAGTCAATTACAGTTAAATTTCAATAGCTCGAACAGCGACGGCTCGTTTTCCTTAGCAGTCAATTACAGTTAAATTTCAATAGCTCGAACAGCGACGACTCGTTTTCCTTAGCAGTCAATTACAGTTAAATTCCAATTTCTCGAACACAGATGGTTCGTTTTCTTAGCGGTCAATTACAATTCAATTTCAATAGCTCGAACAGCGATGGCTCGTTTTTCTTACCAGTCAGTTACAGTTAAATTCCAATTTCTCGAACACAGATGGCTCGTTTTCTTAGCAGTCAATTACAGTTAAATTTCAATAGCGCGAACAGCGATGGCTCGGTGACGGTGACGGTGGAAGCATCATGCAGCCCATCTATTACTTCAAGCCCCGATGGGCGGGGGTCGTAGTAGTATCCATATATGAAATTTCAAAACCATATCCTACATGGTTCTAAAGTTATGTTATGCATCAAAAAGCGTAATGGACGGACAAACGGACTAACGGACGGATGCCCCAGAGGAAATATGCCCCTCCAACTTGTTCGAAGTTGTGGGCATAACAATTCAAATTTCAGGTATTGGCACTCGGGCGACAATACCCTCACAGTCAGAAAATAGTGTACACAACGTGCCTTATCACCATTTTAACTTCCAAACTTTATTGTTTTCTTTGTAATCGGGCTCAAGAATTACAGCCACGTTTCAATATCAGTTACTATTTATCTGAATCCGCATTTCTGCATTTGTCTAGAAGTGTTGTCGCTGTTGGTACCCTAATATCCTTCTGTTTTGACGTCAAAAGATGAGGAATCCACTGGGCAGAAAACTTCTTTAGCTTCAACTCTTCATTTAAAGAATGTAAATTCTTGCATGGAATCCTATGAATATAGCTGTTTGAAGCTATTCTTGAACGAACCAGAAGCAGTTGCCTTCGCTTCTATCATTGCCTTCTGTTCTGTTTTTCAAACAACAAAACCCATGTTCAAATCATGAAATTCACGTGCTGTGTGAGCATAGATTTTTAACTCATGACATTACAAGATGGGTCTTGCTGCATTTATCACCCTGAAACTAGCATTATAGAATTTTTCGATGATGTCAAATTGTTATTGTGCAACTGGCGTCAATGTTAACTCTTATCCTGCTGTTCACGACAAACCCTATCTTTGAAAACAGTGTAGATCCTTATCAGATGGCTTCTGCCATCTGATCAGGATCTGCACTGTTTGATATTCAGTTTAGGAATTTGTAGGGATAAATCACATCAAATAAACTGATTGGTTCAAAATGAGAAATGGGTGTGGCTAAATTGAATATTCAGCAGGACAAGGATGAACTACTTTCTGAACTAGCTGGTCACATTTGAAGAGTCTATATTGACATTTGGGATATTTTCGTAACAACTTGCCGCTGGAAGCATACGTTATGCAACAACAACGACCACGCATGGTTATTTCATTGCAGTAACATTTGCTATGTCTCTCATAAGATATTTGAACAATCGCCCTCGTCACCTCGTGTTCAAACAGCTCCCTCGGTACCCAGCAACTGCATGAGAAATCATGGGTGATCCCTTTATTCTAACACAGCACGCCTATATAGGCAATAGAAAGGAATTGTGATTTATTCTAAACAAATACAACGAAGAAAAGCGTGACGCGAATAGCTGCAGTTTTATGACGTCACTGCCAGTTTCCTAGACAGTAGACGATGCAATGCCATTTTCTCGCATCGAAAACGTTATAAAAGGACACGCCTGTGTAAAGTCAATAATTTAGGCGGAATTGCACGACCCGCAGAAAAAGCGACCGACTGAATTCGGTTGATTTTCTAAGAGTGCCCTAAAATCACCGTGTCATTGTGTCAGTCTGTCTGTCCGTCCGTAACCCGTTTGTGAAAATTGGTGATAGTGACTTAACCGATTGGAATATTTAAATAATTTCGGCATACTGATAGATATCAATGTGATCTAACCAATGGACTTGCAAAACATTACATTCCGTTTAGTATAGCCTCGCCGAGGCGAAAAATGTGAAAATTTTCGAACTGCTTCTCCTCGGAAACCGTTGGGCCGATTGAAGTCAAATTTCATATGGAGCCTCTATGGGATGGGTAAAACCAAAATTTGCTCATGGGGTCAAGGTCACATGACCAAAATGGCCGCCAAGCCATATATGGTAAAAACCCTTCAAAAAGAGTCTTCTCAAGAACCACTGGGCAGATTTCCACGAAACTTGGTAAATAGTATCTGGGACGTAGGCCCATCATAAAGTGCTAAAATGGTGACCATGGGTTGACCTTGACATTCTTTGTGCCTAGGTCAAACTTTGGCATATATGCTTTTGTATTGGAAAAGTAAGAATGCAATTTATCCTGCAAACGATTCAGAATACAGTACTAAAGTATAAGATATATTTTTGCTCCTTACGATAAGGCGCATTTATTGGGGGAACCGTTTTAGGTCCAGGTCACATGACCAAAATAGCCGCCATACCCATATATGGTAACACTCATAAAGCTAAAAGCATCCGGCGGGTCGTGCACTTCAGCTGAAGCACTGGTTTCTTCTAACGATGTCTAAAAATTGTGAGAACTGGAAGGAAGCAACAACATTATTGTTGATTTTCAGTGCGCTAGACTTGAAATAGATCATCTCCAGTATATGAATTGTTGAGTACAAAATCACAGTTTAGGTCAGTTGTAAGTAGATAAGTCGCCCATGATTTGGTCTTCTTTACAACTGGCCTCAAAACTGTGATTTATAACTCAACAGATCACAGCTTGAGCTGATGGCAGACGATCTGATGCAATATAAATCTCCTCCATCTTCTCCTATTGCCATTTTGACAACGTCTCTCCGTAACTGCCAATAGCGCCCTGTCCGGCTTTGGAGCATCATTAACTTTGGTCTGCTTGCCTTTGAAACGACGCAACATGTTCGTAAGTTTCTGTTGTGTTAGGCACCCAGTCACACTGTCATGTATTGAGTGTTAGGTTTTACTACGATCCCAGAGTGCGATCCAATCTCTACGTTTAGCCAAAACATTTGCCCCGTTGTGTGACGATGTAGGTTTTATTTCGTTTCTAATACGTTTAACTACGTTTAGTTCGTATCACCCGGATATAAAATGGTTATGTTCGTATTACCAGGATATCAAACGGCTTTGTGTCACGCAATCTATATGAATGGTTACGTTTTACTAGGTGCTTTCTACGTTTCAATACGCTGATATAGGTGCGTGTTACGTTTCCCTACGATTCAATACGTATTAAAAGGGATTCATGTACACTTCATATTCTCCAGTTCTGTGGTGTATTCCTTGCTTCCAAGGCATAACCTTTTATAGACCATATTTAACGTCACTACAGCTGGTGTCGCGGAATGTGTGGCGGCCGGAAAAAGTCTCCCTGCCCTGCATCATAGTGTAGTTTATATTATCTTGTCCTTCGGGTTCATTGATTCCATTGTGAAATTTTGAAAATACTTGGGGGTCACTGGTGAGGCCTAATAGACCGAAACTAGCTAGTCTGGTCCAGAAAACATGTACACCTCAAATTTTCCAATTCTGTGGTGTATTCCTTGCTTCCAAAGGATACATGTTTAATAGAACATATTTTACTAAGTTGTATCAGCGATGGAAAGTTACATGTGAAAATGCCCGTCAGATAAAAGTTATAAGTCCACATTCTCTGTTACGTATTGAAGGCTAGGTTTTACTACATTAACGTTTTAAAATGTAGCAGAATGGCACTATACGTAGTAAAACGTACCATGTACAGCTATTTGTGGCTACATGCGTTACTTAGCTACGTTGCTTTTCAAAACATACGCGGCATTTCTATATACTTAGAGTATGCCTAGCAAAAACTTAGTCAAATGTATTAAAACGTATTAAATGTACTAAAAAGTTGACGAAACGTAGTCAATGCGTACAAAACGCAATAGCCAATGTACCTGAAATGTCTATGTATTACTTCAATTTATCTATGGTTTCCTACGTCTTTCTACATTTTGCCATGTTTAATTCCACGTTTTGTCCTACGTTTCATTAGGTTTTGGTAGGTATTGCTAGGTATCACTTCGCAGTAAAACGTACTAAAACATAGACGAAATGTATTCCAAACGTACAAAAAACGTAATAAGTAATATACATAGAAATCCTCTAGGCATTAGCCCTTATTATTTAAGGTTTCGTACGGCTTAGTACGTTTGTCTACGTTTTATTCCACGTTATACTATTATTAACTATATTTTTGCTAGGTAAACACTACACTTATGGAAATTACTTGAATGTTTATAAACTACGTAACCAAATATAGTCGCATGTACGTAGCCATATATAGCCGCATCTGATACGTTATTATTAAGTTTACTATGTACGTGTACTGCCGTTCTGCTACGTTTTAAAAACGTTGTTGTCTACCCCCACAGGCGTAGATTATCTAATGATGACTTTTGCTCCGGAAGCATTTAAGAAAAGGTCACGACTGGTTGAATGATTTCCTGTTGACTGGTCATCGTACTTACTTGTCACAATTATTAAAACCCGGTAATTTACGGAACGCTGCCTTAAGTTTATCACATGTGCATGCATGATTGCTCTCACGCTTGCAAAATAAACATATTCGTGGTTAACATATGCTGTTTATTTGCCCTCATAATACAGCGCATCTAGTTTTTTTCCATGTTTTTGTTAGACGGCAAGCTGGAAGATTTTTTTCATAAGGTTTTCATAGAATGCGAAATGAAAGGTTAACCTAGCATGCCAAATAAAAAGGTTAACATAGATTGCGAAATGAAAGAGACCGTAAATGTAGACCTGTAGTACAAGTGGTGGTTGTAACTGATAGTAAACAAAACGGTAATTTTGTTCATATGTCAAACTGGAGAGAACATTTAGAAATCCTTATTTGTAATCTGTGACTGATACTCACACATTGACTGACACATTATTACAAAATACACGTGATAAGTTTTGTCATTTTACTTTCCAGTCCAGGCACTAAACAAATTAGTGTGTGTTGAGCGTAGACTCAAGCTTTTTGTGAAAGCTTATACTTGTAAAACATAGCCCTCCATACGTGACAGTGTGACTGTGGTTTTAGTGCCTTGTCGCCATAGATAGTATTCGAATCTACTTTTTTCTCGGATAGTAAACTTCCCGGCTGTGCGCGTATTATTCTGTCTACGCCCTTCAATTACAGCGTTACCTTTCTCGGCCAGTTTATATGCCATGCCATAAAAAAAACTAATTGTTATAATTCGCGAAATACATGATGTACGTGCAAACTGTAGGTCATTCGCTTGCGCAAAGATCAAAGATAACGTGTATAAACAATTCGAGCTTGCGTATATTGTATTAAGCTCGTGCTACTTACTTTACAAATGCCCGTCGAATAGTTGCCGGTACATGATTTCGAACAACTGACATTTTGGTGAATGTTTGAGATTAGATATTCTAAGTTTTATACTTTTTCTACACTGTTGCTGTTAGCACTAACTTTGTAAGGAGGAACCAAAATGAAACAAAGACATGAAAACTTATACATTTTTAGAACAAAGATATGAACCCATATACTAAGACAAAAAAAAACGATTATTGAATTTTACTATTCAAAATAGGTAATTCATTAGAAATTATAATCAGAAATTTAAAGCAACAAAATAATGAAATGAGCAACATATTTCTAGAACACCAACCGACAAGTCCATCGTTTATTTGGGTCGATTGTTGATTAATCGATCCAAAGTTTAGTGCTGAAGCCCTCTAGTGCTGATGTCCACTTGACTCAAGCAGATTTGGGAAAACAGCCGCGAAATTCATATCGCTGAGAGGTCAAAGTGTTGCGTAAGAGGATTATCTATACAATCTGGATTGGAATCATGTGTTGGGTTTGGTAAACAGTGTAGATCCAGATCAGGCGCCACATAACGTGGCGCCTGATCAGGGTCTACACGGTTTGCTTAAAATACTGGAATTTTAGGGTTAAAAGAAACAATATAAGTCTCAGTTTAGGACTGGTATCCCAAGCCTACACTCAGAGTCAATCGAACCATCAATGCCGTCAGTGCTTTGATTAGATATGCAGTTCTTTCCCAATACTAATTTCGAGATGAACTGAACTTCAAACCGTACAATGCATACCTTTACGGTAGCACACCCATGTGTAATATTGCAATCTTTCATATCTCCATAACGGCTACTTTTCTGTCGAATATTTGTGATATGTTTCTTAGTCAAACTAAAATATAGGTTTAGGGTGCTGTAGGAACTGTCTCATTGAGGCGGTTTAAATGATTACCCCATCACGAAAACACGCCTTTATAATTTTGACCCCCTTGAACCTCAATTTTATACAGTAAAATGGGGTTAACTGGGGTTTACAGGGGTAAACTTTATTTGTTTATTTCGGCTCTAAAAATCCATATTTTGAGCAGAAATAAGAAACATATCCCATTTTTTCATCTTGAAAGTTTCGTTTCATTGCCGGAAAAGTTTACAATGCATTTGTAAGGCGGGTTTTTGTAATGACACCGCCTATGTGATGGAATAAAACAAGAAAAACAATGCATGCCCCTGTGAACCCCAGTTTTCGCTGTATAAAGTCGGGTGTAGAGGGGTTTTCATCATACGGACTTGTTTACGTGATGGACGAACAAACAGATATAATGAACATGTTAAATTGTATGTAGATACAGCTGGTTTTATGAGAAATAGAGAAAATTAAAGCAACGGAATATGTATCATGTTTTGAAAGACAAACTAATAATGCCCAAACTCTAGTATAAAATATCAAAATGGATGGTAACTTAAGTGTACATAATCATGAGAATAAATTATTTGTAAATAAGATGTATAACAATAGAAGTGAAAACAATGATCAGGAATCGATTCAATTAACCCCCCCCAACCCCCACCCCCATCAGAGACACCAAAAGGAAAGAAACACAAACATGAAATAACCAGACCCAGGTGGAAACATCAATAGCGAAAGTCAAAAGAACAGTTAATTTCCCACAAAATGGCCAATTTACTATCCAACCAAAAAATATAAGAGATATAAGCGAAACACACACTCAAAGACAAACCGTAACATAATTAAACCACGACAGAAGAACCGCCTATGAACGGTCACTGAAAAAATTCACTCGGGGATTAAATCGATTTTTCGCTGCCACAATCCTCGTCCTTAATTTTTGTATTCATTTTTCCCAAGAAATGTGTTTTGATGGGATAATGGCAATGCTTGATTACTCTCAACAGTGAAACTTCAATAGCATGAACAGTAATGACTAAGGCTGGCACGATTAATCGGATAATCGACTATTCAATCGATAAATTCCACAACAACGATTATCATAACTGATTAGTTTGCAATCGATTATTTCATAAATACAATTTACTATCCAAAGTTGTGCCTAAAATAGCTGTATGAGTGGCCAGCAGTGTAGACCCAGATGAGACGCCGCGTTCTGCGGCGTCTCGTCTGGGTCTTCACTGTTTGCTCAGGTCTGTCTGTTCAAATGCATACGGTAGGAGTCATGCTCAGATAGGTAAAAGTATGACAAAATATACAGTGATTACTAATCGATATCGATCACAAGGACAGGACGATAAACAATTATCTTTCCAGCTCCGATTAGCCATTCCTAGTGATGACTCGTTTACCATGGTAGCTTATAAACCATTCTTGAAGCCCTTAGGAAAGTCCTCCCATAGCTCCAGATAATAAATATTTAGGGGTAATCTGGGGCGTTTTGTTTTCTTATTTTATTTTGAAAAGTTTTTGTTTTCTATACAGACAGCATAACTTTATTTAATAGAACATGAAGCCGATATACCTATAAAATTTTGACTAAATAACCCTCAGTGGCTAGAACTAGTCATTACGATAACACACCTGTGTGACGTGACATGGGGCAATCGCTCATATCTCCAAAAAGGTTATTTTCTAATGAAAAGCTGTGATATTTTTCTCATTTATATTCCAAGCATACGTTACGAGTGCTCGTTGGAATCGCCTCATTGTGACGATTCTATCGATTACCGACAACCTATATCTTGGAACAGAAATAAGAAAAATAATGTATACCCTGTAAACCACAATGTTCTCTGTTTAAAGTGTGTTTAGAGGGATGTTCATTACATGGACGTGTTAACGTTATGCCTGTGTTGAATAAATTCATGGTCCAAAATGTGTTCGAGCCTTTGACGTTTAACGAAAGCTACAGTCTGTGTATTTCCAGCGGAATAGTTGTTGCGTATATATGTATGCCCATCGCTGTCATACTAGGCTTTAGTGACAAAAACGTCATGTAATGCAAATGATATTAGCATAAGTGGTAAAACATGAATAATGGCGAACGTGCCTAATGCTGTGATGCCGTTCGTGACAACCTCCTGTTTTTTAGTTAAATTCTTAAAACAAAATCGGCAACAAATTCCGATTAAAAATCGTTATAATATAATGAACAAAATTTTACAGATGTGTTCATTTCGCCTCAAGCATGTATGTTCAATTATGTTTGCATCATTTATATGTTTTATATGGTTTTTAGCAGAAGCCTACACGCTGTATAATTTCAGCTTCTCGTCTGAGATTCGATTCCGGGATCTTTCGGGAGCGTCTGTAAACGGTGGTCCCGTCTCAATATTGCTCAATTGTTACTGGAACGTAAACATCAAACAATGCCTCTGCCTCTGGTAATTCATCTAAATAATGACATGGTGTTTTTCATTTTTGCCGTATTTCATCTATATCTGGATAAATTTTGAGTACCATGATGAAAAGTGACATACCTACACATGTGGACAGCACATTTATACCACTGTACGCGTGCCGGAAATTTATTCAAATAAACAATTCATTTAATTCATATTTTAACCATTTACAGACAGCCATCAGGGCAAAATTCTTATTTGGCTTGACTGCAGCGTAGTTCGTATTGATGGAATCCCAAATATACAGCCACTTTGGAAAGTGACTGCACGTGTAAATCTTGCAAAATATTAAAATGAAATAAAAACGAAATGTCTTGATCCCCGCACCCTCTTACGAAACACAAGCCAGGTGGAATTAAACTCGAATACATAAAGAATTTATGATATTCTGGAGCTAGCTCAGCCAATCATACGCTATTGAGATTGCTTCTTTTAACCTAAAATCAGAAAGGCGGATATCATTCAGCCAGTTTCACCGTGAGTTCACTGTGGCCTTTGTTTTCCAAGTCAGTCGTAGCTACAATTAATGGCCCACTCGCATCTGAAACTAAATACAAATCTGTAATTAATTGTAATTAGAAAGAAGATTACAGGTGCGTATGATAATCTAGATTTTAATATTAGTTGAGAATTTATTATTATTATTATTATTATTATTACAGCCCATATATATGATCGACAAAATGATTTAACGAGTGCGAGATGTTCTTTTAGGAATAATTCTCGCATTACATCTTCTTTTCAAGGATTGATGAGAAACAATAGTTGAATGACACTTTCAAAACAGTAGTCTGTCCAACCTGACTCGAAGAAAGTTTTCAAAAGCCCCATAATATATCTAAAATAAAGATATAAAGGCTGCAAAGCCATACAAAAGTTAAACGAATAAACAAGTAAGTCGAAATATTAGAGGCACCAAGAATACAAAGATCAATATATGCGTGAGAAGCTGTAATGAAAAAGTCTCAATTGAAGGGAATACTAACGCTGTATTTCTGATCAGTCTAATTGCTATCTGATTCTTGGGCCAATGGCAAGAAGCATTGAAGACACGAGTAAGAGACGAACCATTTTACTTTGATGTACTCCTTAGCTGTACAGTTGGTTTCTCTTTTTCCACGCCTGTTTACATACTGTTACCTAGGGCTACAACAACTTCAAAGACAACTTAGCAGTTTGAGTGTAATTACAGGGAACACCATTGAGCTCGTACTGTCTCTGTTATATTCCTTTTTCCTGGTAGTGTCTGCAGCTATAAGCTAATTTTGCAAGCTCTTTTGGCTTCTTCTGGCGTGAGTGTAGGCGCCTAGAGTGAGCAATATCACCGACACGTTGTCAAAGGGATTGTGTCAGAAAGCGTTTTTGGAGATGGGTACTATATCATTCGCAGTCTTGCTAATTCTGAGTATATTCTAAACTAAAACACTTGTTTTGATAAAAAAAATCTTACTGCTGGTAATGTGGTGCTACTGCTACTATTACAATTGCATTACCATTTCTACTGTCTACTTTCATTCTGCATACGTACCATTTCTTTGCAGGTTGTTTTGTGATTGTCTGTAACGTCTTTTCCAACAATACTGACATTCTGAAAAACGCAAAACTCTGCAATCGGAAACACCAATGCTGTAAGTTGGTCACTCTAATTGATACGGCTAGTAAAGACTCAGCAATAATACATTAGTACTGGCGACAAATGCCACAAAAACTCTTAAATGTAGCAAATGTATAGATAGGTACAACGTAACGGTTGTTTGAAATACTGTTCATTTAATTGCATTATATGTACAAACATTACAGGATAAACATAGAGTATTTATGCTACGTGTGTTAATATAACGACACCAAACAACAAAAAAGGGATGCATTAGTAATGTCTACGGTCCATTATTTCTTTGCACGTTCACTGCCCGAAAACAATCTGTTATAAACTTTAGAATTTATTCAGTTATATATTCTGTCACGGCTCATACCGCATACAATATATCTTCTATAGCTATATCGATAGGTACTTAAAAACCGACCGAGTCTCTATCAAATGTAAACAAAGGCATATACGAAAACCCTAGGCAAACCCTTGCATCCCACTGTCACACTCTCGCGTCAAAAACAATTTGTATTATCAGAAACAGTCATCGTATTATTTTCAAAAGTCACGTACTACCGAGTATTTCATGAAAACGCATGGAAGAAAACTTGGGTAAAACTATATATCTGGCAGCTAAACTTAGTCAGGAAAATGACACACAGTTTACATGACAGACAGTCAATTAATCATACTCGTGAGAAAATACTGTCTGAATAATTTGGAAACAATTATAACTAGTCTAAAACCTGAACGTTACACGCTTATAATAAAACCTAACTTTGGGAACAAAGAAAAAATCCTAAACAAAAATGGGATCTCAGATGTATTTATAATCTCCAAAAGCAGCAATGGGGTTTGCAAAACTGCTTACGCCCTCTAGTGTATACTTAGACAGGTCACGATTGTCAAATATACTGAAAATGTCTCAATGGCTACAAAGCAAGTAAAATATAACATATAATATATCTTCATGACAGAGTTAGAGTTATACCCACATCTAATCGCTAGAGTTATACCCACATCTAATCGCTTCTCGGACAGGCCGTTTTGTTAAAACTTAAAAATAGAAAAACGAAAATAACATAATGACACCTTTCAGTTTCCTAAAATTTCCCCCTTAACGTATATTAGTGTTTCTATTCTTTCTATGGCATGAGATGGTACAGAATGTTTTTACTATGACCTTTCCTGAGTAATGTTCCATTTCAGTGGAACAGTTAATTATATGGATCAGGTTAACATGTCCGTGTATTGAAGACTCTAACCCTTTACTATAGATAAAAATGGTGTTTACATGGGTATACATTACTTTTCTTATTTCTGTTGGTATATATGTAGTTTTAAAATTATTTATCAGGTTTTTGTTTAATTTGAATATTTTTATCTACAGAGGAACGCCCTCTTAAATCGAATGTGATATTTGCATTTATGAAATAACTAACGTCGAATGCATTACCAGAACACAATTTCATGTTATTTTTGTCTTCCAATTTCGATTGGGAGCCACTTAGATCGAATTGGGTGATACCCTATTTAATCTTTTCTGTCTTACGACGTAGCTGGGAATCGGCACCCGCCTAAAGGGGCTTGAAGAAATATATTGGTTGCATGATGCTTCCACGCAGAGCTGAATCTGGCCCGCACACTTGTACTGGTAAACCGCTTAGAGGATCTTAGCCTGTCCAGGAACCGCGGTGCGAGGCGGACCGTCCATCCTAATAAACCCTATTGGTTTCATTGGGCGACAGGGCTTGAGATGTCATTTCATCTCAATGTCGGGTAAAAGTCCCACAAAAGTGGAAGCAACGTCTCAAAAATGACCTTTACAGTGTTGACGGGGACGTATAACCTCAAATCAAACAAACAAACGTAGCTGGGAAATCCAAGGCTGCTTATCATATATTAAGGCAGTATTTTAATCCTTGTGCTAAGAATGTTTACTCTTTTTGTGTAGGGATTTTTAGTTCCTGTCAATACTATGTGGTTCATTTTTAGAAAGAGTCTTCCGATTTTGTGGAACTTTTTACCCGAGATTGAAATGAAATGACATCTCAAGCCCGCCAAAGAAATTCCTAGGATTTAAGGAGCACAACTTTCTGGACAGGCTTAGAGCTTCGAAGCGGTCTACCAGTTGTCAAGTCCGGCCGATTTCTGCTCTGTGCGGAAGTAGCATGGAGCCAAATCTATTTCGCCGAGTCCCTATTGGTGGTGGCGTGAACAAAGAATGTGTATTGAAAACGCGTTCGAGATAGGCAGTACGCCGTCAATAATGGCAGTGCCCTGCGGTCTACCAAGGGGATAATTCATTGCATTGTTTAGGCCAATGCAAAATAAGAGTGGAGGCAATGATCAGGAATCGATACAATCAACCCACAGCTCCCATCCGACACACCAAAGGAAAATGACACAAACAAGAACCAACAGACCCTAATGGAAACACCAACAACGGAAAGCCAAAATGACAATTACTTTCCCACGAAATGGCCAATAGGCTATAAGCGACACAAACATCCAAAGACAAACCACCATGAAACAGGAAAACTTGATTCCAATGCTGAGTTGGGATTATTTCATACAAAACTGGTCCAAGCGTTTCTTTCCCTTGTCACGGTACCCCAGTTTTCATCAAATTGTAGCACTGCTGATCACAAGCTAAAATTATCCCAACTTATTTATCCCTATTGATATATAATTATCAAAATTTAACACGCCTCACGGTCGTACTCGACGTAATAAGCGAACTTGCTTTGAGCACTTTTTGAACTGCTCTACTAACCTGTATAACTCGTCATCTGCAACTGAACCAAAGTTTTTCTTTGCTTTTCTCAAGGTTTTGCAACGAAATACTTATATCATACAAAAGTTATTTAATTCTGTCACACTTTGCAAAGGGTAGGTCCAAATACAGGCAAATTTTCCTCGTCTGATAAAGTAAGCCTAAAAAGTAGACCTAGGTTTTGGTTCCTTGTATAAATGTTGTTTCTGAATTGTAAAGTGATTCATTGTGGAGTGGTCTATATAAAGGTGATATTTCTGTTTTTTTTTTTTGTTTTTTTTTCTTTTCTCTTTTATTTTGGGGTTTCCGTTCATTCAGTATTGTTTCATTTGTATCAAGCCGATCCTTAATCATAGTGGGTAAAAACCGGTGTACCCGGAGAAAAAAAAAGTTTTAAACCACCTATCCTTCCGTAGCAGAACATAGCGTCTCACAAGTAACCCGATCGTGACCCGATCTCGGGGCGGTGAGATGCCTCATATTTGAGAGTCAGCGCTCGTACCCACCCACTAGGTTAGTGGGTCACCTTCCCATACAGAACATGCCATTATCTCCGAAATAATCTTTGTCGCGTCGAATGAACAGTTTTAAAGAATCATTTCCAAAACATAAAATGTGCGTGGTTTAGTCTGTCTTTTCTGACACGATTTCATCCAACATCAAACTTTTGGTGTGAGAGAACAGATCGCCACCCAACCTTCTCAGGTAAGGGGCCATGTTTCTCTAAGGCTTAAGATCACCCGTTCAAGTATCAAAGTAAATTTATGTTTTTAAACCATACCAGTCAGATGCGCACCGAGGTTGCGAATTCGATCCTCGGCTGACCGTAATATATATTATGAAATAGTTCGAATGGCCATTGCCCCCTTCCAAGAGTTTAAGAAGGGCACAGCTAACCCTGAAACAGTTTCAGTATAAGCTTTTCAAAGAAATATTTGCTTATTTAAAGTGATAATGTCGATGCACCGTCGTGACATTGTATCGATCTCTTGCTAAGGTGTCACGTATCGACTAGGATGAACACATTGTATAAATGAGTCAGCTAATAAATATGGTTCTTTAAGGCAACCAGCATAGACTGTGGCAAGACTGACCAAGCTGCACAGGCTAGCCAGAGACTTTGTTGCTCTCAGACATGTAGAAGAGAAGCACAAGTGGTTATTTGTCTTAGTTGACTGCGTACATGCATTTGACAAACCAGAATTTGAAGCTTATAAGGTACTGTTCTCGTGCGTCAGCCTTTATATAATCACCATTGACTCATTTTACCTTTTTTCATTACAGGTATATAATATAGCGTCTATTAATGGCGGACTTCTTTGTGAATTGAACTTTTGATTGACCTTACCTTTTAAAGGTCACTTATATTATAATTGACAAAAATACACGAAATATCTCTTACACGAAGAGTTTTGTACATGATCTATAAAAAAAACTGTGTATTCTTTTCACTTGCAGTTCAGCAGGAAAAGAATTTGCATGAGAGCATTTAATTTTTTTTTCAAAGATGCTTTGTAAAAAAAAAACAAGATTGGTTTTGACTATTTTGCATATAGTATTAAAAGACCATTTGGCGGATATTATAAATGTCCGTAAGGAACATAGTGGATTCAGTACCCTTGGCTTGCGAAGATGACTTTTTCTTTGTATGGGCAGTTGTATTTCAAACTTGCCAACCTGTACATTTTGCCGTGCATTGACTTTAGAAGCAGTATACAGTCAATATGCTCACTTAGAAGATGTATACTTGCTTTTGCCCTAAAGTCGCAAAAAATAAATACATAGCTGTCCACAAGATATTGTTCTACTATGTTTGTTTTTAATATTTTAATTCAGTTGTTTCAAATTAGTTTATAACATTATGTAAAAGGACAATAAACATAGTTACAACTCACCCATAATACGAGCAGGGCATTTTTTCTGATGATTCAATCGTAGGTTGTGGGTTTAAATACATGTATTGTCAAAATAATGTCGACCTGACTTTTCTTGATTAACAAGGCATTTACCCAAGCAATAAATTTGTATGCATGTAACTTCTAGCCAATATTGTCTTTAAGAACGCACATAATAATAATAATATCACTACTACTACAACTACTACTTCTACTGACAATGATTTTGAGAAAATCTCTTACTAGATGTTAAATCATCTTAATGTCGGGTAAAAGTTCCACAAAATTGGAAGCAACATTAACGTCTCCAAAATGACGGAAATAGTGTTGACGGGAACGTTAAGCCTCCAATCATACACGTCTACTACTACTACTACTACTACTACTTCTAGGACTACTATTATCATTTTATTATTATTATCACTATTATTATTATCATCAAAACACGACATTAAAGGACTCACGTTGCTCTTGGTGTTAAAAAGAAGGGTACTAAGTATAAAGAAGACCAGTCTTTTTGCTGATTGCATTTCTGGCTTTGTAATGTCATTAAGGTTGTCATTGTTAAATTCAACTGTTAAATTTTGCATTTATATTCAACACAGGTTTTCACAAATATCAAACTGCCAATTAAGGTGGGTATTCAATCTATCGAATTCGACTAAAAGAAAAAGAACAAGACAACCGGTCTTGTTCATTGTTCGTTTCGACACAGTCTCGTAGTTCTAGCTTGTATCTTAAAGAGATATCATTGCCTGTTCCATTCCGAAATAGTACAATGCAATAGCAATCGAGTCACTTCATATGGCACTTTGTGTCATATCTTTTCTAGTTAACATTTAAAACTGGACAAGCCTTCCTTTTAAAAGGAAACTTATTCCCATGTAACATGTGTAATATCGCGTAGCAATGCCACAAACCATCATCAAGTCGTAATGTTTTCTGTGGAAGTGACAATCAACTTCATAGGGAGACAATTCAAGAAAAGGTGGCTCATGCCATAAGTTTCATTTGAAATATTAACCAGTGAAGGGCCATCTCTGCTGTTTATAAAATTTCGGTCACATGCTTACATTTGATATTGCCACTGAGCGTAACCAAAAGGAATAAAACAATAATTCAAACACAGCGCGCCTATATAGGCAATGGAAAATAAACTGTGTTTTGTTTTACAACAAATCACGACAAAGAAGAGCGTGATGAGTGACGTCATTAAAACTGCTAATTTATGACGTCACTAGTCGATTTCCTTGACGTTAAACGATGTAACGTGATAACGTTAGAAAAAGCTATAAATGCATGTGTTACAGTCGATAATTATAGTGGGATTTCTTTTAACAATGGCAAAATGTGGCGAGAAATTGAAGGAAACAACAGTATACTTGCCGATTTTCAGCGTGTTAGAATCGAAGTAGATCAGCTTTTGCCAGTGATTTGTAAGGTAACAAATCAAAGTTTGTCGGTCAGTTGTAAATAGACAAATCACGCGCGTTCCCGCACGTGGTTTTTGTCTACTTTACAACTGACCTCCAAACTACGATTTATTCCTCAACAAATCATATTTGATCTGATGTATTTCTTAACCAGAAAAATCAGCTATACTTACTGTTTCTTACTGTAAAGAATGCGATAACAGTGGTTACAACAGCAAGTGCAACACTTCCAAGGACGACTATGCTGATCATTTTAGGGTTGCCTGACGACCGATCTGAAACTAGAGAGAATGAATGTGGTGGAAATTTAATTTAACTGAATATCAGTTTTGAAAACGTGCGTATTGTTGCTTCTTGATATCTGTATGGTCTTTCAAATACAAGTTCTATTTTGATTTAATGATTGACAAAATTTATTCTTACGCGTTCCAGTCAAAATTTTCTATAAATGTGGTAATATTTGGGAGCAAGGACAACAACACAGAACGGAAAACCATAGAGTGTAAAAGTTCCTCAAAATACTACTTCACTTTAATGGATGGTGATGCCTCAAGAGTGTCCTACGGGGGTTTATCTGTAACATTTTTCCGTTTCTCAAGCGCATATTGAATCATTTAAGATAATTCAGGAACAAAGAACCGATCGAGTCAGAACCTAAAGCGTATCCCAAATATCAAAGGAAAATATGTTCTAGAAAAGGTTATCCTTTGGAAGCAAGGAACACACCACAGAACTGCAAAACACGGAGTGCACATGCCTTCCGGGCAAGACCAGCCAGCCTCGGCCAACCAGGCCCCATCAGTGACCCTCAAAATTTTTCATAATTCCACAAAGGAATCAATGATTCCAAATGACAAGAAAACACAAACTACACTATGATGTAGGGCAGGGAGACTTTTGACGGCCGCCACACACTCCCAGACGGACAAGCAATACAATCACTGGCGAAGGTGTTTCCTAACCAGGTGGTAACTCAGTTACCCTTACTGAACTATATAAATTTGACATAAAAAATGTTAAAATGAATTCATTTAAAAATTGAACAGCAGCGAGCATCAAACAAACCAGAGGACCAATGGCCCTGAGCCGCTTACTTGAGTGCTAAGTGTATGTGGAGCCATTTGATTTCTGAGATGAAGAGTTTTGAAGGGTTTTTACCATGGCAGCCATCTGGGACATGTGACCTAAACCAATAGAACAAACTTTTAATCCTCCATCGTATAAAGGCTTTATATGAAATTTGGCTTAAAATTGCCCAGCGTTTTTTTTCTTTTCAAAAAAGTTTCTTTTGATATCTGAGCGAGCTTAGACCAAGGTCAATGACTACTAGGACTGTTCAAATATGAATGCACCTACGCACATAAAAATGTTTCCGTGAAAGATTTCGATGAAAAATTTATAATGTCCCCACAAAGTATTCCCCTTTAACAGATATACAATCTTTTAATCTTCTGATCCAATAATTGAATGCATTTTGGTAGTCTTTTCGAGGTATACTATGAAGGCACTGGAATATTGCAAAACCGAGGTGTTTTCGCTGTATAAATTTTCGACCAGAAAGGTATTTTTTCAGCCGCGGGAACAAAACAAAAAGTCACACGGGGTAAGGTCAGGGGAATACGGGGGTGAGGGAGTTTAACAACCTTTTCCTGCTTCAGATAGTCTTGCACAATGGAAGCCTTGTGCGATGACGCATTGTCATGTAGCAATCTGACATTGGCCAAACCAGTTGCGGGTCTTCGTTCTTTGAAATATTTCTTCAATTTTCGAAGAACTTTATTCTTGTAAAACTTCGTATTTACAGATTTGCCTTTAGGCACAGCAACCTGAATAGCAGGGCCCTGATTTGAAAAGAATATGGCATACATTGCATTCTTGACGCTCATGGCCCGCTTTGCAATGCATGGTCTTTTGCAATACTTTGTTGCCCATATTTTGTTCTGAATCTTTCGTTTTGGCTCAAAAAAGTGAGCCCATGTCTCGTCACCAGTGACGACATTAGCGAAAGACCGTGTATTGTAATTTGGAAACTTTTTAAGCAACTTCTTGGCGCACTGAACGCGTGTCTTTTTCTCCTTATCTGTCAACAGATGGGGAATCCATCTAGCACAGATCTTTCTCATTTTCAAATCCTTTTCAGAATTGTATGAGCTGCTCCTAATGAGATGCCAACCACACTAGCTATTTGCCTAGTGGTGTATCGTGCATAGGTAGTAACTATTTCTTTCACTCTAACAACCACCTTGGCAGATGTTGCTCTTTTCGGCCGACGATCATGTGGTGCATCTTCTGTTGAGCCTAGCCCACAGCTGAATTTCTTACACCAACGAATATTGTCGGAAAAGACATTTCATTATGCCCATAAACCGAACATATTTCATCAAAAATGTCTTTGCACCGCATACCAAGAATACAACGATTCTTAATATAGGACCGTATTTCAACGGCGTACTCTGACCTTCTTCCAACCATGTTTTGTATTAGTATACAAGAGTAGACAGTGTTTATCGAACGATATACATGGCTAAAGTAAACGGATTTTAACAGGTTTTGTATCAATGTATAGGTAAAATGTTTTTCTACGCTGTGATATTTATTTCCAGGTGATTTTCGCATTAGTGCATGAGAAAACGTTCTACTTGCATTCATATTTGAACAGTTCTCGTAATGTTGTCCTTCGGTACTCAAGAATTTACCATTTAAGTTAACAGGTAATAACAGTCGAAGAATTATCAATGTCCACCCCCCCCCCCCCCCCCATACAAGCACAAGTGATCAAATTTGACCTTGGTAAAAATAGGTCAAGGTTAACTCACACCCATCATTTGAATACGTTATAACATGTCAATGTTCTCAATGCTACATACATCGTTTGAAAGCGATTGGCGCATTGGTACCAGAGAAAAAAGATTTTTGAATATTTTACTATATATGGTCATGGCAGCCCAGTTGAACAAATTTTTATTTCTTTCATCATATAAAATTTGACTTCAGACTGCTAAGCACTTTTTAATTAAAAGTTCTTATTTGATATCTGTGTGACCGTGGTCCAATGCCAAGCATTGCCCTTGACCTTTGATACTCATTTAGTTTCATTTACTTATTTAGGTGATTGCATATACAAATTTAAAGTTTGTGTCCCCTTGAACGATTTAAACATTGTCACACTTGGTAGTGTAATATAAACAATATAAAATAGAAGTGAAGGCAATGATCAGGAATCGATACAATTAACACACAGCTCCAATCAGAGACACAAGGGAAAGAAACACAAACACAAATAAACTAGACCCTAATGGAAACATCACCAGCGGAAAGCCAAAAGGACAGTTACTTTCCCACAAAATGGCCAATTGGCTATTCAAAGCAAAATAATATAAGCGATAAACTCACGCAAAGACTAGCCATAACAAAATAAACCTTCCAAGGAACCGGTGACATTCCTTGATATTGAACCAAGGACACTCAGATATCATAGCGCAGATTATATGTTCAGGTCCTTTGGAATCATTGAGTTCATTTAGATTCCTTTTGAAAATTGAGTTCTGCTAAAGACGGTGCTAGAAGGCGTGGCGTTGCACATTTCAGTACTGGTCATGAACAAACTCAGAAAAACCGAGTCTGCTATTTTCGTTTTTCTGGTGTATTCTTTGCTTCCAAAGAATCTAACTAATCAGAACATTTTATGCCTACCACGAAGTGGGGAGATGGCATAGAGTTATGCCATTGTCTGTACGTACGTCTGTCTGTACGTCACACTTTAAAGTGCTGTTCTTGTCTCCGCAACTCCTCAAATAGTGTTTGATGCAGGGCATTTAAACTTACAACACGGTTCAGACATGTATTGAGCATGTGCATAAAAGAAATGGGATTATGTTCTATTTCCTTTTTGCAGAATTACCCCCTTTGACGACTTTAACATTGTCACACTTTGAAGTGTAGTGCTTTTCGCCCACAGTATCTGATGCAGGGAATTAAAACAAGCAACATAGTTCACACGTATACTGATCATATGCATAAACGAAACGGGATTCTGATCCAGCCTCTTATTGCACAACTATGCGCACTTGAACGTTTTAGACATTTTGGTCACATCTGTATCATAGGAGGTTAAATAGTACTGTTAATGTCTCCTCAACTTTATGTAGGCAATTGAAACTTGCAACACAGTTCAGACATGGCATAAAGGAAACTGGATACTGATCCAGCCCCTTGTTGCAGAATTATGTCCCCTTGAACGACTTACTTATTTGGCCAGATATGGAGTATAGAAAGTTAGATAATACGGTTCTTGTCTAAACAACTCTTCCTACAGTACTTGCAACACAGTTCAGATATGCATAGAACATGTGCATAAAGGAAACAAGTTTCTGATCAAGCCCTTATTGTAGAAATATGTCCCCTTGAATGACGACAACAAATAAATCACTCATTTTGTAAGGCAAATGTCGGGGACATTCATCACCTAATTGTCTAGTTTTTTTTTTCTTATATGGGCATGGCGGAAATATTGGTCATGTTACCAAAAGGCATATTAAATAATTTTCATTTCTTTGTTCTCGAAAGCCTTCGTATGAAAATCTGTTACAAATAGCCCAATGGTTTCTGAGGAAAATGTGGTCACATATTGACCATGACCTTGAATACACATATTGGTTCACCCAATAAGCTAACTGCCTCTGCCAATTTTCCGATCAAGGCTGCAATAGTTTTCAAAATGCAGAAGGTTTTGACTTTTCCCATACAAAAGCCTATGTGGCCAAATTTGACCTTGGTTTAAAATAGGTCAAGCCTACACAGGGGAATCATTTGTATAAACCATGATTCGGCCTAGTCTTGTCAAGTTTCATGACAATCGGCCAATCGGTTTCGGAGAAGAAAATTTTGAAGGGATTTTAATCTCATAAGGGCATGACGGCCATGTTGGTCATGTGACATGGAACCCGCGAACAAACTTTCATTTCCCCATCCTAGGTTGCTCCATGAGTTTGAATTCAATTGGCATCGTGGTTTCAGACAAGATGTTTGAAAATATCGACAGACGGCATACAACAGACGACAGAGAAGATAACAGACAACAGACAACGGAGCCAACAGACAAAAAGCTCTTCTATGAGCCTTCGACTCAGGTGAGCTAATAAAGTGGAAACGATATTTACCGTTGGGTCAAACCGGTTTTACCAGGCGCCAAACTTCATCTTGCGTCGCGGTTTTCACAATTTATTTGGGTGCTTAGTTGGAGATAAATATGTTCAGAAAGTGTTACTCCCATTACTCTAACAACCACACCATATTTTAACAAATAGGCACGTTTATTACTTCACTATTTTCAGTTTTATGGTGTATGTTTTGCATCCAAATGATTTCCCATTTCGAAAGCATTTAACCTTACTACAGCTGTAAAAGTATCACTGCATTTCATTATCCCTCCACACAACAAAGTTGTGAGTGAGGATATAGCATTTTTCCCGTACGTACGCACATACTTTTGACATCACTCTAGCGCCTGCATTAATTAAAGCGTAACTAACCAAATTTAGTGACACAGAGGCCTTTCTGATATTAAATCGTCATCAGTGTGTCTCAACCCCGAATTTCTGAAACCGAAATGGATGATGGACAAGACCCGGCAAACACAGCACATCCACCTCCGAGCACACACCGACCGACGTAGCTCATGAGACGGGTCAACTTGAGGCATCAGGCAAGAGACGCCTACCCTAGGACTTATAGGCGTCCCCCACCGAGCCAACATCAGCACACATGGTCCACATTCCACGGAAGTCCCGAGCATCAGGAAGGAGATTTCCAAAGTAGCGAGACTTGCACAATTTAAAATATTACAAAAAGTGCCAGCCAAATCCGACGAGTTTTAACATACCTCCATACAAATAATACTTATGATAATATCTCAAGCGAGTTCCACTTTCAAGGTCATGACTTCAAGGTCAAAGTCAATGTGGCAATTTTTAGAAAAAAAAAAACAACTTTGTAATCGCTTTCGCGGCTACATTTATTGACGATTTTAATGTAGCTTCACACAAATGTTGCTTATAATAATATCTCAGGCGAGTTCGACTTTCAAGATCATGGCCTCAAGGTCTATCGGAACCCGAATTTTATGGTGACTTACTATATAAATTTAGAAAAATACATGCCTGTAATGACTTTAGTACCCAATTTCGTAAACTCGTTCGTTGATATATAAATATTGGGTACAACATAAATGTTATAAAATAGACTGCATGCATGGTGGTTAACCCCATCACGGTTGGCAACTTTGCTTCCCTCTTTGATTGCACACCGGTGGGTCGGACCTAAGATTATATGACGGTTCCTGCGTAAAAACATAAATGGAATTTTATTTCAGTATTCTTTATGTTGGTTGGCGCCTGATGCTCCGTCTTTGGTCGGGCCTCTCGGAGTCTAACTGTTGGTTTTCCTTTGCTCCAGCAATTCTGTTGTTGTATGCTGTCGAGTCCTCAACCGTGTTTCATCTCTGTAGTTTTTTGATTTGTATGTTCTCGGATATGTTACACTGATGAGATAGGAAGCCTTCATGCGGACTAAACAAAATTAGTGTACATCGCGACAGAGGTAAGGGCGAGGATTATGGCCATGTAAAATCGATTAAAGCCCCCCCCCCCCCCCCCCCAATGAAATTCTTTACACTGACCGTTCCAAGGCGGTTCTTCTGTGGCGTTTTTTGTTTTGTTGTTTGTTACTTACTGTATGTATCACTTGTGTCTTTTTATTTTGGATGGCCCTTTGGCCTTTTTGTGGGAAAGTAACTGTCCTTATGGCCTTCCTTTGTTTGGGGTTCCATTATGGTCTGGTCGCTTCATGTTTTTGTTTCTTTCGCTTTGGTGTCTTTGATTGGTGGAGTAAATTCATTGTATCGATTCCTGATCTTTGTTTTACTTCTACTTTTAATATAACTTCACAAAAATGTTGGGTCTGATGAAATCAGGAGTGAGTTCGACAATCGGGATCCGGGGCTCAAGGACAAGGTCACTGTGGCTTTTTTTAGAAAAACTTTGTCATTTCTCTTGCGTCTATAATTATTGATGGATTTTAAGATAAATTAAGACAAATGTTTGGTATGATGATATCTCCAGTGAGTTCGACTTTATGGGTCCGGGCGTCAAAATCACTATGGTTATTTTAAGTTAAACTTTGTCATCACTCTAGTGCTTATATTAATAGGTGGAATTTATTATAAAAAATCTTTGGTATGACGATATGTCGAGCAGGTTCGACTTTCAGGGTCTGGGGCTCTAGGTCAAGGTCACTTTGGCTATTTTAAGAAAAAAACTTTGCCATCGCTAAAGCGCCGATATCTATTGATGGATTTTAATTTTATTTCATACAAATGTTGCACATGATAATATCCCGAGCGAATTTGACTTTAAGGGTCCTGTGCTGAAGGTCAAGGCCTCCGTGACTATTTTTTTAGAAAAAACGTTGCCATCGCTCTAGCGCCTTCACTTATTGATGCATTTAAATAAAATTTCATACAAATGTTACGCATGTTAATATCACGAACGAGTTCGACTTTCAGGGTCCTGGCCTCAAGGTCACTTTGGATATTTTTTAGAAAACCTTGTCATCGCTCTATTGCCTACATTTATTCAAGTACACACAAATGTTGCGTTTGATAATATCTCAAGCAAGTTTGACTTTCATGGTCCTGAGCTCAGGTCACTGTGGCTATTTTTGAAAAACTTTGTCATCACTCTAGCACTTGCATTTATTGATGGATTTAATGTAACTTCAAACAAATGCTGGGCTAGGCTCAAGGTCAAGATCATTGTGGCTATTTGTAATTTGCCTTGTGCAAGGAGATTTGCATCGCATGCGATGCCTTGTTATAGTGAAGACTGTATGCTAGACGTTTTGGACCATTGATTCAACTGTGAAATTTTGAAAATATTTCAGAGTCACTGATGAGGCCAAAGTGGTCGAAACTAGCTTGTCGGGCCGAGATAACTCGAACGCCTTACAATGTTCCGGTCAATGGCGTATAGTTTGCTTCAAAAGGATAAACTGCTTGCATTTTGGACTTAATGAGCGCAACAAATTTTAACAAAGCGTCATGTTAATTAATTTAACTAGCGCGACATAGTTTAACAGAAAAAAAAACACTTGAAAAGGATGTTATTGGTGTCATAAAATATTTTTTTTTAATAATCACGGTCGTAATTTCGATGAAATTTATAAATATATGCTATTCAATTTGTGGGCTCAAAACTCTGCATTGATAGCACTATGTTTAGTCTACAACTGTGATAACTTTCAATTTTGTTTTCTCTGATTTTTTCCAGCGAAATTGTTTCCTCTTAAATATCACTACGTGGTGGGAGAATAACATTTGTTTTAACTATCACTTAATTTCTACATCAGTATGTCAGACATAGCGATAATGTATATTTTGCGCATAAAACAGAATTTAAAAAATCCAGTATTTATCAATCTTTTGTTTAAAATTGACCTTTATTTTCTCCCCCGCTTTGCACGCAAATAAGTATGCTAACCGCCGCTTTTAGATCAGCTAAAAGAACAATCATCTAAACTATAGAGTAGATATATGGACAGTCTAAAAGTGTTGGAAATAATTGCCCGAATTCACGCGGTAAGAGTATACTTTCGACGTTAACATCTCGTAGCGTAAAATCGATTAAGTTAAGCAACGACAATCATATCACTGTGCAAGGAAAGTAGGACCCTGGGCAATAAGATATCATGCCATTTAAATTTCAGAACAGAAAATAAACTTTATGACACTCAAATGTCATAAAAACACAATATGATGTCATAATCAAATACAGTACTATAGACATTATTTCATTTGTGCTATTCTCCCATTCATCACCGTTTAGGTCAATTTAGAAAGGTCGCTTCAGATTTTGTGGGACTTTTAACTGACATTGAGATGAAATGAAATCTCAAGCCTTATCGTCAAAAGAAACCACTAGGATTTAAGAAATCGTCCGACTCGCACTACTTTTCCTGGGCAGACTAAGACTATCTATGCGGTTTACCAGCACTCAAGTTCGACCGGTTTTAGCTCTGCTGTAGCTTCATGCAGCCCAATGTCATTCTCCTACTCCAATGAGCGTGGTGCCATAGCTTGGCACGCGAAAAAATCATTTTTTATTGTTCTATTCTTCTATGCGGGTAGAAAACTTCAAAGTCGGAGCTAGTGACTGAAACAATTTCCGAAAAGGTATGGTTATGTCCAATTTGTTCATACTTGTGTCGTTGAAATTTTGACACAGGAGAATGTCGTGAAATGCGTAGGTCAGTTTACTGATTTCTACATGAAGAACAATTGTCAAATGCGTATGATTTTGTCTGAGTCATGTTTTGTTGATTGGTAACCACTGGTCAATTAACGCATCGACATTGATGCAGATTGGTTGTGCCATTGAACTGACATACATGCATGGCTTTTTGTGTTCTGGAAGTGTGAAAGGAATGTTTGATCTTTCCCCGTTCATGAAAAAAAAGAAAGAATTGAAAACAAATGGTGAAAATAGAGTAATAAATGCTTCAATTATGTACGAACGGATCTGATTAACTCATTCTCCTTCGATATCCGATATCTGGAGGTTTATTTCGAACTTTCATTCATTATAATGCATAAACAGAACCAAAGTCGTTCGAGACATTTGATACTTATCAAAAGGCATTCCCTAATTGGCATTAAGCCGTCAGATATCCGATCCTTCTCTGAAAATGACAAAATTTTATTTTACATATTTCCGATACTGTCGAAATGCTGAGTCAAATAAAAATCAAAAATGAGTTCCTTTAAGAGCAATGAAAACATTCATAAGAAAGAAGATGGGTCATACTACGTAGTTTCGGCTAATAAAGCCTCATCAGTAACCCTGTAATGATCCGGCAAAGAAAGCCAGAGGAAACATACTGCAATTTTGCAAATTTGAATAGGCAGTCAATACAAAGACTGATATAAATCAAATTGGGGTCCAAAAATTAAAAACCTGTCTAGAATATGAGTCTAAACCAATAATTTATTTCTGATTTCTCAGAATATTCAAGTTGTGATGTTCTAACTATGGTGACATGAATGTAGGTTCTATGGTCGAGCCTACTGGAGTCTAACTGTGGTTATCTTTTGCTCCAGCATTTCAGTTTTTCATGCTGTGAGTCCTCATCGTTGTTTCATCTCTGTATTCGTTCGGCGTTTATGTTCTCAGAGATGTTGGTTAGTAAGACACCATCAAGCGAACTAAATAAACTATCTATCTAAACCACGACAGAAACAAAAGATGTTATTTTATGTAGTGTGGGTTGGTACCTGATGCTCTGTCTCTGGCCCGGCCCATCGTCGTCAAACTGTTGGTTTTCCTTTGCTCCAGCATTTCAGTGTTTTCTTGCTGTCGAGTCCTCACCGTTGTTTCATTTCTATGGTTGTTTGTTTTTTTGTGTTCTCGGAGATGTTGCACTGATGAGTTAGGACGCTTCATGCGTACTGGACATATTATTTGTCTAAATCGCGACGGAAGTAACGGCGAGGATTGTGGTCGTGTAAAATCAATTTAAGCCTCCAGGTGAAATACTTTTCACAGACCGTTCCAATGCGGTTCTTCAGTCGCGGTTTATTTTTGATACAGTTCGCTTTTGAATATCTTTTTTTTTCTCTTTTTTTTTGTTTTTGGATAGCCAATTTGTGGGAAGGTAACGCTGTCTGTTTGGCTTTACGCTGTTGATGTTTCCATTAGGGTCCAGTTATTTCATGTTTGTGTTTCTTTCTTTTTCGTGTCCCTGATGGGATGTGTGGATTAATTGTATCGATTCATGATCATTACCTGTACTTCTATTTCGAGTGAGTGATTAGCATGATAATTGTCATTCACATTTGTGGTTCCTATAACATATCACAATAAAATACAAATTATCATCCGATGAATTAACGCATTAATTCGTATCGGCTGTCATCTAAATAAGCGTGCGTTTAGTGTAGATATGAGACTTGTCAATCTGGCACGCGCTCATGTTTGCTATAGCTACAAAACAGTGTTACCTACAAGATCTTCCTGTTATGCTCTCTGTTACTAATCTTCTGTTACACAGGGTTGCATTTATATCTTTGGTGATGTTGAAACAGTTGTAATCGGTAGAATTCCCATCAAGGCCAAAACTGCACCAAAATGATATCTTTATAGAACAGAAGAAGATCAAAGAAATTAAAGCTCATATATGTGATAAAACATCTTCAGATAGCTGTTATTAAGAACATTTCTTATTTAGAAAGAAACAGAAAACTTGTTGTTTCATGTTTGTGTTAATTGACCTTTGGTGTCTCTAAAGGGAGCTGTGGGTTAATTGAATCGATTTCTGATCTATGCCTTCACTTCTATTTTGCATAATCGCAGGATATAAACATAAAATGATAAAATCATCTTTTTTGGACTTGTGAAAAAATTCAGACATTTGATGACAGTTTGTTAGAATGGCTGAAAAATAATGGTATCGAATGTAAAATAATGGAAGTTTGTTTTTGTTTTCGGTCTCGACAGAAAGAATGTTATAGCAAAGCCACTAAGCATAATTATTCTATATGCCAAATACTATATATATACTACTCAAAGTTTGATAGGGATCACTTTTTATATACCAAATTGTGCACTGAAAATTTAAAATTTCTTGACAAAATTTGTACTCGTGTATTGATAAATATCTTAAGCAGAAACGCATGTGCAATTCAGTACTAATGAATGTGCACAATTCTCACACTTCGCAAATGAATTCATGCACCCCCAAAATCTTGCGTAGCACTGCTTTCCAACAGACATATCAAACTTGTCAGTATTCCTTTACCAAGCATAAAAACGATTTCATTTGCTTTGTTAAACACTTAAATGCCTAGGAGACAATTAAAAAAAGCGCCTGAGCCCCGAAGAAATGAAACATGACGTCGGAATGTTGGAATCTGGCGTCTCTCGACGTCGTATTGATGGGATTCTGATTGTATCTCAGAGCGTGGTTCCCGAAAGTGGAGTCCGCATCTTACCCAAGGAAATCCTTCACACAGACACGGCGGGGTCGAGAAAGGGTTACAACTCAATATCAGGGCCGTTCCTTGTTGATTTAGTCTCGACGTCAACGGTTTCTGAACGCTACGCGTTTGCATAACGCGCTTAGGAACGGAACTTGAGTACGAATTTCTACACAAACTGTCAGAAACGGGCTCCACGAGTTCGGACTTAATGCCATGAGGCCTGCTGTATGTGTTCCGTTGACAAGACAGCACGTGCTTGACCGGTTGGACTTTGCCAGAACTCCCGTCAGATGGACGGTTTGTGACTTGACGCCAGTACTATTTCTGATGAGTCCAGATTCTGTCTAGACTTCACTTATGAACGTCAATTAGTGTGGCGAATGTCTAAAGAGCGATTCTATGAATTGAATGTGGCAGATCATGATCGCTATGGAAAGGGATCAGTCATGGTTTGGGCTGTGATAAGCGTGAACGGTAAAACTGACCTGTAAGTCGATCAAATCTGAACGTTAATGGCAGTGAGGTATTGTAATGAAATTCTTGATCAGTTTGTGAGACCATATGCAGATGCTATCGGCCCGGACTTTATTCTGATCGACGATAATGCCTGTCCCAACCGTGCCAACGTCACTGATTCCTGTCTGGAACGTGAGACAATCGTTTGTATGGACTGGCCTGCTCGATCACCGGACTTAAATCCGATTGAGCATGCGCGGGACATGCTACAGCGTGCTGTTTCAGCCCGACCTGTGCATCCGAGGACTTTACAGGAGCTCAAAGATGCATTGGTTGCTGAATGAAAGTTGATTCCACAAAACCGGATACAGACTCTGATTACGTGCATGTGCAGGCGATGTCGTACTGTAACTGATGCCCGTGGACGCTATACACGTTATTAGGCACGTTTGTCCAAACAAATTTGGAAATTTGTGAAAAATCAATTGTCAAAATCCCTTCGTGTTACGGCAAATTTTGGGGGTGGCAAGACGTTTGCTGTTGTCCCGCTTGAATGCAGTACCAGTTGACAAAATTAATCACTAGCGTTTGTGAAGGATACGTCTTCTATCATTATGAATTAAATTTGGATTCAGCTGATTAATTTATCCAAAAATTATTTTGAATTTATAAAAGTGATCCCTATCAAACTTTGAGTAGTATATATATACTACCCGTTGTAATCAGCGACAAGCGTTTCTTGGTGTATTTAAGAAGAAATTGTTTATATTGTACAAAACACTTATGGACAGTTCTCTTTCAAATAATGAATTAACAGAATCCCAAAAAGACTGGTGCCCATTTCAAGCATTAATAAATGATATAGGCTAAGAATATAAACAAGAATATGCATCAACACATAGACATAAGGTCATAACCTGAGCACTTTAGAGATAACTTCAAATTAATGGAGTAAAGTAAATAAAATCAAATGTCTCAACAAATTGGAATTAGTGCTTAGCCCATTCTGTACCGGAAACCCCAATACAGGTAATAGCCGAACGGTACAGGTCCAGATAAGACGCCGCAGAACACGACGTCTGATCAGGGTATGCACCGTTTTGCAATACGTTTCAACCATTTGCCTAATAAATGTCGGAAGAAAATGCAGCCTGACACCCGTAAGTTTTGAGGTGCATACCTGCTATGGATGGGGTGGCGGGGGAGGATTCCATTTGGTACAAAAAGGGTTAGCATTGTATCTGGCACCCCCACCGCATCACCCTCAGTTGACCAAGTAATAGTACAATAAACAGAAACTTAGTTACAGTTAAAGATTTCATACAAATTTATGCCAGGACCGACTTTTGAGCAAGGAAAAATATAGTCATGATTTTTTTTCTATCTTATTGCAGAACAATAAATAATGCATATGCTTAATTTTAATTTATGTGAGAAAGACAATGGGGAGGAAGGAGCACCCTCTAATAAACTATTAGCCAGACAATTTCAATCCCTTTTTAATTATGACAGGATCCAGACAGTCAGGGAGAATGCGGTGATCGAAGGGGTGTTCATTATGTATGAAAAAGGAATTAAAAGTCTGGAATAAACACTTCTGAAATTGCCTGGCTTTCAGAAGTGAAATGTAAAAGGCATTATACTGAATAAATTGAAAAAGAACACAAAAAAAATCTTTGTAAGTATACATAAACCCTTATCCGAGTCATCTTTGATGTTTGTTAATGACAATATTTTGAAGTTTTCTGAAGACTTGACCAAACCTGCTGCCTCTAGATAATACGTTTCAAAGAAATTTCACCTAGTGATCTTGCTTGTTAACCCACGCGATTGATTAATACCTGACCTTGGTTGAGATATCATAAAGACAAATATCATCATCCTGGCAAAGTTAAGTCAATGCTGTGGCACAAAAAATACACACACAAATTTTGACTGACAACCGAGATATCATTCAAACATGCATACTAGTGAGGTTTTCTGAATATTTGGTCAACAATGCGGCCTTTAGATTCTAAAGGATAACCCTTTTATGGAAAATAATTAACGCCACTGCTGTTGGTGTTGAGGGAATGTGTGGCGGTCGTAAAAAGTCTCCCTGCCCGACATCATAGTGTAATTTATGTTTTCTTGTCACTTGGGGTCATTGACTCCATTTTGGATTTTTGGTGGTATGTCAGGGTCACTGGTGGTACCTGGTTGGCCAAGGCCAGCTAGTCTGGCCAAAAAGGGTTTGTGTACTCCATACTTTTCAGTTCTAGGGTGTATCACTTGCTTCCAAAGGATTACCCTTTTATAGTACATATTTAGAGTACACACAATCTTTTAAAGAAATTACATTGTTTAGATTTCGGTCCTACATAACCAACCAATATTTAAGTTTTAACATTACGAAAACACGCCTTTCCAAATACATTGTAAATGTAACCACCGAAAAAGCGAAAATTTTAAGCTGAAAAAATGGTGATATTTTTCTTATGTCTGTTCAAAATACAGATTATGGAGTTATGGTGTAGATTGTCGTGGAAACACCCATCTAGAACATAAACCTCATATTAGATTATTTTTATTGCACAGCACCACAGAAACATTTCGTTTTACTTGATTTAACGGTTTATATTTTTTCACGCATTATACCTACGCAGTTTGCCTGGGTAACAACACCTGGGTAAGAACAGAATCTTAATCTCAGGCTAAAACCACGGATTTCCCAATCTAGTTTGCAAAACCAATTAATATGTTCAAAACCTTTAACCGACCCTAATTAAATATCTTCGTAAACTGAGCTCTGTTTCAATAGAGTGTGGAAACACTTTTGAACTACTCCGTTAAAGCATAGGAATCATAATGTGTGTGTGTGTGTGTGTGTGTGTGTGTGTGTGTGTGTGTGTGTGTGTGTGTGTGTGTGTGAATTCGGGTTTAACGTCGCTTTCAACAATTTTTCAGTCATATCACGACGGTTTCTGGTTGTGACAGGGAGCTCAATGCTCACTTTTATAGTGCTGCCTCACTGAAGTATCATGTCCCAGACACATTACATGATACCACACCCAGTCACATTATCCTGACACTGGGTCGACCAGTCCTAGCTCTACCCCGTAAATCTGAGTGCCAAGCGAGGAGCAGCTAGTACCATTTTTAACGACTTTGGTATGTCGCGGCCCAGGATCGAACCCGTGACCTCCCGTTCCCCGGAGCGGACACTCTACCAACTGAGCTATCGGGGCCGGTATAGGAAGCATAATACCGAGACTTTTATTTTCTATCATGCGTCCTTTGGTTTCAAAGTTTTCTTTTTTTCAAATCTTTAATGTTTTATATTATATTCCTTTGGGATCACTGAACCTATCTTTGAAACATGTCTTCTGAAAATTTGTTCGCTAGGGGCCGTGATAACACAGCTAGCGACAGCGATACGACGTGGCAACATCTTATCGCTGTCGGCCCAGCATTGGTACGCTGTTTTTGCCGGCTGGGGTGTCTTGATTATAAATTCGAGACCGACATTTTCTGCCTGTAAAGAGTAAGCAACGTTTATACTTTTATTTCATAACGTTACTTTATCCACTAAACACTTTGGCTTACCGACATTTCATATTCATCCGGATGTTCTATGCTAACAATCCTGTAGGTTACCTCATCCTGAAACAAAATTAGAAAGTAAAAGTGTATGCTTACTATATTTATCAAAGCTGAAGTAATATCCTGCATTTAGAGTAAAATATGACACATGTATTTTAAACAATACATGTATCATTAAACACAAAAGTACGTACATGTATGTTTAAAGATAAGTGTCTTGCAATAAGGGCGAAGGGGTCACAGGGGAGGAAACGTCCCATTTCAAAAGGTACATTACTTTCTTGACCCAACTAAATGTCTTTGTCTTGAATCTTTATGATGCTAAAATTAGTGTATACGATTGGAAATATCATGTATATGATTTGCGTCCAACGAAACTTTGTCTTCGGACATTTATGTAAGTAGTACAATGTGTTCCGTTGTGAAAAAAGAAGCGTGTAAAGTGAAGGACATACCAGGGTAAAAAGATCGTTTCAGTGCGCAATTTTCAAAGGGATCGATAATGGTTGCGTTCTTGTACATACTGAGGACACTAAAAAGATATAGTACCAATTATAGGGATCAAATGTTCATGTGTTTGTAGGCAATTGGCTATTTATTTAATTTTCCGTGAAACTCCATAGCTTAATTATGCTAAAATTGACTGAATGCCTTCCAGAAATGTCTTTTTTATATCAAATAGTGCTAAATCTTAAATTAATGACTAAAGAGAGCCAGAAACAATATTTGTCAGCGCCTTTCTCTATTCTGGCACACAAACAACTGAATCCGGTTTGGTTTAAATTTGAATTTTATTGACGATCAGCAGGAAATTTCAATAATATAATTTGAAATTCTTTACTTTTGCAAACAACGAAAGCAAGCTTATTAACTGTCATTGTCTAGACCACGCCGTGTCTCGAGAAACTTCCGAACAATAGAAATGATGTGCTGCTTTAATGGTCTCTCGAAAAGTAATTTAAACAGCTTCTGTTTTCAGCAGGACGTTATTTCAAGTCCATGTTAAATCATTTGTGAGACGGGTTTCAACTCCCTCCATAGTTATAGAGGTCTTGTCATTCGATATCAAGTTTGTCAGGCAAGGCTTCGAGAACGCTTGTGGAATCGCGAGGCTCGCCGAATCCTGCAGTAACTTCGATTCCATACTTCGAACTTTCATTGCAGGTAAACTGGCTTCTTATCATCAAAGAAGGTAGGAATCGGACCATGGACCATATCAAAAACGAATATACTCTATCACAATAACAAATCCCTATAATGAAAACCCCTCTAAACCCAACTTAATACAGAGGAAAGTGGGGTCCACAGGAGGGGTAAACATTGGTTTTATTATTTCTAATCCAAGGCACAGTGTGTTGGTACTCGTTAAATCGATGAGGCGGTTCTAACGAGCTCCGGAATATAAAGCAGAAAAATATCACGTTTTCGTTAGAAAAATAACCGTTTTGATATGACAGAAAAGAGTTTCTTGCATAAATACCTATGCCCATGGCTGTTTGAAGCCACTTTAAATGGACCGAAAGCCATGCTCAAACAGCAAAAACCATGTTCAAATAATGAAATTCGCGTGCTGTTTGAACATGGATTTTGAGCTTTTCATATCACAAGACTGGTCTTGCTTTGTTTACGTTACGTTGAGCGACATAACGTTATCGCCCTGAACGTAACGTTTGACGATGACGTCAGATGGTTACTGCGTAACGCTGTCATTGTAAACAACATTCTGAACTGGCCGCCATGTTGGTTCGTCGGTCGCATTTGAAGTCTTTATATGGAGTTTATAGAGAGCTTTTTTGCGTTTTCCTCACCTTTGCTGACGGAATCGAAAGTTATACAAGAACAACGATCATCCATGGTTATTTCATTGCATTAACATTTGCCGGGTCCCTCGGAAGATACTTGAACATTCGGCCTGGCGGCCTCATGTTCAAACAGCTTTCTCGGGACCCGGCGAATGTTAATGCATGAAAAAACATGGTTGATCCCTATATTATCATATGACGTTGCGGTTGAGAGTTTAATAACGTCATATAATAAATTCGATAATCCACTAGTGGATTAAATATGCCAATTTGTTAAATACGCCCCATAACGTTACATGTACAACGTCCTTAACGACGCCGCGTTTACTAATGGCCCCATATTGGCGCTTTTGTTAATCAATCGTTAATAAAATACGTTTTAAATATCATATGATAAATAGAATCTTGCATTCGTAACCATGTATTATTGAATTTATTAAACTCGTCGAGGAAAAGGGATAAAATGCTCGGCACAGCCTCGCATATTATCCCTTTTCCTCAACTCGTTTAATAAATTCAATAATACATGAACACTCATGTAAGTAAAAATCAAAAATGAGTTCCTTTAAGAGCAGTGAAAACATTCATAAGAAAGAAAATGGGTCATACTACGTAGTTTCGGCTAATAAAGCCTCATCAGTGACTCTGTAATGATCCGGCAAAGAAAGCCAGAGAAAACATACTGCAATTTAGCGAATTTCGAATAGGAAGTCAATTCAAAGACTGATATAAATCAAAATTGGGTCCAAATAATTAAAAGCCTGTCTAGAATAGGAGTCTAAACCAATAATTTATTTCTGATTTCTCAGAATATTCACGCTGATCTCAAAGGATGAAAAGTAAAATATAAACTGCACTATGGTTGATGTACGGGGAGACGTTTTACGGCCGCCACACGGCACAAAACCAGCTGCAGTGAAGGCAAATAAAAATAAAAAATGAGTTCCTTTAAGAGCAATGAAAACATTCATAAGATCCTCTATATCAACAATTTATTAAACTCGTTGAGAAAAAGGGATAAAATGCTCGGCAAAGCCTCGCATTTGATCCTTTTTCCTCAACTCGTTTAATAAAGTCAATAATACATGAACACTCATGTAATATCCTCTATAATGTCGCACGGGTGTGCTATCGTGATGTCAGGAATGCCACGAACACAGAACTATTGTCATCTCTTGAGCGAGACATACCGACATGAAGACAGATACTTAAACAGAACATCACAAACACCAACACACACTTCCGACTATGTCACACGTTTATTTAGGAGAAGGGGTGCAGAGAAGCTAATTTTGGCCTAAAAGCAATCTCTGAGAGACTGTTTGACCTTGAAAATGAGCTCAAGACCAGGTCTTTGTTAGGTCTTAATAATTTATTGCATCAAGTTTGATCAGGAAAGTCTATGAAGTCGTTATTGAGATTCATTATTCATAAATTTGTTCAGACAAAATATTTTGACCCAAGTTTGGCAGTAATTGAGAGCTTTAGACCTTCAAAATGACGTCACAGTCACCAAAATTTATTCGAGGCTTTGGTAGACTGAGATGCTATACTGTATTAAGTTAGACAGCATACATCAATTTGTGCAGGAGAAAAGGTGCAGACAAGCTATTTTGTGTCCAACTTTGAAGTCTTGGACCTTAACTGGCCAAGGTCATCAAAATCAAATCAAGTCATTTTATTTTGATAGACTATTGGCCATTTTGTGGGAGAGTAACTATCCTTTTGGCTTTCCGCTGTTGGTGTTTCCATTAGGGTCTGTTGTTTCATGTTTGTGTGTCTTTCCCTTTGGTGTCTCTGATGGGAGCTGTGGGTTGATTGTATCGATTCTTGATCATTGCCTCCGCTTCTATTTGGTAATTTGCAACGATTTACTGTACAAACTTCTTCAAGTCATTTAGGAGTTAAGGTGCAGACTATTTTGGGTCCAAATTTGTAGCCTGTGACCTCGAAGATCTCTATATCTATGTGTTAATATATTATAAAGTTAAAATGAAGTTTTCAAAGTAAAGCATACTTTTACAAGTAATACTTAACCCATACATAACGTATTGTCCGACCACTCTCCCTGCTTTGCTTCACTTGCAGATATCACATGACAAAAATACCGGGTATGGTGACGTCACACAGATAGTACCTTAAGGGGACATTCTGTCTGCAGTTTTTGACACAAATTTAACAGTCTTTTGTAGCCTGTGACCTTGAAAATGGGGTCTAGTCAACGTGACCATAATCTAACTAAATCTGTCAGAGGACCTAACTGGTATACCCACGCTTTAGCGCATTATACTATAACAAAGATCAAACATGCGACTTAATACTACTTAAACCGGGACTTTTAGGGTGTTTATTACACTGACCTGTTAACGCTATGATACGTCATCATACTCGTACAGCTATTATCCAGACAAAATTTTGAACACATTACGATACAAATACATTGCAACCTTTATCGCCGAAAAAATCAAAAATTTGAGATGAATAATTTTGATATTTTTCTTATTTCTGCTCAAAATATAGATTATGGGTACTCGTTAGAACCGCCTCAATGAGGCGGTTCTAACGAGTACCCACAATCTATATTTTAGAGCAGAAATAAGAAAAATGAGGTTCCCCCCTACAAACCCCAGTTTTACTCTATAAAAGTGGGGTTCAAGGGGGTCAAAATTTCATAGGCGTGTTTTCATGATGAAAAATACAAAAGTGCAATAACTCCGCTAATATTGTAGATAGATTTATGATCCTTGTGCACTGAACTCCTGTTTACTGTTCAATTTGGATATTGCAAGCATTTCTTTTTTGGTTACAGTCCAGACAAAAATCGAACCAGAAAAAAAACTCCAATAACTCCGCTAATGTTGCAGACAAAGATATGGCCCTTTTTTAGTTATTGTCCGGACATAATTCGAAGCACAAAACACAAAGTCCAATTACTCCATTAATTTTGCAGACACAGTTATGTCCCTTGTACACTGCACTTTTTCAGTGTCCTTTACAAGTGCGTGGTGTTTCAGTTGGATACCTCAAGCTGTTTTTAGATTTATTATCCAGACAAAATTCTAAACAAAAATACAAAGTCCTATAACTCCGCTAGTAGAGGAGATAGTTATAGCTCTTGTGCACTGCACTTCTCCACAGTGCTCTTTACAAGTGTGTAAAGTTTCATTGGATATCTCGAGCTGTTTTTGAGTCATCGTCCGGATAAAAGTCTGGCGGAGAGATAAACAAACAGACAGACACACAACGGGATATCAAGCTGACTCATATATACCCCTCCTGAAACTTCGTTTGGGGTGGTGCAATCAAGCCTTTGGTACGTTGCAATGATATACATGTATTGTATCAAGACCAAACTTCAAAAATTCGTTTAGGATAGAGTGCAGGCAAGCTATTTTGGGCTAAAATGCGTCACACATTTGGAGCCTACGACCTCGTAATTAAGGTAAAGGCCATCAAAACGTATTCATTATTTTCCTCTATCCCAGTGATGTTTTCATTCTAGATTCGTTAGAATCCAAACAGCGGTTATATATGTACTTCAAAATTGTTAAGAGAACACTGCGCGGGACAATCCGCCTTCAAATCACCCATCTTTTAAATCTACAGAGGTTAGTGTGCAGATTAAACCAGTATAATTATTCGTAAGAAATTTGTTTATTTCGTATGGACTTCCTTTCCATTAATTAAACAAAGATAAGTGTAACATTGAGATCAATGAGAACACTTAACGCTCTAGTAATGTTAGCCATCTTTTACCTGTTTAATAGGCAACAGTGTCCCTTTCTCAACCATTGATTTGTTAGATCGCTTCAGAATATAATTCCACAATGAAACACCAGCTGTATTCACCGATACAACCCAAGTGCAGAAATCTCTGGATAAAAGATTCACTTCCCTTTTTGATAAACTACTTCGACAGCAATCTGTAAGTAAATGATATGTGCAATAACTATTTGTTTGAACACCACCCCGTTAACACTATTAAGGTCATTCTGGAGACGTTGCTTCCAATTCTGTGGAACTTTTACCCGATATTCAGATAAAATGACATCTCGAACCCTGCTGCCAAAAAGGATTTATATGTTGGGGCAGTCAGATTCGCACCACCCTGCCCGGGCAGGCTTAGACCCTCTAAGTGGGTTACCAGTACTTATGTGCGGTCCGTTTCAGCTCTGCACGAAAGCATCATGCAGCCCAATGTATTTCTCCAAGCCTCAATGGGCGAGGGCCCGTGCATTTACTGTTGGCAATTAACTAGCCTATACGTTTCCTTCCGACATGGCCTTGTCAGTACAGAATAGAGTTGAAGGCAATGATCAGGAATCGATAAATTAACTCATACCTCCAATCCAAGACACCAAAGGAAAAGAAACACGAACATAAACTAACTTCACTATAAGCGGAAAGACAAAAGGACAGTTACTTTACCACAAAAATGGCCTAACGGCACTGATTTATTGGTGAGTTAGAAAACCTTCGCGCGGACCGAACAAATGCATTTTTGAACCACAGTGAAAGTGAAGGTGGGGGTAGGGATCCAGTTAAGTATACTTAAACCACCCTGTATTTTTACTGACCGTTCCAAAGTGGTGCTTTAGCTGTGATGCCTTCCTGTTTAATGTTTGTTATATTGGTGGTTCTGATTCTTTCCCCTAATAATATTATGTTCGTTGTTCCTATTTAGTAACGTTTGAAACATCTGTGTCACCATCTGTTTAGGAAAGAGCTGCTGGCCCGATTTACCAGCTGTCTATTTTGTTGCCACCCGTAACTCCATGTTTCGACTGCTTTCCCTTGCGATGCTGTGTTTGTGTGTGGGTGTGGGGATTGGTCTGACTGTAGCAGTTCTTGATCGTTTCCTTTTTCAATAATAATAATAATAAATAATGATAACTTTATTTCAAGAGGATAACATATTTGACACGAGTGCCAGTCTAACATATGCTCCGCGTTGTAACATTTATATGAGCATTTATATCTTCTTATACTGAGTCGTCAGATTTGGCCATTACCTCAGTTGTAGTGCGTAGTCAAGAATATATGCTCTCTTTGTTCAGAAACAATTAGAATAGGCCAAATAAGTAATAGATATTTTAACTTTTTAAACGTAACTTTAGCACTTTACTCCACAGGTCGCAGGCTTGTCCATTCGAGTCACCTTCAGCAAAAGTCCCGAGGCGTGGGAGTAGGTCATACGTACCGAGGGTTCGAAAAATGTCGCAAGATTGGGCGTGAAAGAATGAGGCGGTACCCTAGAATTTGCGCCAGCAAGAGGGTTGAATGGGGTGGGGGTTCAAATCAGCACGTCCTCTCACGTCCCCGCACGAACAGAAGGTAAAACATCGAACAGCTTTGGACCCTAGATTATAGAAGACACTCAGTTTATCGTTTACTGTCGATCTCGTTTTTAGGTCATGGTGTTCTAAAACGAGCGTTAGCATAGATGAAATGTAATCCGGGGACTGTTCATTTATATCTTTGTATTCCATGAGACATGTGCGATATTGTACGCGTTTTAGAAAAGACAGCCAGCTAAGTGTATGGGTCGTGCAGCACGCGTTTGTAGTTTGACAAGTCTTAACTGGTTTATAGCTGTTGTATGACTACAAATAAAAAAGTGGAAGAACATAATAATTATAATATAATTTTCATTAATGTCAGTATACGACTGACGTTTTTGCAAACCTGGCAAATTTGCATTTCCCTTGTTAAGTTGTTGTCAATCGTAATGCCAGGTGTTTTTTTGCGAGTTTACTATTTCAATCACTTGCTCATTCACTGAAATAGAAATTGGTCCACTGCCACATGACATGAACTTCGTGCCTATTATCATTGCATGGGTTTAAGCCAATTTATAAGCACATTGTTGTCGACACGCCATGCCTCGAAGTTTGTTGTGCCGCATTGAAGTTTCGCTTCTACGACTGTTAAGCTTTTGTCGGCTGCTTGAGTTACGGCATCATCGGCATAAAAAGTAGAAGTAAAACAAAGATCAGGAATCGATACAATTAACTTACTCCAACCATCAAAGACACCAAAGGGAAAGAAATACAAACATTAAGCGACCAGACCATAATGGAAACCTAAACAAAGGAAGGCCATAAGGACCACAAAATGGCCATATGGCCATCCAAAATTAAAAGACACAAGTGATACACACAGTAAGTAACAAACAACAACAGAAATAAATCGCCACAGAAGAACCGCCTTGGAACGGTCAGTGGAAAGATTTCCACTGGGGGGCTTAAATCGATTTTACGTCGCCACAATCCTCGCCCTTAATTCCGCCGCGATTTAGACAAATAATTTGTTCAGTCCACATGAAGGCCTCCTAACTCATCAGTGCAACATCTCCGTGAACACAAATAATCAAAGAACCACAGAGGTGAGACAACGGTGAGGACTGGAGCAAAAGAAAACCAACAGTTAGACTCCGATGGGCCCGACCAGAGACAGAGCATCAGGCACCAACCAACATTACCTTGAATTAGATCTCTCTAATTCTCAATAAGCCTTTATGTTGGTACCGTCATAGAATCTGAGGCCTGACCCACCGGCGTGCAATTAAAGAGGGAAGCAAAGTTGCCAACCGTGATTGGGTTAACTACCATGCATGCAGTCTGTCGTATAATATCCATGTTGTACCCAATCTTTTTACATCGAAGAATGATTTTACGAAATTTGGTGCTAAAGTCATTGCGGTTATATATTGTTCTGAATTTATATACTTAGTCACCATAAAATTCGAGTTCCGATAGATCTTGTTGCAGAAGAGATTTAAGTCCAATATTGAATTTTGAAATTAAATCAGAGTGGCGTCTATAAAATTTTGAAAAGGCTTTGCGTAGTTTATGGTACCGATAACCCTGATTAAGAAGTTTAGCCGTTAATAATTTATTACGAGTGTTGAAGTCAGTTACATGACTACACACTCTAGCAAATCGAATTAATTGCGAAATATAAACGCCATAGGATGGCGCACGACGATCACAATCCAAAAAAGGAAAATTTACAATCTCAAAATCAAAGTCATCGCGTTTATCATAATTTTTACATGAAACAAACCTATCTACAATAGATAGATGTAAATCCAAAAAACGGGGCCTCGGTATCAGAAGAATTTGCTTTATTTAACTGAAGTTCTGAGGGGTGGGTAAATCTGACTGATCAAACCATCGAATAGGTATTATCAATATTTAATAAATCATCTAAATATCTAGAAGTGGAGCTAAAGCTTCAATAATATCAGATTGGTTATCAATAGAAAGCGACAACATGAAGTCTCTTTCATAACAATACAAGAATAGATCAGCCACAAGAGGTGCGCAATTTGTACCCATCGGAATGCCCACAATTTGTCTAAATAACTTAGTACCGAATCAGTATTGGGGAATGTCGATCGCATGTATAAATATTAGAGACAGTCCATGGCCTGAGGAACACAGCTTATGACATATTCGGTTTTTGACACTTTCAAGCCATCTACAATACATTGACGCCTGTTTTACATATAGGACTTAAACCAGTTTAGAGCATTGTTTTAATCCCGTACACTACTAGTTTTTGCAAGAGGGGGTCATAATCGACAACATCGATCGAAAAATATTGCACCAATAACATTGCCTTTGTCCATGTTCACAAGCCATTCGTTTATAGCTTTTATTAGAGCGGTTTGACAGGAATGATGTTTCCGAAAACCTGATACAGCATCGTGCAATAGTTTATATTTATTAAGGTAACCAGTAAATGTTTATGATATAATAATATCTGAAATAAAATGATATTGGCAATACATACTTGCAAAGACGACCTGTAACAATAATAAACCGCGACAGAAGAACAGCAGCTTCAAGTTACGTCCTTAATAAATATAAAAAACCGTAGTGTTCAAATGACTTCCAGTAGTACAGGTACTGGATTTTTATCTTCTAACTGAATAAATCTTATGCAGTAAAAGTTTCACGTTTTGAAGCTTTCGCCCAATTTCATTTTTATGTTTCTCATTAAACATGGAAATGTGGACAACATGATTAAAATGCATCAAATGATCCCGTCGAAATAATGTTCCAAAGAATTATATGTACTTAAGGAACTTCCTACGTAGTGAGGCCCAAGAACAGTTGTAATTCTATGGCACTGCATTACGAATAGGTACTATCGCTGGACAATGGCTACCAATACCACCAACAGGAAGGGCAAAGAAAACTGTATGTATAAAGAACTTACACAATGGAAAGTAAAGAACCAAGATATTTCTTTTCCGGGCGAGGTAATAACAATGTTGTTAAGGAAATAAAAGTAAATGACAATGCATCAATCAATAGTTACCAAGAAATATCCATGTAGCAACAAGCCACATTGAATGAACAACACAATAACTTTCAGCATCGATAAACACTGTGCTTACATCGATTATACATATACAGGCCCAAATCTTACCCTGAGTTCAAATTTTGTTCAAAACATAATTTTGGCTCATACAAAGCTTTCCCAACTCAGTCTGTAAGGCATCATAAAAACAAGTAAATCAAATCAACCCTTACCCTGCTGTTCACGACAATCCCTACTTTTGTCAACAGTGTAGATTCAGATCAGATAACTTCTGAGCAGGATCTACACTGTTTATTATTTATTTGCGAATTGAAATCGATCACATCAAACCGGCCCCGATAGCTCAGTTGGTAGAGTGTCAGCTCCGGGGAACGGGATGTCACGGGTTCGATCCCGGGCCGCGACATACCATACTCGTTAAAAATGGTATCATGTAATGTGTCTGGGACATGATACTTCAGTGAGGCAGCACTATAAAAGTGAGCATTGAGCTCCCTGTCGCAACCAGACACCGTCGTGATATGACTAAAAATGTTTTTAAAGCGACGTTAAACCCGAATTCACACACACACACACAGACACACACACACACACACACACACACACACACACACACACACACACACACACACATACATCAAGTTATTTAATTGTTTTAGATGTAAATGGGCGTGGCTAAATTAATTTATGCAGCGGGATTAGGGTTGAAGCACTGATGAAACAAAGTTTAGGGTTTGTGGCAAACACCAAAAGACTGGCAGCCAGAGCTGACGGTAACAAGTAATAGAATCACAGAGGACTAGGCATGATATATAACACATTGCACCAATTATCATACGAAATTATTTAGAAAGTAGCCGTCCAAGAGCGTGAGACCCGACCCCACGTCGTGCAACCAGGAAGCAAATACATCTGTCAACAATGATGATCGGGTTATAAACTACGTTGTATCACAGTGATAATGCAGAAGTTAATTATTATTATAGGGGCGTCAATATATATTACAAGAGGCATCAGTATTTGAGGCAGGACTCGCTTCCCCAGACCTGTCGCAAGCAGAATCCGTAAACAATTCCAAAGGTCGTTGATAGACCTACACATCACGTATGTTTCGTATGTTAAGTGGTTTTGCTGCATGATGATTTTGCTGTCATTGATAGAACTAAAGAAGACGCAGACGTAGAAGCTCAGCAACGGCGGGGCAATTTAAGTCTTTAGTAATTTCAAGATGAATGTCAGCCATCTTGTTCCTTTGCGTTAGGACGCTGCATTTTTTTTATTGAACACTTGATCCAAAGTTGATAATTGACCTCACCACACTCTAGATCATCCGGGATTGCCACAACTTAATGGGCGGAAGGCTTTAGCTGCATTCAGTATATATGGAGCGGAAAAAATCAGGAATGCTAATCTAAACCACTAACACAGACTAAATTTGTAAGGTAAAAATACCAAGACTTTTAGCAGCGAAACACTTTATTGTTTGTTTGTTTTGTTTGAATTGAGGTACACTTTATTTGTTTACAAACAAATGAGCTGAGCCAGCGCACCACAAAACATACAATAAGACATGTGCACCCACCGAAGACTCAGATCAGCCTGCGCATCCATATAGTCTAACCAGAGACTTCTCTTGCTGAATGAAGACGCATTGGGCCCTTAGCTATCCTTAGAGCGCACAACGAAGACTCTGATCAGACTGCGCGGATGCGCAGGCTGATCTGATTCTTCGTTGGGCGCACATATCTTATGTGGTTTTTGTCGGGCGCTGGCTCAAATGAAAACAAAATTCACGACAATTGTCGCTGGCAAACGTTTACCTACCAGCATCTATATTCGTAGATAGAAAGAATGGATCGATGAAGCACGTTGGTGGTTTAACAATGTGGCAGTTTGGTGAACTATCGTCTTGTTTCCGTAAAGTTGTCTTTAACACGGCTTTCAAAGTACCTGTAGGGATCTGAATACAGTTGAAAGTGAGGTTGTACTGTCCCTGAAACAGAAAAATCTACATGCTTTCAATAATGGAACTTTAATGATATGATGCAACAACCCGACTCTCATTGATATGATGCGTGTAACAATAAAAAGCACTACCATTATTACTAGACAATAAATTGAAGAAAGTGTAACGTAAGATTTTAAAGTATTGCGTAAGAACATAGTCCCCTACGGCCCCCTACCGTGGGGGCTTGAAGAAATATGTGGGCTGCATGATGCTTCCACGCAGAGCTGAATCCGACCCGCACACGAATACTGGTAAACCGCTTAGAGGATCTAAGCCTGCCTAGGCAAAGCGGTGCGTGTCGGACCGTCGATGCTTATAAATCCTATTGGTTTCATTGGGCGACAGGGCTTGAGATGCGTTTCATCTCAATATCGGGTAAACGTCCCACAAAATTGGAAGCAACGTCTCCAAAATGACCTTTACAGTGTTGACGGGGACGTTAAACCTCAAATCAAACAAACATAATCCCCTAGTTGTGTTCACTTCAAGTTTCTACAGAAACCACAGTTTGGTGCCATTAAAATACAACCACACCAACTATCCATGTACCGCATTTCGCGAAAGACATTTCAAGCAGTTGTCAAGTTGCTGCAGCTTTTCTCCTGTATAGGTCTTTTGTAACTTCAGGCTTCTTAACAGAACAAATATTTCGTCCTTTCAACAAAGCAAGAAGACAACATATATGATCTTAATGATGAAGGTGCACAAAAATAGGTTGCTATAAGATAAAGCTTGTTAATCCATTCAGTACCAGAAACCCCAAAACGGGTATTTGGCAAACAGTGCAGGCCCAGATCAGACGCCGCAGATCAATGTAGGCCTTGATCAGATGCCGGCGTCTGATTAGGGCCTACACGTTTTGCAAAAAGTTCAGCCATTTTCCTAATAAATTTTGAAGAAAACACAACATGATACCCCTAAAGTTTAAAATGGACTCATGCTACATATAGGGAGGCAGAGTCCATTTCGTACAAAAAAAGGTAAAAATTCATGTTTAAGAGTGTCGTAATGGACTTATGTGACATTTGAAATTTCATACAAAAAGATTTTTCAAGTTCTTCTATATATAAACTGGACTGTACAGCTGCCTCTACGAATGAATAAATTTAAATGAACACCTATGTACACTTTTTTTGACATTACCCAAACGATTTCCCTGTCTTTTTTCAGGAAAGGCAAAAGAAAGCCTTTCTTTTGGAGGAAAAACAGAATCATACACCATGTTGCTGACAGATTCATCTAAAGTTATGTCGCAAGATTAATGCACTGTTCAATCTCCGGAGACGTTTCTAGCATGCTCAGCTAAGCATGAAATTTGTGATGCTCACAAGTATCAAAATACAAACAAATCCGGCAATTTTCCTGCTCATATCAGCACAAAATATCATTTATCCTGCTTATAAATTTTAAAATGCCAATTGTTGGCATTATAAAATTTATGAGCAGGACAATAACAATACTAATTGTTGGCATTTTAAAAATTTGTGAGCAGGACATGTGTTGGCATTTTAAAATTTATGAGCAGGACAAGTGGTGGTATTTTAAAATTTGTGAGGAGGACAATTGTTGTTGTTTTTTTTTAATCTATGACCAGGATAATTGTTGGTATTTTAACATTTGTGAGCAGGACAATTGTTGGCATTTTGAAATTTATGAGCAGGACAAATGTTGCCATTTTGATAAATTTTTATTTCACTCATGAACACCAAAAGAAGTATTTTCACTAGTGACTTCGCCACTCGTGAAAATACTTCTTTCGGTGTTCACTCGGTGAAAAATCGATCTTACTGTAAAAAAATCAAATATCCTCTCTATCTATTCTCTAGAACTGATAAATATTCTGTCGGTTGAATACCAACCAACCAAACACTAACAACAAATGTACAATGATACCTGCAAAGTAGGATGCATTGGTTTTCTCTTCATCAAAATGCATCTTGTGTCCTCCGGTCTAGTATAGTAATTGTGTTCTTGCAACTTCAGTGTCACAATCAGTAGATAAGAAAGCGTGTCGTTTCTTGCTCCTTGAAATAAACGTTTTAGAAATCGGATACAAATTCGTTTGTAAAACACAGAGCAAGTAGGTGTAAAACACTATGCAACCAAACACATATTTGAGGGTCACTGATGAGGCCTAATTGGCATACACTAGTTAGTCTGACAAAGAAAATATGCGTTACTATAACACGTCCGTGCGACAGTGCATTTTTTCACATCTCAAAAATGGCTAATCCGTGATATTTTTTTCTTATTTATACTGCAAACATAGGTTCTAACGAGTATCCATCGCCTATGTCTTGGATCAGAGATAAGAAAAATAATGTATACCACTGTAAACCCCAGTTTTCTCTATATTACGTGGCGTTAGAGGGGCGTTCATTTCACTGACTTGTTCCCGTGATGTACACCCCGTACTTTTCAGTTCCGTGGTGTATTCCTTGCTTCCAAAGGATATCCTTTTCTGGATCATATTGCCCTCAGGATGGCCAAAAATCTAAGTAATTATATCAAACAAATATGAACAAACAAATCTGAAAAGTAGGGTAGGGGTATCATGTCTATAAGACCTTCTTTGTGCCACCTATTACCGATGAAACAACGCTTATTGTGATTATGTTCTATTTACTGACTTGTCCAAGCCAAGGATTTTGGCTGATCATAAAGTAGTTCAAAACATAATTGTCAAATTGTCAAAGTTTCATTTTAAGGGGAATGGGAACACCTGGTAGATTTGTCCGCCATTTTTCAAAGGGGGCACCTTTTGGGACTTCCTGTTCGCCTTTCTAGTACACGCACTGTCCCATTGAAAAAGGGGTCTCTTAAAGGAGAGAATTCGCTCATCAGGAGCAAACTCTTTCCTTTAACAGTTAACCCCTATTGACAGGGGAGACAAAAATATTTTGCAGGAGTTGCCTCCCCGAAGGTATTCGAATTCCCCTTAATAGCGGCCTCTAACCATATGCCAGGAAAATGACAATTAGATAAATAAACATCACATTTAATCAAAAGAAGTCAAATAGTTGGGACAAAGAAAAGAGCATGTTTGTAATATAACTGCCAATACGATGCTATTAATCAAGTACTTTCGTACTGGCCTAGTTACAGATCCACGGCCGAAGGCCTCGTGCCAATACAGCTGACCGAGGACTGTAACTGGACAAATATGAAATTACTTGATCAATGGCAATTTTATTAATTGACATAATTAAAAAAAAAAACATGATTATTGATTTTTTACCTCAGCCTATTATCACCTGACATCCGGTTAATATTGGTTGACCTGGTGTTAATACGCATGACCTCCAATCAATACAGGATAGTCAATCAATAAACAATGTTATTAAAAGGATAATATCATGTCATAAAATTCATATGGCTACACATGTAATGACACATGGTTACTATATGCCCGGCCTCGATAACACAGTAGGATATGCGTCTAACTCGGGATCAGAAGGTCGCGGGAACAGTACCTGCCAGGACCGGCAACAGTGACCGTGAAATCCTATCTACAGTCGTTCTCTACTTTTCGCTAATTCAAGAAGGGTAGTTGTCAGTTTCTGGCGAGAGAATATGCACTGTACTGGTTAACCGTTTATGTATGACGCTGCCCAGGAGTGTGGTTAGGTTAACGTACCGGCTTGATATGACTTAAATAGTTTTGACGGGGTCGTTAAAACGCCACAACAAACAAACAAAAGACCTAAGTATGAAAACCCTGCTTTAAAGTTTCGAGAAATGCACTAAAGTAACCGACCATTTTGACATTACGAAAACACGCCTATACAAATATATTGTGACCTTTATCGCCAAAAAAATGAAATTTTTAAGGTGAAAAAATGTAATATTTTTCTTCTTACTGCTCAGAATATAGATTGTGGGCACTCGTTAGATCGAGGCGGTTCTAACGAGTACCCACAATCTATATTTTAGAGCAGAAATAAAAAAATAAGGTTAACCCCTGCAAACCCCAGTTTTACTACATAAAAGTGGGGTTCAAGGGGGTCAAAACTATATAGGCATGTTTGCGTGATGACAACAAAACTTTAACACAAAACCCTACAACAACTTACAGCGTTTCATCAGGATAGATAAAAGTCAATTCGATTTTACCCTTATGAAATAGGAAGAGTATATGTAGTCAACCATCTTTAAGTCGAATACCTTTTGAACCATGAACATAGAGGTCATTCATGATTTTGCATGCTTTATCATTTGCCGGGTCTCGAGGAAGTTGTTTGAACACGAAGCGGCCGAGTGTTCAAATATCTTCCGAGGTACCCGACAAATGCTACTGGAATTAAATTACCATGGACGATCGTTGTTCATGCATACCTTACGATTCCACTGAAAAAAATCCGACGAAAACGCCCCGAAGCTCCAAATTAACTCTTCAAAGGCCACCGTAAAGCCGACATGCCGGCTAGTTCAGATGGTGTCAGTTATGTAATGACGTAATGACGTCTTCATAAAATTTTAAAATGCTACGTTCAGGTCGACAGCGTTACGTCACTCAACGTAACGTAAACAAAGCAAAGCCCATCTTGTGATATTTAAAGTTCTAAACCCATATTCAAACAGCACGCGGATTTCATAATTTGAACGTGGCTTTTGGTGTTTGAACACGGCATCGTGCCCATTCGGAAATAGTTTCAAACAGCTTGGTCCCCGCCATTCGGGGCTTGAAGATAGATGGACTGCATGATGCTTCCACGCAGAGCTGAAACCGACCGCACCCGAGCACTGGTAAAACCGCTTAGAGGATCTAAGCCTGCCCATTCAAAGCGGTGCGAGTCGGACGGTCCATGCATAAAAACTCTATTGGTTTCATTGGGCGGCAGGGCTTGAGATGTCATTTCATTTCAATGTCGAGTAAAAGTCCCATAAAATTGGAAGCAACGTCTCCAAATTGACCTATACAGTGTTGACGCGGATGTTAAACCTCAAATGAAACAAACAAAACAAAAGTTTCAAACAGCTATGTTCATATGATTCTATTCAAGAAAATTTGTTCGAGACAGGGTTAGCTCGAACTACTGAAGTTTACGGTACTCACAGCTCAAGAGCATGCGTCATATTGGAATGACTTAAAGGTTATTTCAACGGCATTCCATAAAATTACGGTATGTTGTTTTACACATTACAATCGCCTAATTCTAATGAGAACACAAAACATGCTTTTAAAGAAAAATCAGGAAAAAGTATCCTTTAAGGAGAAAGGGAACACGTTCAGGGGAGGCAATTCCTGCAAAAGTATTTTTGTCTCCCATGTCAATAGGGGTGAATTCTTAAAGGAAAGAATTTGCTCCTGAGGAGAAAATTCTTTTCTTTAAGAGAAGACCCTTTTTCAGTGGGACAGGGCTTATAGAAAAGCGAACAGGAAGTCCCAAAAGTAATCTCCCTTTGAAAAATGGCGGCAAAATCTATCAAGTGTTCCCATTCCCTTTAATTGTCCTAAACACATGCATATATGGAGTTTGGGAACAGTTCTGTTTGGACTCAAGAATGAGTTCGAATTAGCCATGGTAAACGAGCCATCGGTGTTCGAGTTATGCTAGCCGTATCCATTTCCCTTTAAATATAATACCCGCACGTACTCCAGGAAATATTGATATTTTGAACAGTTGAGTCCTTTGTATCTTCCAAACGTACTGTGATGAGATTTCTACCCTTCTGCATACGATACGTTGGTCTTTGCTCGTACAAATCTCCACAATCTGAAAAATACGTCATCAATAACAGCATTAAACAGCCTTTTGTGCAAAGGCGAAACCGGTGCTCTAGTGGCTTCGAGCATCGGTATGTCTCCCGCCGCTGTGAGTTGAAGCTATGTTTACGGCACATTTGGGAGGCCAAGTTCAGCAACGGAAGGTAAGGCGGTGAGTCTCCGGGTTCCACTAAGTAGCTAATAATTAGTTGTTAATTATTTTGTTGCGAAATTTAACCAATTTCCGTACTTTAAGCGCACAATGTAAACCCTGACTGTTCATATATCTGGTATAATCAGTTTCACATATTTTTTTTTAATTTAATTTTATTTTATTATTATTGTTTTGTGGGGGGGGGGGGGGGGCTATCCTTTTGGCTTCCTATTTGTTGGGTTTTAATCATCAATCTAATGCACTTGCGTATGCATCGCGACGTCTGATTGGATAACGTCCAAAAATTGCGACATTATATTCTGCTGTATACTGTCGGAAACCCAGCGTCATCACGTAAAGTCGCTTTTATTTGGCTGGAATTTGGTTTTACACAACTCACAGCGCTTGCCGCGTTGTGCAAAAAAAAAACAGTTTTTAACTTAACAACGGATTAAATGCATTAGAATTAAAGGTTTTACGGTTGAACATTATGTTTTACGGCTCCGCTCACGCGTCGCCGTAAAACAAAATTTCCGACCTTAAAACCTCAGATTTACCTTCCCAAATGACAATTTTGAATACACTTTTATCATACTACGTCGTTGATAAGCAGTGGATAACGCCGTGTAATAAATATCGTATGACCACACGTGTAATAACACTTTGGCGGGATTAAGTAACGTCATGGCGACGTCCATGTCAACAATGCATTTTTTGCCGGAAAATTGTCAAATTCAAAGGCGATAAAATCCTATTTAAAGAGGTCATATGATAAACAGAATCTTTCACTCGTGGTCATTTCATATGATATTTATGAAACTCGCCGAATGCTCGTTTCATGAATATCATATGAAATGACCAGTCGTGTAAGATCCTCTATATCCCCTTATTGCGTTGTTTATGTGCGTCCTTCCCATTCGATGTCTTGAATGGAGTGGGTAAACTTTATCGGTTCCCGATCAATGCCTTCTCTTCTGTTTTCCTAGTCCTAGAAATGTATAAATACAGAAATATCGCTTGACCCTGACATTATTTTATGCCTTATAATATTTGCTTAAACGTGCAATACTATAGAACGGTATGTTTACAGTGGGTGTACAGAGCTGCTGATTTTATTTCCAAACACTACCAGAAAGTCCATACTTATGACATTGAAAGGCAAAATAAAAAGTTTCAGATTCGTTCACCTTAGGCTAAGGTGATACAGGTTTACATTGATTCTCAAGCAGCTTCTCTGAAACACTTTCAGCGGACAATGCCAAAATAATCTATAGAGGCTTCTCGGATAGGTAGAATCTCACATGCTCAATATGTTTGTAATGCCAATATATGGTTTAAATTTTTGAAACTATCTTCGTCGGAATTGAAAAGTTAATGGCTTTAAAACTTGGCACACCGTCACGCCATCTGTATCGTAAAATCCTTATAATTATGAAACGCCCTGTCAAATTTGATAATCTTCGCCCTTATGCCTTTGTTGGCACCTTATGCCTTTGTTTGCATAAATGTTTGCCATATTTCAAGTTGTAACTTTGACGTTTGTCTTGGAATTAAAGTTGCTATGTAGCTTTAGATGTCAACTGAACATTGCATTGGTCCTCTCGTTTACAATGCTGTGGCTGGAAAAAATTATACCCATCCTACCCAGTTGATATAAAGTGTTGCTTGACTTTCATGGTAATGTCATCCAAACTTGCTCTAGATATTCACATGTGAGAACCCAGAAAGTTTTAAATAAATATTTCTTTTTATACAGAAAGGCAAATGTGTAAACTGTATATCTCGTTTCATATTATTTGATTGATGTTCCAAACATCTGTTTAAACTACTACATGAGACTCAGAAGGGCAATTCTATCCAAAATACACACTGTTTATAAAGACCAGCGGGCAAAACTGTTCCAAATATAAACTTAGTGCCATTGATAGGCTGTTATCTTTGACTGTGGCTTTTCCTAGGCATCTTTACCCATGTTTTTGTTTCTCCTTGTTTTGTGAACAAGACCAAATGAGGTGTGGACTGTATGGGATTAGAATTTGAGCTCGAAGAAAGACGCAGCAACGAGGACTTATAAGCAGTATTTTCTTTTCATTGAAAATATACATGTATATTATGAAAATTTATCAGAGTGATTTTATCGATCACCCAAAATGACTGTTGTACTGAATTACATGCATCCAAAATTACCCTGCAGTCTGGTACATCTAAAAATTTAACCCACATGTACGAAACACTGTGTATATCACAGGCCTTTTTCTTTATAAAATTTCAAAAACTAACTTGAACCTGCAAACTGTAAAAGCGAAAATGGACCTTTCCAAATATAACAGACAGAAGAATCGATAATCGGTTGAAAGGGAACCTTTTTCTCCATCCATGTTCAAAACACAGAATTTGATGTTATGATCATACAAATAATTTGAATTTTCAATACACAAGAAACATTGCACAAATCTAGGCTTGAGTATCCGAAGGTTCTTATAACCTTTGGATTTTAATTGGACAGTTAACAACAAATAATGGACTCTTCACCTATAATTATTTGAAGTTTGTTCCGTTTGATTCCATTGTCATATATTATCATATGACGTTGCGTCTGAGAGTGTAATAACGCCATGTAAAATTTTCGATACGACACTAGTGGATTAAATTTGTAAATTAGGTAGATACGTCCCTTAACGTTACACGTACGACGTCATTAACGACGTCGCGTTTACTAATGGCGGAATATTGGCATTTTTGTAAACAATCGTGTATAAAATGCGTTTTAAATGTCATATGATAAACAGAATCTTGCATTCGTGCTCATGTATTATTGAATTTATTAAACTCGTTGAGGAAAAGGCATAAAATGTTTGGCAAAGCCTCGCATTTTATCCCTTTTCCTCAACTCGTTTAATAAATTCAATAATACATGAACACTCATGTAAGATCTTCTATATATCATCCTTCGTTAGATAATTGCTGGTTTGAATCGTACAGGGTAATACAATCGTGTGAGGATTTCAAGTCTAAACAATAAACGAACCATGATAAAAACAGACACAGGTATAGAGCAGGCGATTTATATCACAAATATTACGGAACAATCTATATCTATCCACATCATACAAGGAAAATGATAACTTACTTTAAGTAGTTGACACTATTCGATAGTAAGCAGAATAACTACCACAACGGCGCACTATATTCCATGACTTTATGAAAAGGGTTTGTGTACCATGGCAGCCTCCATCGCAGTCCTTAAACTCGACCTTCAGACACACAATCGTATATCATTTGTGTCTTAATATGCCGATACGTCTAGAAAAAAAGCGAAACACCTTCTGAAATCTGTTTTGGGATTATATAACTAATCGAAATGGAATACGTACCATGCCCTAGGTCTTTCATTTCAACTTCAAATACATCTTGGCTGTCTCTGTCCTGCAAATAGGCAAAAGAAAACAACTATTTTACGTTTTATATTGGATACAACGAGTGCATTTTCTTTTAGCCCCTGCTGGCACACAAACATATCCATTTATATGGCCATTTGGGATTGATGTCTTTGTCTGTCTAATAAACTGCCGTTTCGTACTGAAATTAACATTGCACTGGATCAACTTTTTTGACAACTGTCTTATGTCCCATGCCTTGTCAGCCAGTTTTACTTTTCATGTTATCTCTGACATGATACACACTTTTAATTACCGCAGTCACAATGTAATGTCCTCGGCCATCTTTCAAGGAAATGGACATTCAATATGCCAAGAAAGGGAAAAGATGTGTTTGTCTGTCTGTCTGTCTGGGTGTTGGTGTGTGTTTTACTTTCTACCAACAACTTATTACATGTGGAGATGGGACCTCGGTTTAAAGACTCAACCGAAAGTCTGGAAAAGCCCGAATCGAACCCAAGACACCTGGTTAATGAGGCTAGTAGCTAACTCACTACACCACGGAGGTTTTTAAATGAAATGGACATATACAATGTTGTTTTCAGTAATCAAATAATTGTTTGGAGTTCAAATTTACAAATAATGAATTAGCAGTTTATTGACAATGGATTTAGGCAGTTCATAGAAACTTAGTTACATTACCTTTTCCTATAAGGCAGGGACAATTAAGGCTCGAACTCCTTTACTAAATGGCGTTTTGTGAGGGAAAGTGCCAGCTCACGTATACTAAATACTAAAATATGTTTCTGAGCAAAGAAGTTTGAGGTGTGACCTCTTTAGACAAATTTTATCTTCCAAAGCCAATTGTAGGTTGGTGTGAACAATCAATGGCGGATTGAGACCTCGACAATGATATTCCCGTTTTTAGTTTATTTGATTTGCATAGATTTGCTCAAAGACACCTCTGCAACAGGGCAATTCAGAACCATAGTTTTATAGAGATTTGGTTTATTAATTTCGAAAAATTATGAAGAAATCTGATTTTCAGAATCAATACAAAAAAATCAGTAAACGCGATAAAAGCTCGGGTGATGCAGCAGACAACATGTCTGGCTTTTAACCCAGTAATGGTTGATAACTAAACTTCCCTCTTTCATTACATGACGGGGTCACTCTCAATCGATGACAGCCCCAACTTAAAACTTTTCAGTGGTTGGTGTCTGGTGATTTGTCTTTGGATTGACTCTTCGTGGTCTACCTGGTGTTTTTCTATAGTTCCGGCTCACATTGTGGAATTTTGAAAATATTTTGAGGGTCACTGATGAGGCCTAATTGGCCGAAACTAGCTAGTCCGGCCCAGAAAACATGTGCACTCCATATTTTCCAGTTCTATGGTATAATCCTTGCTTCCAAAGGATAACCCTTTCCAGAACATATTTACAGAGTATTGAACAAGCTACGAGCCGTCATCTTTGTCTCATCAAAGTTATTTTATTTGATTTGTATTTAAGTTCCTTCTTATTTGTTTGTTGTTCTGTGATGATCCATTCACTGAGTTAGTTACCTTCAGGTGGGCCAACTATTTTGTGTGTTGTAAAATAAAAATTAAAACCTTGAGTGTAGTTCGGGCCCATAGAATCGATTTAAACGCCCCAGTGGTTCCATAAGGCGCTGGTTTTGATGTTGTATACTTTTAATGAAGCTTTGTCGGCTTTTCCTACGGGGCTTTTCATCACGAAAACACGCCTATATAATTTTGACCCCCTTGAACCCCACTTTTATATAGAAAAACTGGAGTTTACAGGGGTAAACTTATTTTTTCTTATTTCTGCTCTAAAATATAAGTTGTTGGTACTCGTTAGAACCGCCTCGACGATGCGGTTCTAACGAGTACCAACAATCTATATTTTGAGCAGAAATAAGAAAAATATCACAATTTTTCATCTTAAAATGTTCATTTTGTCGGCGATTAAGATTACAATGTATTTCTATAGGCGTGTTTTCGTAATGCCATGTTGCATGTGCTTATAATGCTTGTGTATTATTATTATTTATTTATTTTTCATTACCTGTGCCTGTTGCATCTTGATCACCTCTTGTGGGGAAGAGTGAGCTGGTTGCTGTGCTGTTTGTGGTTCGTTCATTTCCTGTTTTGTTGTCTTTGTTGTTAGTTACTCTTCCTCTTGGTGCCTTCGGTAGGCGGTTATCTTTTATTGTGGCTTTTTCTGGGCATCTATTTCTATACTGTTTTGCATTAGACATTAATTATCTGATAGGAAGACTTTACTCGGTACGATCCTATTAGTCATACGTTTGGACTTAACGACTAGGAGGATAATGAAATCTGTTCTGATTTTTTTTTGTTTAAAGCTCCGCCAGCCAGATTATTTATATTGCTGCTGCTGCTGTTTGTCTTTTTTTATTTAATTTTATTGGTGTCTAAAATAAAAGTCCTTGTCATGGCAATGCACAGCGTATTTTGACGTACGAGGGATGCTATTCGAAAACTTTTGCAAATGACATAATAATAATTATCCGAGATAATAATTATGATGTGATAATTTATTGTCGAGTTTCAGTTGAACTATTCCCCTTTAGCCACAGCATATCGTTTAAATCGTTTAATCAATTTTTAAACAATGTCCACACTCATTTTTGTTACACCCATAAGAAACTGGTGAACTATAGACCCCAGTGGACTTTTGGACCTGTATCTTCTTCCAGGTAGGTGTTTTTTTATTATTCATTTATTTCGGAAAGACGAAAACTCGCACAGGGTTTGGTCTTGGCTGTATGGTGGATGTGACAATACATTGACTTTTTCATATTTTAAAACTGTACTCGAGTTGAGGATTTGTGAACTGAAGTATTGTCATGTAACAAATGTACATGCTGGAAACCGGTTTTTAGACGTACTTTTCTCAATTTTGTTCGCATTTATTCGTAACGATATTCTTTCAGAAGCTACCAGACACATAGCCTACCTTTTAGAACAGCAATTCGAATGCGTGACCCAGAATCTTTTTCGGAAAATGACGAATACTACCTTGTTGCTGTCAGTGTTCGTTAAGCAACGGTTGGTCTTATGGCATGATTCAAAGCCCATATATTTTTCTCAACTTTTCGTGTCGGCCCACAAAAATGGACGCCTGCTCATCACCAATTATGAAACTATCAAACACCTTTTCCTTATTTTTGGTGGTACTTCTCCAGCAGATACTGTGCCACTGCACTCTCGTACGCTTCTGCTCATCGGTTAGCAAATGGGGGATCCAGCAAGGACGTTTTCACCGTAAGCACTTTTTCTCCGTTTTTTAGCTCACCTGAGCCTTTAGGCTCATAGGTGAGCTTATAGTATAGCCATGGTCCGTCGTCCGTCCGTCCGTCCGTCCACCATTTTCAAAGATCTTCTTCTCCTATACTGCAGGGCTAATCAAAGCCAAATTTCATATGGAGCCTCAGTGGGATGGGGGAACGAAAGTTTGTTCGCGGGGTCTGGATCACATGACCAAGATGGCCGCCATGCCCATATATGGTAAAAAGCCTTCAAAAATCTTCTTCTCCAGAACCATAAGGCCAGTGGCCTTGAAACTTGGCATGTAGCATATGGTACTCGGGCCCATCATGGTTTGTACAAATGGTGACCCTGGGTTGACCTTGACATATTTTACAGCAATGTCAAATTTGTCGACTTAGGCTTTTGCATGGGGCAAAGTGAAAATAATGGATTTATAGGAAACCATTGAAGACAGTGTCACCAAAATTTGTAGATCAGGTAAAGTAACTGAATACATGAAGATCTGTGGGTGAGAAAGGTCAAGGTCTTTCATTGGCCTTAGACCCAAGATGGCCGCCATGCCCATATATGGTAAAAGGCCTTCAAAAATCTTCTTCTCCAGAACCATAACGCCAGTGGCCTTGAAACTTGGCATGTAACATATGGTACTCGGGCCCATCATGGTGTGTACAACTGGTGACCCTGGGTTGACCTTGACCTATTTTACAGCAATGTCAAATTTGCCGACTTAGGCTTTTGCATGGGGCAAAGTGAAAATAATGGATTTATAGGAAACCATTGAAGACAGTGTCACCAAAATTTGTAGATGAGGTAAAGTAACTGAATACATGAAGATCTATGGGTGAGAAAGGTCAAGGTCATTCATTGGCCTTAGACCAAGGTCATTCAGGATCCATATTTCAGATATTTTTTTCTCCAAAACTGCTGAGCCAATTTAAGTGAAATTTAATATGGAGCCTTTGTGAGTTGAACAAATGAAAAAATGCCAATACGGTCTAGATCACATGACCAAGATGAAAAGTTGCCAATATGGTCTAGGTCACTAGACTCATCACAACAAAGTCTATAGAAAGGGAATGACCTATAGCCATCATGAGACAATGTGTTGCGTGCAGGACCCAGGTCAGTACTTCCAATGTCAAGGTCATACTTAGAGGTCAGACATAAAAAAGTGGCCTTTTTTCATGTTTGGTCAATAACTCACTTTTTCCTGGATGAATTTTAAAATTACTTGGTGGAAATGTTAACCATCATGAGACATTTGTTTGAATTGAGGTTTTCATCTCCGCCAACACTGTATAGGTCATTTTGGAGACGTTGCTTCCAATTTTGTGGGACTTTTACCTGGCATTGAGATGAAATGGCATCTCAATAGGGTTTTTGTGCATGGGTGGTCCGACTTGCATCACTTTTCCTGGACAGGCTTAGAACCTCTATGCTGTTTACCAGTACTCATTTGCAGTCGGTTTCAGCTCTGCATGGAAGTATCATGCAGCCCAATCTAATTCTTCAAGCCCGATGGGCGGGGGCCGGGGGTCATGAGACAATGTGTTGCCCCCAAGAATCAGGTAGGTACCTCAATGATAAAAAAGGGGGGAGACATCTGTGTTTTTGTAGAAAAATAAATTCTAGTTTTGTTCTGTTACTGCTCTTGAGATATGAAAATAAATTGGAACAAGTTTTCTTTTTGTTTCATTTGCTTCTGTATACAGTATACCATTTATGTCCAATGGACAGTTCCTCATATTTTCCCTTTCTGTGAGCCAGGCACCGAGGTTATGAAACTTTTTTCACGCTCAACTCACTTCAGCATGAAATTTACCCTGCTGATAAGTTTTAAAATGCCAACAAATATTGAGATGGCATTTTAAAATTTATGAGCAGTGTAAATGACATTTTCTGCTGATCTAAGTAGGAAAATTGTCACCAGACAGGTGAGCGGTTCAGGACCACTGGTCCTCTGGTTTTAGAATGTTTTTCAGAATAAAGTGAACATGTGCTAAGCCCAAGTTTGTCACTTGTGCCAGCAGTCTGACAGTGAAACTCGCATTTTTCTAAATATAGGACTTGATCTTATATATGTTAGATTTGGTAGCTGCAGACCTGAGTAAGGGTCATCTTTCACTGATTCCTCACTGGAACGGAACTTTGTAAACCATCCATAAACTGTGGAAATTAACATTTGTTTACCCCCCAGAAATAACACGTATCTCAACATGTATGTTTTTGACATTCATTCCAAACTTAAAGCGGGCTTTTATATAATGACCCCTCATTTCAGAAACATGTTATTTTTGTTTTCCAACCGTTTTCGACGCGGTGAGTAGCCATACCTGAGAACAGTGTAATTGCAAAAGAACCGGTTTGTTGATTTCAAGTGTATTTATATGCAATTCGCCATCACTTTCTTATCGTTTTTCGCTAAGGCGGTGGTTCTAATGTTTGTTTTATTTTAAATGTAACTTTGTCGGATATTCTGACGGGGTTCTTCATGTTGTATATGCTTATGGTTGTATATTATTATTATTATTATTATTATAATTATTTAATTTTCATTGATTGTACTTGTTGCAAGTTGATCACCTCTTGTGGGGAAGAGCATCACGAAAACACGCCTATATGATTTTGACCCCATTGAACCCCACTTTTAGAAAACTGGGGTTTACAGGGGTAAACAATATTTTTCTTAGTTTCGCTCTAAAATATAGATTGTGGGTACTCGTTAGAACCGCCTCGATGAGGCGGTTCTAACGAGTACCCACAATCTATATTTTGTGCAGAAATAAGAAAAATAGCACACTTTTTCATCTTAAAGTTTTCATTTTTCGGCGATAAAGGTTACAATGTATTTGTATAGACGTGTTTTCGTAATGAGGAGCTGATTCCTGTGCTGGTTGTGATTTGTTGTTTTTTTTTCCTTCTTTGTTTTCCTCATTGATAGTTACATTTTACTCTCTCTCTCTCTTGGTGCCATTGTTAGGCGGTTCTAACGAGTACCCACAATCTATATTTTGTGCAGAAATAAGAAAAATAGCACAATTTTTCATCTTAAAGTTTTCATTTTTTTTTTCGGCGATAAAGATTACAATGTATTTGTATAGACGTGTTTTTCGTAATGAGGAGCTGGTTCTGATTCGGGTTTTTTTCCTTCTTTGTTTTCCTCATTGATAGTTACATTTTACTCTCTCTCTCTCTTGGTGCCATTGTTAGGCCGTAATCATTGCGGCTTTTCTCAGGCATCTATTTCTATATGTTTGTACAGGTTAATCCCATGATTGTTATGTACGCATTGCGTATTCAAAATTTTTTCGAACATCCCTCGTAGAACCTCACAAAGGGCTAATTATCCAAAACTTTTTATGCACAAGTGGTGTTTGAGTTTGAGGGTCTCCCAAAACTGTGTTCATAACGAAAATACATCTATTAAAATACACTGTAAATTTTACTGTATAGACTGAAGGTACTCGCTAGAACCGCCTCATCGAGGCGGTTCTAACGAGTACCTTCAATCTATATTTAAGAGCAGAAATTACAAAAATAAGGTATACCCATGTAAACCCCAGTTTTATTATATTAAAGTGGGGTTCAAGGGGGTCAACATTATATAGGCGTGTTTTCGTGATGTATAGCATGACAGCTGTACTATCAATACGCCCAGAATCAACTACTTCCTGCATTCATTAAGTGGTTGCAACAGCAAACGTATTGCATACGGCCGTACGTTTGTTCAAATTTTATCGACTTGTAAAACAATGTTGAAATTATTCTATAAAAAGATAATCGTTTGGATGCAAGAACTACAACACAGAAATAAAAACTGGAGTGCACAAGTATTTTCTGGACCTGACTAGCTAGTTTCGGTCAATTAAGCCTCATCAGTGACCCATAAATATTTTCAAAATTCTGCAGTGGAATGAATGATCCCACGGAACCAGAAAACAAAACCCACACCATGACGAACCGTCAGTCTGAGACTTGTATAATTTGTCAGTCGTAGACTTGTTTCGGGACACTGACTGGATATGTCATAACTTGGCATCAAACATTCTGGCTTTTAATGACATACTTTATTGACTGTAGGGTCCATCAGAGAGTGAAAGACAAGATGAATCGTCATACACGATTTCCTGTACTGTACATCAATGTAATGATTTTGATATTTTCAGTTGTTCTAAACAATGTAACGTAGTTCGCGCAATTCACAAAGCAACGTTTTCTTTTGTTTGTGTGTGGCGCACGCGCGCGCTCGTGCGTGCGTGTGTTTAACGGCCCTTTCAAGATTATTTCACTTATTCCGAGCCAATCGGTAAGGAGAGATGGACGAAAACCGGAGAACCCGAAGGAAAACCACCTGACCTTCCATTGCACAACATGGCGTCGCACGTGTGATCCGAGCGAGGCTCGAACCACACAGGTGAGAGACCTTGGGATTAAGAGTCAGCACTCTTATCCACTAGGCCATGGAGGCTCGTAAATAAGCAACAGAGAGTGCGGTAAGTACCTGGATGTGTGACTGCGTTGCTTGACTTCACGGATGACGCGGCGGCAAACGCTACATTTGTGGCAGTCGTGGGATGTAAGACAGTGACAATGTGTTGCATAGGCCCCGCCCTCAGTTTTGCCTACTAAGGCGTGTGTGACGATGTCAAAGATGATAGAGAGAAACTTAACGACTACTGAAATATAATAGAGCTTCGGTGGCTCGAACACCGATGGCTTGTATACCATAGCTCAGCCGAACCTGCTCTTGCTTCCCTAGGGAATTCCTCTTCTTAAGAAATAGTGCGGAAAAATTAGTGAGATTTTACGTATTTATCTTGCCAATGTATGCTGTGTGTACTCATTAGAATCGCCTCGATGAGGCGATTATAATGTGTACAAACACCATACCTTTTATTATAGAATATAGAAAAGAAGTCCCAAAATTCACCCCGTTATGCCTCCTGGCAGTAACCCTCAGTGGCCCGATCTACCTCTGTCTCGAACAGATTTTTCATGGCCCCAAAGGTGTTCGAGCCACTGAAGTTCGACTGTATACCATTTCTACATCCTCCATGTAGGTGTCGCCTCGTTTAGCGACGCGGGTAAATTGGTTGGCTTTTTCAAAAGGTGAAGCAACAGCCTGATCGTTCAGTATCTGGATGAGTGCCCCGGTTGCTTGCCACATTAGGCTTGAGATTAAACTGAACATCATACTGAGACTCAAGTGAAGCGATCAGCATGTACATCGGTTTAGTTACCTTCACAGTGTATGTCCACTGGCAATCTTCCGTGATTTCCAAAGCCCTAGCGCTGAGAAATAATTTTGTGAACATATAAAGAAAAATCACCCACATTATCTGCTCAGACCTCTTCTTTCTCAGGTGGGACAGGTAAGTACCAAGCCTAGAAAAGAAAATACTTTCAAATTAACGGGAATGGATACACCTGGTAGATTTTACCACCATTTTTCAAAGGGAGGCAACTTTCATGACATCCTGATCGCTTTTCTGTAAACTCTGTCCCGAGGAAAAAGGAGTCTACTCTTAAAGGAAAGAATTTGCTCCTCAGGAGCAAATTCTCTCCTTTAAGAGTTGACCCCTATTGACACGGGAGACAAAAATACGTTTGTAGGAGTTGCCTCCCCTGAAGGTGTTCCCATTTCCCTTAAGCATGAGGGATGCACTTTTAAAGGAGGCATTTTTAATGTATTTATTCCTTATCCATTAAGGATATTTCAGAATAAATATAAATATAAGGCCTTTCATGAGACAGAGTGGTCATTTCATGTGAAATTTATCATAAATTATTACAAATTTCACATGCAATGACCACGAGTGTAAGATTCTGCAACTTCATTGCTGAAAAATTTCAGAAGAATTTCTATAGGAAACAACGGGGTTCTTTTGACTTTCCGCTTCTGATGTTTTCATTAGGGTTAAGTTATTTCATGTTCGTGTGTTTTTTTCTTCTTTGGTGTCTCTGATGGGAGGTGTTGGGTAGTTGTATTCATTCCTGACCATTGCATTCCCTTCTATTTTGTTACGCACTGCGCAGTGACGTTACGCGCCAGTATCTATGTGTTATTACACGTGTGGTCAAATCATTTTATGGCATGTCGTTATCAACTATATAACAGTAATGTTGTACTTATTGCATCTTTCAAGCAAAGGGGTCGGATCAAAAATTCTACACACATTAGTTGCGGCCCTCTACAAGAATACACGTGTGATAATGGCAGAAAGTAGAACATTTAAATACTGTTTTCGAAAACAAAATGATGAATAATATGAAAATAGATGGTGATACATGTATAATGCAAAATAAGCAAAATATGAAGATATGACAGGATAATATTATAATGTTATTAATCAAGTAATTCCGTATTGGCCCAGTTACAGGTCCGAGGTCTGCTGTATTGGCACAAGGCCGAAGGTCAAGGCCAATACGGCTAACCGAGGACCTGTAACAGGGCAATTACGAAATAACTTGATTAATGACAATTTCATTAATTGACGCAATTATAAACATCATTTATGATTTTTGACTATTGGTTGACCTTGTGAAATATAGGATAATCAATTAATAGAATAAGTTAGTGCCAGGCTGGTTGTGTTTGAGCAAGGCTTAGTTACTAGTAATGGGAATCTTTTTGTATCTGTGATAAATGATAAATCTAGTAGACTGGTAGAGTATATTTCTTTCATTGTTATATTTTGAACACCTGAAGAAGTAATGCTTGGCATTTTAGATGTCATCGGATCAACAACAACTAGGGTTGGGTAACAGATGATTTATATAAAGGCCATGAAATAAGTTCATCACGCTAACAGGTCCGTGAAATTACACCCCCCCCCACCACCACCACCCCTAAATCCAACTTTATATAAATTAAACTGGGGGGGGGGGGGGTGTACATTATTTTTCTTATTTCTGCTCCAAGACATAGGTTGTGGGTACTCGTTAGAACCGTCTCATTGAGGCGGTTCTAACGAGCACTCACAACCTATTTGAAGTAAAAATAACAAAAATATCACGGATTTTCATCAGAAAAGTAGCCATTTTGGAGATGTGAAAAATGCACTATGTCGCACGGGTGTGTTATCGCAATGGCTGCAAATATTTCTAATTCTGGCGTGTAAAACTGAAATATATTTGTGGCCTACATAATAGCAAGTTGGAACTTGAATTAAGAGATCACAGAGATGTGTCCGGCCCCGTCCATAGGGGCTTAAAGAAATATATGGGCTGCATGATGCTTCCACGCAGAGCTGAATCCGGCCCGCACACTAGTACTGGTAAACCGCTTAGCGGATCTAAGCCTGTCCAGGAACCGCGGTGCGAGGCGGACCGTCCATGCTAATAACCCTATTGGTTTCAGTACTCAGAGTAATGTACACCCTTTAAACCACACTTTGTATAAAGAAAATTGGGGTTTACAGGGGTGTACATTTTTCGTATTTCTGCTCCAAGACATAGGCTGTTGGTTTGTTTGTTTGTTTTGGAGATTAACGGCCCAGTCAACACAATTTAAGTCATTTTTAAGCGGTCAGTTTACCTATCTACACTTTTCCTGGGCAGGCTTATACGTAAGCGGTTAACCAGTACAGTGCACATTCTTTCGCCAGAAACTGACAACCGCCCTTATTGGATCAGCGGAAGGGAGAGAATGACCGTAGAAAAGATTTCCACGAGATAATCAATCTCCACGAAAGAATGTTGCCGGCCCGGCATGTATCGAACCCGCGACCCCCCGATCAACAGTCAGACGCGCATCATAGGTTGTTGGTACTTGTTAGAGCAATAGCTTGCTTGTTTATATGTTCATTACGACACTGACTAGTAAAGATCATTATGTCTGAATTCAGAACATTTTTACCTGCCCCCGCCCATCGGGGCTTGAAGAAGTAGATGGGCTGCACGATGCTTCCAGGCAGAGCTGAAATTGATCGCACACGAGTACTGGTAAACCGCTTAGAGCATCTTAAGCCTGCTCAGGCAATTCGGTGCGAGTCAGACCGTCCTTGTTTATAAACCCTATTGGTTTCATTAGGCGACAGGGCTTGAGATGTCATTTCATCTCAATGTCAGGTAAAAGTCCCACAAAATTGGAAGCACCGTCTCCAAAATGACCTATTCAATATTGACGGGGACGTTAAATCGCAAATCAAACAAACAAAGAACATTTTTACACAAGAAAATACCTTCAAACCTTTTGGCTTTGACCACATGACTTAACCTACCACGCGTTCTGGGACCAACTGGGTCGCGATCAAAGAACGTCACTTAAAGTTTGCTCGTGTCCCAGTGTTCTTCATCCTTTAATACAGTGAAACCTCGATAACTCGAACATGGATAATTCGTTTACCATGGCTAATTCGAACGCATTCTGGAGTCCCTTGATAATATTTCCCAGAACTCCAGATATCCATATATTTAGGATAATATATGTATTTTTTCTGATTTTATCTTGAAAAGGTATGTTGTGTGTACTCATTAGAATCGCCTCAATGAGGCGATTCTAATGAGTACATACAATATACCTTCATGTCATAGATGATTGTAAAGATACCCAAAAGTGATTCTCATTTTGCCTCATGCCAATCACTATCAATAAACCTCAGTAATTCGTACTGCCCTTATTTCGAACAGAATTTCATGGTCCGAAAGCTGTTCGAGTTATCGAAGTTCGACTGTATTTACATTTCCGGTGTAAAGCCTAGAAAACAATGTAGTTCATACTTCCATGAACGCATCGAGTAACATGATTTTCAGTGACGTCAAGTGACGTCAGTTTAAACCATGGTTCTCTACGGGGTTGGTGACGTCAACGCTATTCCGCTCTTTGTAGAAAAACAGCGTGTAAATCTTTTTAGCTTTAAAAGTGTGCCCAGTGAGGAGGGCAGAGATTTTAAATATAAAAAAATAAACTTTTTTCTGCTTTTCATGAAAGTATGAACGACAGCGGGTCGCTAGCAAAGTTTACATGACCCACTGCGTTCATACTTCCATCAACAGCAGAAAAATAAAATTCATTTCTTAAATGAATGCTTGATAAATCATGTGTCACAAAGAATTTACATTCAGTTTAAATTGCTTGGGGTTAAACGTCCCTGTCAATACTATTAAGGTCATATCGATCTGATTCGCATACATAACCAAAATTTGCCTGGGCAGGCTTATACGTAAGCGGTTAACCAGCACAGTGTACATTCTTTAGCCAGAAACTGACAGCCCTTCTTGAATCAGCAGAAGGGAGAGAATGACCGTACAAAAGATTTGATGGCCAGTATCAACGAAAGAATGTTGCGAACCGGCAGGTATCGACTCTACGACCTCCTGGTTACCAGCTAGACGCCCATCCGGCTGAGCTACATGTACTAAGACCGAATTGAAATTAATCCATATATGACAATGGAATCTTCCATCTGATCAGTTTGGTGTTGTCCATTTCCAATCATAGGGGTGTCAGGTTTGTTTTGGTTTGTGGCAAATGTTACAAAAATGAATGTTCTTTAAGCAAACAGTGGCGACGTAGATCAGGCGTCGCGTTCCGCGGCGTCTGATCTGCGTCTGCAATGTTTGCCAATAACCCAGAAAAGGTCCACAAAGCATCGCTGTTTGCCAATGGCCGCTAGGCATATATGAGTTAAAAGATCTTTAAAAAGTTATTTTCCCTTACGATGCAACAGACTGAGTTGATTGCCACTTAGAGTAGACTGCGAAAATGGTCCTAAACGGGGACTTAGAATGCTCCGTTGAACTTTAAGCAAACAGTGTGGACTCTGATCAGACGCCGGATCTGGGTCTACACTACATGTATTTGCAAAACACAAGGCATGCGTCAACATAACCCTATTTACACAACACTCACACCTCACAACAATCGGATTATCGCGGCTATAAATACCAGTTACCTGGATTTCGTACATATCAGTGACAGTCACGTGTATATCAACAAGCTAGAGCTCCTGCACTTAGTAGACAAACAATACACCCAAATCAAGGAAGTTTACGCGTACATTTATATTAGGATGCATGTTACCTACCAAGTATTTTATTCAATTCTTAAATGTCTTTTCGGTATCATCCACATAACAGGTTTGTACTGTCACATAAATGAAAGAATACCCCCATGTATTAATTGGGCAAACATTGGTACATGTATAGGTTTTCAATAGAATAACTTTATCTCAAAATATATAATTTTAGCAAATTATGCATTAGTTATGCCTCAGATAAAGTTGCAATTACAATTTCAAGTGTAGCGTTAGCTTAATTGGTTTTGGGGAAATTAGCGAACAGCCTTGATAATAATAAGCCCGTATAAAAACACCCTGCCCCACACCCTTCACCCCACCACATAGACACACACCCATCACGAAAACGCGCCTATATAATTTATAATTTTGACCTCCCTTAAACCCAAGTTTTGCACAGTAAAAATGGAGTTCACAGCGGTATACATTATTTTTCATATTTCTGCTCTGAAACATACATTGTGGGAACTGGTTAGAACCGCCTCGCCGAGGCGGTTCTCACGGATACCGACAGTCTAAGTTTTGAGCAGAATCATGTAAAATATTAGTTTTATATCTGAAAATATTCATTTCTTTGTGGTAAAATTTTCAATATATTTAAATAGGCATGGTTTCATGATTTGAAGCAGAAAAAAAAAATTCGGATATTTCTGTCTCTACACACACGAAAGACTATAAGGATCTTACATGAGTTTGAGGGATGGCTGGAAAAATCCGTTCCGAGGGTCACTGTCGGGCAAGCCTCATAATGCCGGACAGTGACCCTTGGGACGATTTTTCCATCTACCACTCACACCCATGTAGGATTCTTTTTCTTGCATACCTGCCGTTTCTGAGCGTGGGTTTTTAATACTGAAATTACTTCGGTTGACGACGTCCGCCATATAATGACGTTTATGGACGTGATGTGACGTCAACCTTAACGACGGCGCATATGAGGTCGTATTCAACCAGTATCATTCGATTTTGGGTAAGAACACCAGGCTCAGAACAGAATTTCTATCCCAAGCTAAATCTATGGATTTCCTTATTAGGCCAGTCATTTTAGCCCAAAAAGACCCTCGACCTCAAACAAATTCCTTCAGAAGGGTTTTCACTATTTTCCAAATCATTGAGGTGTCCTGACTTACAGGAAAAAAATCCCCAAAAATATTCCCTGGCGAAATTGATTTTTTGTGGGAAAATGTTCGAAATTTGAATAAAAATCGACAAAAACAGGAAATAAATTATAAAAATTTCATTAACTTATATCAAATTTATTTAAATAGCCAAAAATAAGCTAACAATTGTCAAGTAGCGATAAAAGAAGTTTTAGCTTGATACGTGTACAGAAACCTGTCTTTTTGGGGGTAAAAACTTGGAAATATTGACAAAAACGCGGAAAATGGGAATAATTTTTTAAAAAGTGACTGGTTTGGATTTTTGAAAATATTTTTGGTGTAAAAAGTTATATATGTGTATAAGTTTACTACAGGAATAAAAATAAAATTTTATATGTCCAACAAATCATTTTTGCGGGGTAGGCAAATGCACATTTTTATATAAAACACTCATAATCCATTAGTTTTTGGGCAAGTAGCAACCACAGTATAAAAATGTATTGTATGATGTCGAACCAATTTATATAGCCAGATGTGCACTAACTACTCTCAAGTAGCTATAAAAACATTCAGTTTTGTGCCTACTCAGAAGTTTGCCTTTTAAGGGAGAAATTCAAAATTTTTACAAAAAAGCGAGGGAAACGGGAATGTTTTTGTAAACAGTTAGTGATGAGGATTCTTGAAAATGTTTTGATGCAAAAAGTTACATATGGACAACCGTTAACTACAGAAACAAAGAAAGATATTGAAATGTTTATAAAGTTTCATTTTTCAGGCGATGAAAATGTTGAATTTTACCGAAAAATACCATATGTTTTTCACATGTAGGAATTACTTAACAAAATTTCATAGCACATACATGTCTGACGTGGAGCTGGTTTGTATTACCAGTTATGCACAAACTACTTTAAAGCAGCTATTGCTTCAACTTCATACCTTCACAGAAATGTTCTTTTCTAAGGTTGTTGGAAATTTTGCCAAAGAAACAAAACATGGAAAACGAACATTTTTAATACATGTATCCGGTAAAGGCTTTTGAAAACACTTTGATATAGCGTAACTTCAGATTACTGCATGAAGAAACATTTTTAGCTTTTGAAAAACAAATCCTTATTTCGGGATAAAAAGATAATACTTTGACAGAAAAAAACACATGAAAAATGAACATGTATTTTATTTTAGCTCTCATAAGCTTAAGGCTTCTTGGAATCCATTGCAACTGATCACTGTCCATGGTCGTCACTGTCACCCGTCTGCCCTTCTGTTCTCAATTTTCTTAAATAACATTTCTTAAGTCACTAAATCTTGTTCAAAGTTATTAAAAAATCCATTTCATGCAACTCCATGGGAACAAAAACGGGGAAATTAGCAAGATTACTTATCCGAAACCAGAACAAGGAGGTCTTTTATTAGGTTTGGCAAGCAGCTTTTATCAACATTGTTTAAATCATAGCCTTGGGGTCAAATGTGTACCCATCCCTGACGTACAAATGTTTTACATGAACTCACATTCTGAAACTAGACGATCTTGGCCTTTGATATTTAATAGGTCTCCTCATCTAGTGGATCTCTGCCAATTAAGATTGCCCAGAGTATAGCCCTGAGGTACCAAATGGCCCACACGAGGGTCTGCTGTTCGAAGAATTCCATCCCATGCAGCTTTTGTTGCCATGTCAGAAAAAAGGAGAATAAGTAAAATCTTTAAAATCATCTTGTATAAAGCTGTAAGGTCTTAGAGATTTGGTATGTAGCTTTTCCCAAGACTGTTGAATTATAGCCCTGGGGTCAAAAAAGCCCCCCCCCCACCCCCCAACCCCCACCCCCCCCAACCCAACACCCCCCAACCCCCCACCCCCCCCCCTCTGATGGTCACTTGTTTTAAATTGACCCATATTGGAAAACTTTAAAAATCTTCTTGCCTGAAAATGGAAGGGCCGGGCCTTTGAATGTTTGGTAAATATAGCTTCAGATAGTGAATTTTTGTCAAGATCGTTCAAAAATTGATTCATATAGGGAAAACTATAAAAAATCTATGTCCTTGATATTTGTATGTATATTCATCTAGTTGACTTTTACCAAGAATGTTCAAATCATAGCACTGTTATCAACAAGGGCCCCTCCTTCAGAATCACTTGTTTTACACAGACATTTTAAAATCTTCTCGTGAGATGAAACAGAGGGCCAAGGCCTTTGATATTTGGTATACCTTTATATAGTATTGCTCAACCAACATTGTTTATAGTATAGCCCAGGATTAAAAATGGCCCAACTCCAGGGGGTCACTTGTTTTGCATAGACTCATATAGGGAAAAGCTTTAAAAACAGCGTTGAAACTAGAAGGCCCAGGACCTTTGATATTTGGTAAGTACGTGTAGCTACATCAAGTAAATCTTCATCAGTGTGTTCAAATTACAGCTATAGGGTCAGATATGGCCCGATCATTTGGGGTAATTTGTGAACCCACACGAGCAGTGTGCTCATGCCATGTAATTGGGACCATTTCCATCATCAATCCATCCATTCACAATTTCTTTACTGCAAGGGTTTCAACTAAACTGTGCAGAAATAATCCTCGGGTGATCTTAAAAAGTTTTCATAGAATTGTATTATCTGGAGAAGAGTAACGGGCTGATTTCACAAATGTTCCTTGGGTGGCCCTCCACCAACGTTGTTCAAATTAATCAGTGGTGTAGAGATAATTTGGTGTGCCTTGTTGTCCTTAAATGGTCTAAATTTAAGCACTGCTTGTCAAATACGGTATTGGTACTCAATACAGGACACATTGGCACTCTTGGAGATGAAATTCAAACAAAAACTGCAAAAGTTCATGCGAAATTTCAATATTCAGTATGCAAATATGTTAGTTTTGATGAGGGATATACATGCAGTACCATCATGGTTTTCTTGCTTTGAAACTGTTTGACTGTTCCTTCCTCCAGTATTTAGTTAAAGTATGTTAATTCAGTAACTTTTTTGCATCTTTATAGAAATATGCAGAAAATGCTATTTGTTGCTACTGTTGTCCTTATTCATGTTAGATTACGGCGAGATACACAGTGATATTGTAAAATCAAGCTTTTAGTTTTGCAGAGTTTGCGGTTTGACTTTGAATGCAAAAAAAAATATATATCTAAAAACATTATTAATAAAATGTTACTGGATAAGAAGGAAAGGCAACATATTTCCAGTTGCTGGCTGATTGCCCTGTCCCACGTACTATTTTATTTTTATTTTCCTTATTGCTTTGCCCAGAATTCACACAATAACAATTAATCCAGGGTGAACACACAGGTCTACTATAGTTTGGACATGGATTTAGTCAGCTCAGTGTTGCTTCTGATCTGTTAACATTTTGCATGTTCTTCTATAATTCCTGTTCTTCTTTTCTCTTATTGGTCTTTGTGACTGTCAAAAGATAGATGGCTTCTATCATGGAACAGTGAACATATTTTTCTGATTCTTTGTGCATAGTTTTATGCATTTCTTCTTTGTCTCCAAATGGGCATGTTGGCTTGAAGCATAACTGCTATATAGCTAAGAAATTACACATATTAGACAAGAGTGAATCTGTCAAATAAATCTTCCCAACAAATAATGTATCTGGGTTTTTGTTTGTTTGATTTGAGGCTTAACGTCCCGGTCAACACGGTATAGGTCATTTGGGACGTTACTTCCAATTTTGTGGGACTTTTATCCGACATTGAGATGAAATGACATCTCATTCTCTGTCGCCCACTGAAACCAATAGGGTTTATAAGCATGGACGGTCCGACTCGCACTGCTTTGCCTGGGCAGGCTTAGGTCCTCTTGGCGTTTACCAGTGCTCGTGTGCGGTCGGTTTCAGCTCTGCGTGGAAGCATCATGCAGCCCATCTATTTCTTCAAGCCCCAATGGGCGGGGGTCGCGATATCTGGGTTTAAAACAGTATTTTGTTGGATATAAACAACTTTTTGGCACAATATAAGACGGTTCATGATCTGACAGTACGTGTATGTATATTTTGACATTTATATATATGAATGCCTTCCTGCAGGACACTAATGATCAGTTAAAGGCGAGTTATAGTGCACAAGACGGTACTATTTTGTATATTGTTAGAGCCCTATATTAAGTAGTATAGTGTTACATGTGGCATATAATGGATTTTGAGGGTTTTGGGTAAAAATGTGTATTTTCCTACCCGGAAAATTGACTTTTTAAATATCTAAAAAATTATTTTATTCCTGTAGTTAACTGATATCTTACTTTTTACATCAAAACATTTTCATGTATCCTCACCACTCAATAAAAAGTCAAATTGCTGTGCAAGCACGAAGCTGAAGGATTTTTGAGAGCTACTTAATATAGTCAGTGTACATCTGGCTATATAAATTAGTTCAACATCATAAATTTATTTTTAAAATGTAATTTCTACTTGACCGGAAAATAATAGATTTTGGGTGTTTTTATGTAAACATGTGCATTTTCATACTCCGAAAAATGGAACTTTTTAAACAAATAAAAAAATTTTTTTTTTTCCTGTAGTTAACTTGTACACATATATAACTTTTTACATCAAAACGTTTTCAAGAATCCAAACCAGTAACTTTTTTTTTAAATTTATTCCCATTTTCTGCGTTTTTTGTCAATATTTCCAAGTTTTTACCCCCAAAAAGACAGGTTTCTGTACACGTATCAAGCTAAAACTGCTTTTATCGCTACTTGATAATAGTTAGCTCATTTTTGGCTATTTAAATAAATTTGATATAATTGAATGAAATTTTTATAATTCAATTCCTGTTTTGGGCGATTTTTATTTAAACTTCGAACATTTTCTCCCCAAAAATCAATTTCGCCAGGGAATATTTTTCGGGATTTTTTTCCTGTAAGTCAGGACACCTCACTGATACTGAAAATAGTGAAAACCCTTCTGAAGGATTTTGTTTGAGGTTCAATGCTATTTTGACTGGCCTATATCTGGTGTGCAAGAAACTATTTTATCACACGGATTTACGTACCGAGGGTCACTGTCGGGCAAGCCTCGTAATGCCGGACAGTGACCCTTGGGACGATTTTTTCCATCCACCACTCACACCCATGTAGGATTCTTTTTCTTGCATACCTGCCGTTTCTGAGCGTGGCTTTTTAATACTGAAATTACTTCGGTTGGCGACGTCCGCCATATAATGACGTTTGTTGACGTGGTGTGACGTCAACCTTAACGACGGTGCATATGAGGTCGTATTCAACCAGTATCATTAGATTTGGGGTAAGAACACCAGGTTTAGAACAGAATTTCTATCCCAAGCTAAAACTATGGATTTCCTTATCTGGTGTGCAAGAAACTATTTGATCACACGGATTTACGTACGAGCGTATATATAATTACGAAAACACGCCTATTCAAATATATTGAAGATTTTATCAAACAAAAATGAAACATTTCAGATATTTTTTCTGCTCAAAACATAGATTGTAGGAACTCGTTAGAGTTCCCAAAATCTATGTTTTGAGTAGAAATATGAAAGAAGTAAACCCAGTTTCACTATAAAAAGTGGGGATTTAAGGGAGTCAGAATTATACAGGTGTGTTTTCGTGGTGGTACCATTATGAAGTAGCTACAGACCTAGCCTCTATATTCAAACACGCTTTTAGGACAAGTTTAATCTTAAAATCACAATAAAAGTCAAGAAATAGAAAACGTGTGTTTGTGATAATTCATCTTCAATGTAGTTTTATACCCCACTTTATATAGAGAAAACTAGGGTTTACGGGGGTATACATTACTTTTACTATTTTTGCTCAAAGACATAGGTTGTGGGTACTCGTTAGAACCGCCTCAATGAGGCGGTTCTAACGAGCACCCACAACCTATGTTTGCAATATTTATAAGAAAAATATCACAGATTTTCATCAGAAAAATGGCCAGTTTGGAGATTTGAAAAAACTGCACTATGTCGCACGGGTGTGTTATAGTAATGACCAGTTTCCACAATCTGTGTTTTGAGCAGAAATATGAAAAAAATATTCCTTGTTAAACCCGGATTTACTATATAAAAGTGGGGTTTTAGGGGGTCAGAATTATAAAGGCGTGTTTTCTTATGTGTCTACCGTTCAAGCCTCTATATACAAAACGCGTTTTTATGTTAAGTTTAATCTTCAAATCACAACAAAAGTCACGAAATAGAAAACCTGTGTTTGTTATAATTCATCTTCAATGTAGTTTTATACCCAACTTTATATAGAGAAAACTAGGGTTTACGGGGGTATACATTATCTTTCTTATTTTTGCTCAAAGACATAGGTTGTGGATACTCGTTAGAACCGTATCAATGAGGCGGTTCTAACGAGCACCCACATTCTATGTTTTTGAGCAGACATAAGAAAAATACTGTATTCCCTTGCAAATCCCAGTTTTAAAATATAAAAGTGGGGTTCAAGGGGGTCGAAATTATACAGGCATGTTTTCGTGATGATTTTGACACTGACTATTAAAGATCATTATTTTTGAATTCAGAACATTTTTACCTGCCCCGCGCATCGGGGCTTGAAGAAATAGATGGGCTGCACGATGCTTCCACGCAGAGCTGAAATTGATCGCACACGAGTACTGGTAAACCGCTTAGAGCATCTTAAGCCTGCCCAGGTAATTCGGTGCGAGTCAGACCGTCCTTGTTTATAAACCCTATTGGTTTCATTGGGCGACATGGTTTGAGATGTCATTTCATCTCAATGTCAGGTAAAAGTCCTACAAAATTGGAAGTAACGTCTCCAAAATGACCTATACAATATTGACGGGGACGTTAAATCGCAAATCAAACAAACAGAGACCATTTTACATAAGAAAATACCTTCAAACCTTTTGGCTTTGACCACATGACTTAACCTACCACGCGTGGGTACTCGTTAGAACCGTATCAATGAGGCGGTTCTAACGAGCACTCACAACCTATGTTTGCAATATTTATAAGAAAAATATCACGGATTTTCATCAGAAAAATGGCCATTTTGGAGATGTGAAAAAATGCCCTATGTCGCACGGGTGTGTTAAAGTAATGACCAGTTTCCACAATCTGTGTTTTGAGCAGAAATATGAAATAATATTTCTTGCTAAACCCGGATTTACTATATATAAGTGGGATTTTAGGGGGTCAGAATTATAAAGGCGTGTTTAATTATGTGTCTACCGTTCAAGCCTTTATATACAAACACGTTTTTATGTCAAGTTTAATCTTAAAATCACAACAAAAGTGGAAATAGAAAACCTGTCATTAACTTTCGTGTATTTGTCATAATTCATCTTCAATGTTGTTTTATACCTCACTTTATATAGAGAAAACTAGGGTTTACGGGGGTATACATTATTTTTCTTATTTTTGCTCAAAGACATAGGTTGTGGGTGCTCGTTAGAACCGCCTTATTGAGGCGGTTCTAACGAGCACCCACAACCTATGTTTGCAATATTTATAAGAAAAATATCACGCATTTTCATCAGAAAAATGGCCATTTTGGAGATGTGAAAAATGCACTATGTCGCACGGGTGTGGTATTGTAACAATCTATGTTTTGAGCAGAAATATGAAAAAAATACTCCCTGCTAAACCCGGATTTACTATATAAAAAATGGGTTTTTAGGGGATCAGAATTGTAAAGGTGTGTTTTCTTATGTATCTACCGTACAAACACGTTTTTTATGTCAAGTTTAATCTTAAAATCACAACAAAAGTCAAGAAATAGAAAACCTGTCATTAGCTTTCGTGTATTTGTTATTATTCATCTTCAATGTAGTTGTGTAACATGAGACAGAAGTAAAATTTCAAACTAATGTATTATGAAGACTATTATTATATGACACGAAAGGAATCAAATGTTTACACCAATTTATTTTGCGTTAACAATGTTCGTGAATATAGAGAAAATACCAGGTGAGTGTCTTTTGATATCAAGTTTATCAGGCAAGGCTTCGAGAATGCTTGTAGAATCGCGAGGCTTGCCGAGCGATTCTACATGCGTTCTCCAAGCCGAGCCTGATAAACTTGATATCAAATGACACGAATCTGGTATTATATTTATCAGTTTATCCTCTTGCATCTTCTTAAATTAGTCATTTTCGATCAGTCGTCGATAACCCTCGTTGTGTCCAAACATTCCGGTGGTCAATATATTTTGTATCAGCTAACCATATTTTTTCCTATTCCTATAATATTTTTAAAGTAATTTTCCTATTTTTTACAGTAATAATAACATTTTTGCCATTTTTCTAATTGTCCGGTTCAGTCATAAAAGTGCAATGTCACGTTGACCTGATAAAGCTCACTTGTCCTGAGATAACATATCTATATCAGGTCAATGTACTGCACTGCAATTAATATAGAGGGTAGCTGGTAAAAATGCTGAACATCACAGCTTATGAAATAATAATTAAAGGATAATTTCTTATTTCTCCTTATTTTTCTCCATATAAACCTATGTGGTGGGCAGTCGCATTGTTTATTTCAATTGAGGTTTAACGTCAATCTTCATGACAAGGCAAACATTCTGGTAAAAGTTTCATGAAGTCTGAAGCAAAGCTTTAGCCTCTACAGTATGAACAAGGTTTTAACAAAAATTGACCTAGTTACCTAGTTTTTAACTTGATAAAACCCATATTTGAACTTGACATTTATATCATCAAGACAGACATTCTGGTATCATTACATGAAGATTGAAGCCAAATTGTGGTCCCTAGAGGGGGAACATGGTTTTAATGCAATTTGACCTAGTGACCTTGTTTTGGATCTGACATGACCCATATTTGAACTAGACCCAGGCATCACCCAGGCAAACATTCTATTAAAGTTTCATGAATATTGAAGTAAGGATTTAGCCTCTATAGGGTGAACAAGGTTTTGTCTTTCCAGTTTAATCTTTGTCATGTTGGGTGATTCTGATTTTCCCCCACTATGTATATTCAGTAACATTACGAAAATACGCCTATATAAATACATTGTGCACTTAACAGCCGAAAAACATAAAATTTTTGGATGAAAAATTGTTATATTTTCTTATTTCTGCCCCAAAGTATAGATTGTGGGTACTCGTTAGAACCGCCTCATCGAGGCGGTTCTAACGCGTACCCGCAATCTATATTTTAGAGCAGAAATAAGAAAAATAAGATTTACCCCTGTAAACCCCAGTTTTGCTATATAAAAGTGGGGTTCGAGGGGGTCAAAATTATATAGGCATGTTTTCGTGATGACATTACGTTAACACACCCGTGCGACATAGTGCATGTATCACATCTCCAAAATGACTACTTTCCCGATGACAACCAGCGATGTGTTTCTTATTTATACTGCAAACAGAGGTTGTAGGTGCTCGTTAGAACCGCCTCATTGAGGCGGTTCTAACGAGTACCCACAAACTATGTCTTGGGGCAGAAATAAGAAAAAGTATGTTTATCCCCGTAAACCCCAGTTTTCTCCATATAAAGTGGGGTTCAATGGGGTGTTCATTTCACGGACTTGTTCACGTGATGAGGTTCGGATATTCTGAGTCACCACCTGTTTGGGAAAGAGCTGCTGACTCGGTTTGCCTGTTGTCCGTTTTATTTACTGTCGTCGCTCCATGTTTCGACTTCTTACCCTAGTGATATTGTGGAAATAATTTGGGATCTGATTGTATCAGTTTCTGAACGTTTCTCTTTTCAATTTTAAAGAAATGTGACGCGGTGTCCTAGTTTTTGACCTGAAATGACCCATATTGGAACTTGACTTTGATATCATCAAGGAAAACATTCTGGTAAAGTTTCATGAAGACTGAAGCAAAAGTATGGGTTCTGGAGGGCCCAAAAATGTTGTTAAGACATTTGACCTAGTGACCTATGAAGACAGAAGCACATTTCTGGCCTCTAGAGGGCGAACAATGTTTCAACACAATTTGACCTACTGGCCTAGTTGTTTATCCAACATGACCCATATTCAAATTCAACTCAGATATCATCAAGTAAAACATTCTGGCAAAGTTTCACGAAGATTGAAGCAAATCTTATCCCTCTAGAGGTTGAACAAGGTTTTTAAATAAATTTGACCTAGTGACCTTGTTTTTTATCTGATACGACCAATATTCGAACTTGACCTTGATAGCATCAAGGCAAACATTTTGGTAAAGTTTCATGAAGATTGAAACAAAACTATGACTTCTAGAGGGTGGGCAAGGTTTTAAAGAAATTTGACCTAGTGACCTAGTTTATGATCTGACATGACCAATATTTGAACTTGACCTTGATATCATCAAGGCAAACATTTTGATTTCATAAAGATTGAAGCAAAACTGTGGCCTCTAGAGGGTGAACAAGGTAAATGTCGACGTCGCATGACGCACGTCGCACGACGCTCGACGCACGTATGACGGACAGAGGGTGATCACAATAGCTCAAAATGCACTTTAACCTGGAATATTGCACTGTTCGTCAATATTGGTTAGTGTTCAATAACCAAGCCCACTTTTATCGGTTCATCACGAAAACATGCGTATATAATTTTGACCCCCTTGAACCCCACTTTTATATAGTAAAACTGGGGTTTGCAGGGGTAAACCTTATTTTTCTTATTTCTGCTCTAAAATATAGATTGAGGGTAATCGTTGGAACCGCCTCGATGAGGCGGTTCCAACGCGTACCCATAATCTTTATTTAGAGCAGAAATAAGAAACATATCACAATTTTTCATCTTAAAATTTCCATTTTTTTCGGCGATAAAGACTAAAATGTATTTATATAGGCGTGTTTTCGTAATGTATTTCATTACGAAATAAATATGACCGTTAGGACATCTGTTACGGCGATATCTGTTTTTCTGTTTGTTTGATTTTGGGTTTAACGTCCCCGTCAACAATATTTAGATCATTTTGGAGACGCTGCTTCCAATTTTGTGGGACTTTGACCCAACATTGAGATGAAATGGAATTTCATGCCCTGCCACCCAATAAAAACCAAAAGGGTTTACATGCATGGAGCGATATCTTCATTTCATTAATCGATACATAGACTTCCAATTACATGTAGGCCTATTGTGCATCGAACTAATTAATTTAACGTACCCGGACGTTTCCTTGAGTCTTAAATTACTATCCTGCTTAACGTTCTGAAGTTACAAAGTATATGTAGTTTCAAATGAAAGGGGAAAATAGGTTTTGCGCGAGCTAACGGAAAAAAACATCGTTTTTGCTGACTGCTTTTTATCACGTTCAGAACGTCCGTGTAGACACCACTTCATTCTTCATATACGGAAACGTTGGGTTTACATGGATAGGCATCATTTTTTTTCTTATTCCTGCTCCAAGATATAGATTGTGTGTATTCGTTAGAACCGCCACAATGAGGCGTTCCTAATGAACATCAACACCCTATGTTTTGAGTCGAATGAAGAAAACATGACAAATTTTCATTAAAAAAATCGGAGTGGCTGCTGACAGATGTCTGTCACCAGCCAATTCACGTGGAATTTGCTGCTGACAGACGTCTGTCACCAGCAAATTCCACGTGAATTGGCTGGTGACAGACGTCTGTAAATAGCCGATTTTCGCAAAATTTGCTGCTGGCAGGTGTATGCTGTAAACTTACCATAAGAAAGCCGTATACCCGCCCGTCGGGGCTTGTAGAAATAGATTGGTCTGCATAATGTTCCACGTACAGCTTAAACCTACCGAGCATTAGTACTAGAAAACCATTAAGAACCATTAAGAAGTTGCGAGTCTGTTTTGCCGGTTGGGCTTGAAATGTCATTTCATCTCAATGTCGGTTAAAAGGCCCACACAAATTTTCAAGATTGGATTGTCATTTTTTCACTTATTCCGAGCCGTTCGTTATTCGGAGGTGGGCGAAAACCGGAGTAAAAGTAGGAAAACCTGACTGACATCCCGTTGCAAAACTTGGCGTCTCACTTCTGACCTAGAGAACAATTTGATCATTGTCCTGGCGAATTACCTGGCATCCGTGGCTCTGACTTAAACGCGGTTATTTTCCACAGTATTTCTACAACTTAGCCTATCCATAACACACTGTAAAATACCATTCTGAAAGTAAATTCTCAGTTATTTCTGCGAACAGACAGACTCATCGAGGCGGTTATAAATTTTACATAGCACTAAGTTCTTGTCTGTATAGCGCTAGAATTCGATTTAATATTTTGTTTTGTTTGAATTGAGGTTTTACGTCATCGTCAACACTATTTAGGTCAGTTTGGCGATGCTGCTTCAAATTTAGTGGCATTTTTAAAAGCCCGACACTGAGATGAAATGACATCTCAAGCCCTACCGCCTGACAAACCAATATGGTTTATATGAAGGGAGGGTACGACTCGCATCACCTTGCCTGAGCGCGAAAATTCTTCCGGGAATCCGTGGTTCGCTTTCCACAGCCTCGATTAATATCACATGAAAATGATCTCATAATTCGTACCATCTGTCAGCAGCAAATTTAACGTGAATTGGCTGGTGACAGACGTCTGTCAGCAGCAAATTTCACGTAAAGTTGCTGGTGACAGACGTCTGTCAGCAGCAAATTCCACGTGCATTGGCTGGTGACAGACGTCTGTCACCAGCCTCTTCCTAAAAAAAATAACCGGTTGTGAGATATGAAATGTAGAGAATACCAGGTTGGTGTCTTTTGATATCAAGTTTATCAGGCAAGAAGAACGATTGTAGAATCGCGAGGCTTGCCGAGCGATTCTACATGCGTTCTCGAAGCCGAGCCTGATAAACGTGATATCAAATGACACAAATCTGGTATTCTAATCAGTTTATCCCCTTGTACACTCTAAAATTAGCAATTTACAGTCAGTCCTCAGTGCGACTAAGCATTCCGGTGCCGATATCTTTAGTATCAGCTGACCATGTTTTTCCTATGATATTTTTTTTTCAAGTAATTTTGCCATTTTTTCCAAGTTACGTTAACATTTTTGTCATTTTCCAGTAGTCCTGATCATTCAAAAAAGAGCAATGCCACGTTGACGGGATAAACCTCACTTTTCCTGAGATAGCATACCTTTATCAGGTCAATGCGTTACAATGCAATATATACAGGGGGTAACTGATAAAATGTTCTATGTTGCAAGGATTTGTTATCGTAATAATCAAGGCCTTATTGATCTTGGGCCAAACATTACGCAAACACGCCTATATAAATACTTTTTAATCTTTATCGCAAAAAAAAAAAAAAAAAACAAATGAAAATTTTAAGGCGAAAAATTGTGATATTTTTCTTATTTCTGCTCTAAAATATTGTGGGTACTCGTAAGAACCGCCTCGATCTATATTTTAGAGCAGAAATAAGAAAAATAAGGTTTACCCCTACAAACCCCCAGTTTTACTATATAAAAGGGGGGTTCAAGGGGGGTCAAAATTATATAGGCGTGTGTTCGTGATGCTGTGTTCAAAACTTTGATCATCAAATATAGCAAATATACTAGTATTTTTGCTGAATAAATTTGAGTCACTTTTTACTCACATTTTTTTAGCAAAAATACCAAACTTTTAGATATTGTACTTGCTATTAGATATTGTACTTGCTAGACAGTCTTTGAACAACCGGATCCAGAACTAACCATGTCGTTTGTTAACCCATTTAGTACCAAAAAACCCCAAAACGGATACCCTGGCAACAGTGCAGGCGCAGATTAGAAGCCGCCGAATGTGGCGTCTGATCAGGGCCTCCACTGTTTGCTAAAAGATCAGCCATTTTCCTAATAAATTTTGAAGAAAACAATCTGACACCCCTAAATTTTGAAATTGACTCCTGCTTTATACAACGAGGAAGATTCCATTTAGTACAAATAGGGTTAACATAGCGGAAAAATAGAGGATCTTACATAAGTGTTCATGTATTATTGAATTTATTTGACAAGCTGAGGAAAAGGGATACAACACGAGGCTTCGCCGAGCATTTAGGGTTAAAATGCGGGGCTTCTCCGAGCATTTTATGCCCTTTCCTCAACGAGTTTAATAATTTCAATAATATATGATCACGAATGCAAGATTCTATTTATCATATGACATTTAAAACGCATTTTATTCACGGCTGTTTACAGTAACAAAAAATCCGCCATTTGTAAACGCGATGCGATGTATTAAGGATGTGTTACATGTAACGTTACGGGGCGTATTCAACTAATTTGCATATTTAATCCACTATCGGATTATCGAATTTGTTACATGGCGTTATTACATTCCCAGGCGAGACGTCATATGATAAAGTTTGATAATTTTATATAGTTGCAAATTTACAAAATTGAATATTTTTGCTGAAAACATTACGTCAGCAAGTTCGTGTAATGAAAACCCCTGTTAACCCCACTATATATGTAGAAAACTTTTTACAGAGGTATCCATTCCTTCTTATTTTCTTCAAGATACAGGTTGTGGTTACTCGTTAGAATCGCCTCAATGTGGCGGTTGTAACGAGCACCCATAACCCATGTCTTGAGTAGAAATATGGATGTGTTATCATATTGAATGTATCGGCAATACTTCAACGCTGTTTGAGAACAGTGTTTGTACTTATTAGACCACTTTAAAGACATTCTGACGACTGGCGATAAGTAAACTGTTGACACTAAACATCGGTCATGAAATTCCGGTATACAGACCAGAGCCCAGGATTACAATCGTTACTTTAGTTAAGGTCGACTTAACGATTTAAGGAGGAATTCTTATCTTAGTAAAGTATTTCCTTAAAAAGTACATTCGAAAGCCGCCTATTTCATTTACTTAGCTAAGTATTTAACTTCGGATGAAGTCGTAATTTTGACGGAAATTTTCACGAAGATTAGCACGTAAGTTTCAATTACACATTGATGTAGGCGGCCCACAAATTTCCCGCGATCTGTCAAAAATCATTTCTTCTGCTTGGTTGAACGGAGACAATAGGAAATATGATGGTTTAGTTGCCATCTCGATTTGTGCGGACAAAAATTGGTCACAATGTAGCACCACGACATATTTAAAACGCTGTTTCTACGGTGTCCCTTTAGAAACAAGAAATCATACAATATTTGAATATGCAAAACTCGGTTTTATGGAGTCTTTTTTGAATTGAGGTTTAACGTCCCCGTTAACACTATGTAGGTCATTTTGGAGACGTTGCTTCCAATTTTGTGGGACTTTTACCCGACACTGAGATGAAATGACGTCTCGAGCCCTGTCGCCTATTGAAACCAAAAGGCTTATATGCAGTGGACGGTCTGACTCACACCACTTTGCCTGGGCAGGCTTTTGTCCTTTTAAGCTGTTTATCAGTACCCGTGCCAGTGTGGTCAGTTTCAGCTCTGCATGGAAGCACCATGCAGCCAAATCTGTTTCTTCAAGCCCCGAGGGGCGGGGGCGGAATCGGTTTTATGGAGTCTGTCCATGATTCAACCCTTCTCATGCCGTTAGGCATAATGCATAATATTCAAGTCGATAATTAAGAAAATAAATATATTCTGCGCTATGGTGAAGAACAGGGAAGACTCCAGCAGAAACCACCCCAAACTTAACCCCAGCTACAATATTGTTTTCGGGTGTCATTATTATACATGTATGTAGTTTATATAGTCATTAAGGACTAGATCAAACATCGTGCCGACAAACACGGAGAAAACCGTAGCTCCAGTCGGAGTAAAAAAAAAAAAAAAAAAAAATGGGATGTATAATCACTGTACATTCGATATTGGATTTCCCCGTCTTTTTTATGAGTGAGGTCCTTATTTGCGTATAACCTTACAGTAAAGCGCTCATTCACTCACCTCACAAACACACTCAACCACCCACATTCACGAGCTTACAAGGGAGGTGGTACGCCTCAAACTTATTTTTATTGAACATTTCAAGACAGGGAGAAGAAGCATATGATTGGTTGTGGCCAATATCAGTTGGACGCCCCAGTGACGCAAGATACACGTCACCTTGCCTCACCCAACCAGCACAAGCCGACCACACGCGACCTCCAGTAAACCACTTAGAAGGCCTAAGCCTGCTCAGGCAAAGTGGTGCAAATCGGGCCTTCCATGCATATAAATCTTGTTGGTTTCATTGGGCGACAGGGCTTGAGATGTAATTTCATCTCAACGGTCGGGTAAAAGTCCGACAAAATTGGAAGCAACACTTCTGAAATCAAACCTATTGCGAGCACGTTAAATCTCAAATCAATCAAAAAAAAAACTTCTTTGTATTTCATAAATTTTGATATCGAGAATCTTACACAAATGGTCCTTTCATGTGAAAGTTACGAAACGGGCCATCGTATTGGATTTTAAATTTGATTTTTATTGCCTTTACCATGACCATGTGCCCAGCAAAAGTACATCGTTGACATACGTTACAGTTGTTCACGCCAAAATAATACTTATTTACATTTCAAGTGTAAAGCCTGATGTAAATCTATAGAAAACAATGCTGTTCATACTTCCATGAACGCGTCGAGCCACATGTTTTTCAATGACGTCAAGTGACGCCAGTCTAAACCATGGTTCTCTGTGATCTCATTGGGCGTTGACGACGACAGTGCTGTTCCGCTCTTTATAGAAAAACAGCGTGTAAATGTTTTTCAGCTTTAACAGTTTGCCTTATAAGCATTCTTTCGCCCAGTGATGAGAACCAAAGAATGTAAATATAATATTTTTTTCGATGTTCATGAAGGTATGAACGACAGCGGGTCTCTAGCAAATTTTATATGAACCCCTTCGGAGTTCATTTACTTTGCAGGCGACCCTGTTCGTTCATACTTTCATGAACAGCAGAAAAATAAAAGTCATTTCTTAAATGCACGTGGCGTCATACTGTTTCATGACACCGAATATAAAGACGGCATATGAACGTTGTGAACATTGTATGCGTAAAAGTAGCAGGACATGCATAAACGTTGTGACATGAACCCGATGTGCCACAGGATCAGTTTTTAAATAACAGACAAAAGTGATATGCGCCAGCCTCCCTCTACCCACCACACACAACTGTCGGCCCCCGCCACCCATTTGTTTGTTTGATTTGAGGTTTAACGTCCTCGTCAACACTGTAAAGGTATTTTTGGAGACGGTGCTTCCAATTTTGTGGGCATTTTACCCGACATTGAGATGAAATGACATCTCCTGTTGCCCAATGAAACCAATAGGGTTTATTAGCATGGACGGTCCGCCTCGCACCGCGGTTCCTGGACAGGCTTAGATCCTCTAAGCGGTTTACCAGTACCAGTGTGCGGGCCGGATTCAGCTCTCGGGGCTTGAAGAAATAAATGGGCTGCATTACGCTTACACGCAGAGCACACGAGTACTGGTTACCCACTTACAGGATCTAAGACTGCCCAGGAAAAGATGAGCAAGTCGGACCCTGCTTATAAACCCTATTGGTTTCATTGAGCGACGGGCTGGAGAAGTCATTTCATCTCAATGTCGGGTAAAAGTCCCACAAAATAGGAGCAACGTCTCCAAAATGACCTGCATAGAGTTTACGGGGACGTTAAACACCAAATCAATCAATCAAACATACACACACCTACCTTGACAAAAACAAACTAGTCGTTTAAGACTCCCTTTCGCTTGTAAGAGTGAGTGAGTGTTTGAGTTTAACGCCCCACCACTAGCTAAGGTTATACGAAGACGGGACCTCGGTTTAAAGACTCATCCGAAAGTCTGGAGAAGCCCGGGATCGATCCTGCGACCCCTGGTTTACAAGGAGAGTAGCGTAACCGCTACTCAAAGGAGGCTTCATTCGCTTGTTTTTGTTTGATTTGAGGTTTAACGTCCCCGTCAACACTGTAAAGGCCATTTTGGAGAAGTTGCTTCCAATTTTGTGGGACTTTTACCCGACATCGAGATGAAATGACATCTCAAGCCCTGTCGCCCAATGAAACCAATAGGAGCATGATTATAAGCATGGACGGTCCGACTCATGCGCACCACAGTTTGCCTGGGCAGGCTTAGATCCTCTAAGCGGTTTACCAGTACTCGTGTGCGGGTCGGATTCAGCTCTGCGTGGAAGCATCATGCAGCCCATATATTTCTTCAAGCCCCGATTTCATTCGCTTGCAAGAACCTTCCTACACCAAACAATAAACTGTTGTCGTGTCCCCAGTATTATACAGTATTCTGTAAAGGGAAGTTTTTTTATACAGCTCTATTCGTCGAAAACTTTGACACACCAAGGGAGAAATACATTCCAGTAGTATAATGTTGACTTGCACCACAGGGAGAAAAAAAAAAGTAGCTTGACCGGGACCCGAACCCAGGGCCTCTCGCATATGACGCAAACACTCTACCGTCTGAGCTATACCGAGCATGACTGGTGATTTCGAGCAAATAAAAGCTCTCATGTTTGCCGTTGTTGATATATACATTCATGCTTCAAGGTCAAATCTTAAAAGTTAAGGTACCTACCTTGGTTACCTTAAATATTTAAGTATTTCCTTTGTTTAAGTATCGACTTAAACGAAAGAAATTCTTTGAGATTCAGTTTATACGACGGTTAAGTAAATACTTAGTTTAAGTAGGTACTTAAAATTTAAGTAAGCATTGTAATCCTGGGCCCAGGTACAATTAAGAAAAGTTCGTCTTTAAATATTATAATTGAAAGGTTTAAGCTATTCGTTCTTTCTTTTCTCTACACCTCGTGCCTTCTAGTAAGAGACCCTATTTGGGACTGTTCAAAAGTGTTCTTAAACACCATTTTTTAACAGTCCCAAAGGTGGTCTGAACATAGGAATGTTACTGAATAGATATGCCGTCAACCACGAGTACTCACAACATGCTTTCTCATTGAAGAGATTATAATGCGTGTACACAATATACCATTTCATTTGTGTTTGTTTTAATAAGTGTAACGTTCCTGACAACACTATTTATGTCGTTTTGGAAAATTTGCTTCCAATTTTGTGGCACTCAATGAAACTGCATGGACGGCCCGACTCACAACACTCTGTCTGATCGGCAGGCTTAGACCTTCTAATCGATTTACCGGTACTCACTGTGCGGCCGGTTTCAGCTCTGCGTGGAAGCACCATGCAGTCTAATCTGTTTCTCCAAGCCCCGATGGGCGGGGCCTACATACCATTTTTAATATGAAATATATAAAAAAAAAAATCCATAAATTGACCCAAATGGATATCCGGAACTAAGGGAAACATTTTCTATAGGGACTTTCAGAACGAGTTAAATTAGCCATGGTACAGGAAATCCGTGCTCGACTTATCGAAGTTTCATTGTATTTTGGGGATTTGTTTTGCATACAATAAAGTTACAATTTGCATGTACGCATTTATAGAGCCGCCTCGAGGAGATTTTACCATACATGCACAGCATGCATTTTATGATAAAATAAGGGAATGTTTCCAAATTATATACAAACTATTCCTTTTCTTCAGCTATGGGAAAATTCCCCATAGGGACTCAAGAACTAGCCATCAGTGTTCGAGTTATCGAAGATTTGCTGTACACATAGAGGAGCTTACACGAGTGTTACATGAGTGTCCATGCTGCATGATGCTTCCACGCAGAGCTGAATCCGGCCCGTACACTAATACTGGTGAGGTGAACCGCTTAGAGGATCTAAGCCTGTCCAGGAACCGCCGTGTGAGGCGGACCGTCCATGCTAATAAACCCTATTGGTTTCATTGGGCGACAGGGCTTGAGATGTCATTTCATATTAATGTCGGGTAAAAGTCCCACAAAATTGGAAGCAACGTCTCCAAAATGACCTTTGCAGTGTTGACGGGGGCGTTAAACATCAAATCAAACAAACAAAACATGAGTGTCTATGTATTATTGATTTTTTTATGTTTCGGTTTTACGGCCCTTTCAAGATTATTTCACTCATATCGAACCGATCATTAATCAGAGGTGGGCGAAAACCGGAATACCCGGAGAAAAAACACCTGACCTTCCGTTGCAGAACTTGGCGTCTTACATGTGACCCGAGCGAGGCTAGAACCACAGCGGTGAGAGACCTAGTGATTAAGAGTCAGCGCTCTTAACCACTGGGCCACGGAGGCCCGTATTATTGAATTTATTGAACTCGTTGGGGATTTTTCCCCAACGAGTTTTATAATTTGGCCCCCGACCGTCGGGCCTTGAAGAAATAGATTGGGCTGCATGATGCTTCCACGCAGAGCTGACACGGACCGCACAGGAGTACTGGTTAATCGCTTTGAGGTTCTTAGCATATCCAGGAAAAGTGGTGCGAGTCGGAGCGCCCATGCATGTAAACCATATTGGTTTCATTGGGTGACAGGGCTTGAGATGTCATTTCATCTAAATGTCGGGTAAAAGTATCACAAAATTGGAAGCAACGTCTCAAAAATGACCTATTTGATTTGAGGTTTTACCGTCCCGGTCAACACTGTAAAGGTCATTTTAGAGACGTTGCTTCCAATTTTGTGGGACTTTTACCCGACATTGAGATGAAATGACATCTCAAGCCCTGACCGCCCAATGAAACCAATAGAGATTATAAACATGGACAGCCCGACTCGCACCTCTTTGCAGGCTTAGATCCTCTAAGCGGTTTACCAGTACTCGTGTGCGGGTCGCCAAAATGACCTATACGGTGCTGACGGGGATGTTAAATTTCAAAGCAAACAAACAATTTTATAATACATGAACACGAATGCAAGATTCTATTTATCATATGACATTCTAAATGCATTTTCTTCACGATTTTTAACAAAAATGTCAATATTACGTCGTTAAGGACGTCGTACGTGTGACGTTACAAGGCGTATCCAACTAATTTGTATATTTAATCCACTAGAGGATTACCGAATTTATTGCATGGCGTTATTACATTCTCAGACGCGACGTCATATGATAAATACAATTATAAATAAACTATATCCATACCATTGCAAAATGTTAGCCGGATGTTGAAAAAGATTTCACTCTCCTGACCATATTAACAACAATAATAACAACGTTTAACATGTGTTGTTGATATAGTTATGTTGAACTTGTCAGCTGCCAATCAATAGCCATAATAACGCTTTTATTGAAATGAACAAAAACAGTATTTTATTTCAACCTCGCATGCTTGGTTGCATTTAAATGCTATGGTTTTAATAGGGTTAAAATTATGTCAACTGACATCAATTCTTCATCTTTCAAGGGAATTTAAAAACGGAGTACTCATTTGTACATCACGTGATGAACGCCGCTTTTAGAGAAAACTGGGATTTACGGGGTATACATTATTTTTCTTATTTCTGCTCCTATACATAGGTTTTGGGTACTCGTTAGAACCGCCTCAATGAGGCGGTTCTAACGAGCACACACAACCTATGTTTGTAGCATAGATAATAAATATAACGGACTTTCATCAGAAAACTGGCCAGTTTGGAGACGTGAAAAAATGCACTTTCATCACGAAAACACGCCTATATAATTTTGACCCCCTTGAACTCCACTTTTATGTAGTAACCCTGGGGTTTACAGGGGTGTACCTTATTTTTCTTATTTCTGCTCTAAACTATAGATTGTGGGTACTCGTTAGAACCGCCTCATCGAGGCGATTCTAACGAGTACCCATAATTTATATTTTGAGCTGAAATAAGAAAAATATAACAATTGTTCACCTGAAAACTTTCGTTTTTTTCGGCGGTTAAGTTAACAATGTATTTGTATAGGCGTGTTTTCGTGATGGTTGCACGGGTATGTTGTCTTAATGTAGAGACAGTAGAATAAGGCTGTATTGGCGAATGTAACGCGAAGCGACAGTCTGGGCCCCCGCGCATCGGGGCTAGGAGAAATAGATTGGACTGCATAGTGCTTCAACGTAGAGCTTGAACCGACCGCACATGGGCGCCAATGCATTTAAAGCGTATTCGCATGGAATTCCATTCATCTCTGTGTCGGGTGACAGTCCCACACAGCTGGAAGTAACGTCTCCAAAATGACCTAAATGGTGTTGAGGATGACGTTAAACCTCAATTTAAACAAAAACAAAAATAAAACTGCAACAGTATGTTCTGAGCTCTACTGTCCGGAAGTGGATGAACAAGTCTGTGAAATAACTTCCCCCAAAACACCACTTTATAGAAAGGAAAGGTGTTTTCAGGGGTACATGTTACTTTCAATGAGGCGGTTCTAACGAGAACCCAAAACCTATGTTTAGACTAAAAATAAGAAAAAAAAAGAAATACCAAGGCTTAAAATCTTAAGGCTGAAAGAAATTTCGACTTACTAAATGGACATATCGACTTAACATCTCGATATTTTGACTTAATATCTCGACATTTCGACTTAATATCACGGCATTTCGACTTAGTATCACGAAATTTCTATTTATTATCCCAATATTTCGACTTAATGATTCGAAATTTTAATTAAGTACTCGTATCTCGAAATTCCGACTTACTATCTCGAAATTTTGATATAATAAATCGAACTTTCGACTTATTATCTCGAAATGTCGATTAATTAAGTCGAAATTTCGACTTTCTTACTCGAAATTTCGACTTAATATCTCAACAGTACCAAGTATTAAATCATAAACTCCTATATAAATGTTAAGCGCCCCATTATATTATCGTACACCACTTTTGAAAAACAAATGCGAGTATATTGGTTTACATCTGTTCCTTCGTCCTTTCGTCTGTCTGCCTGTCCGTCGGTCCGACTGTCTTTCGGAAGTTCATCCGTCCGTCCCTCCGCACCAACAAATGTACAGTTAGGTGGCTATGTAAATGGACAGAATCAATGTAAGTCTATGGGATTTATTCCGTTAGACACCGAAAATACTTCTTTTCTGTGGCTTAAAGTAGCCACTAAAGTATCAATCCTGCCAAAAATAGCCACATAAGTATACTTCCGTGAGAACGTCCGTCCGTCCCGACATAAATCGTTATTTTCTTTTCGTCAAAGATTTCTCAATATCAACAAAACTAGAACCCCGAAACTTGACAGAGTATGCAAATTATATGACGAATTGTATCGTGTAAGAGACGATGGAAATTATCAGCTTACTTGTCTAGCTGATATTTCACTCTTCTTTCTCTCCCTTTCTCGACCCCGCCCATCGGGGCTTGAAGAAATAGATCGGCTGCATGATGCTTCCACACAGAGCTGAAACCGACCCGCCCACGAGTACCTGTAAACGGCTTAGAGGATCTAAGCTTGCCCATGCTTATAAACCCATTTGGTTTCATTGGGTGGCAGGGCTTGAGATGTCATTTCATCTCAATGTCGGGTATAAGACGCACACAATTGGAAGCAACGTCTCAAAGATGACCTTTACAGTGTAGACGGGGACGTTAAACCTCAACTCAAACAAACAAAAATTCTCTCCCTTTCTTGGTCTGTATTAAATCTTTTCGCCAAACTTTCTCAGAAACTGTAAAAGCTAGAAAGTTCAAAGTCGGTTTACTCTGCCATGATACTGACGTAAATCGGTAAAAGATAATGGGCTTTCTTGGCTTATTTTCTTCAAGCCAACTTTTTAGCTTTTTATTCTTTCTCTCAATATTTCCAATGTTATTTTTTGTCGACGATTTCTGAGGAGTTATAGAACTAGAAGCCTCAAACGTGGTGTACCATGCTATCCTGTTTATTTTTTTCGACTGATCAGGAGGTCACATATTTATTCCCCGCTCCAGTAAAATGCCGTAAAGTGTGCGTATAGTCAGATCTGGCAGTTCTAGATCTAACGGAAGTTTCGGTATCAAACTTCCTCATGAAGGGGCCCTGTCCATCAGGGCTTGGAGACATAGTTTGGGCTGCATGCTGCTTCCACACAGAGCTGGAGCTGACCGCACACGAGTACTGTTAAACCGCTTAGAGGATCTGAGCCTGCCCAGGCAAAGTGGTGCGAGGCGAATCGTCCCATGCATATAAACCCTTTTGTTTGTTTGGGTGGCAGGACTTGAGATGTCATTTCATCTCAGTGTCGGGTAAACGTTCCACAAAATTGGAAACAACGTCTCAAAAATTACCTAAATACTGTTGACTAACTTTCTGATGAAATGCTTGCTATAAAATCAATAATTGATCAAAGCACTGACAATGCAGGTCTGTGGTTGTCTTTGATACTTGTAGAATGGACTTAAATCGTTTCGTCCTATACTTTTTGAAAACAGTGCAGCTCCTGACCAGATGCCGCGTTTGTGTCGATTAGTTATGAACTGACCGAAAACTACTAAATACAGAAGTTTCACGCCTGCTGTAGACCACTTGATTATGTATTTTCCTTGTGACATCAGTGCGCAGTATAAATTGTAAAATATTGACGGGACGTTGGCAAACAGTACAGACTCCGGTAACCCGTACCTGTATGTTGAACATAGTCGCGTGGATAATAACAGTCGGCAAGCTTCTGTAGTTAGTATGACGTAGCACACGCCATAAAGTGGGGTTTAACCATCATCGTCTAGTTTTACATTAATAAAGTGTTAGTACTTCGCAAATAATTAAAGTCAGAAAGTTTCTGTTTTTCTGTTTTATTTTTCTGACCAAGTGGAATGGTCTCTTTTAAAATTTCATTGTTACATAAGTATTATAACATATTGAAAATCGAAAGCTTCTGAGACAGGTAGTGTCAAGGACTAGATCTAGCACAATATACTGAACACGTCTCTTACATAACTGAAAACCTAACTCCTACATGCTTAAAATCCAACTGATTTGACATGATCAAACTGGAGGTTTTATACGTTTCAGAGCATTCCATAGGCTTTTGTTCTCACGTTAACACAGCTTCTGTTTATACCAACCGTCCATCATTAAGCAAATGTTAAAAGTATCTCAACATCTGCTGACCACATAAGCACACACCTGCAGGGTACTATGCACTCATAGAATGCTCACATGATTGGCGTAAACAGAAACATGCACCCCTATGATTGACGTTTTGTAGATACATTTCAGGTTTTATGTAAGCTTCACTGGCTTTTTATCCCGCGAAAATATTTGAATAACAGCACATGTAACTTGCGTAATACATAATTGAAAATTTCAAAGTATATGTCAGTAACTTTTGTTCATATTCCAAAAGTAAACACCTCAATGTATAGAGCATTTTAGATAATATCGAAAGACTGGATTAAAATATATGCAAGGTAAAAACGTTTCAATTTTCTATCTGTAAAGTAGAAGTAAAACAAAGATCAGGAATTGATACAATTAACTTACTCCATCCATAAAAGACACCAAAGGGAAAGAAATACAAACATTAAGCGACCAGACCATAATGGAAACCTAAACAAAGGAAGGCCATATGGACAGTTACTTTCCCATAAAATGGCCATATGGCCATCCAAAATTAAAAGACACAAGTGATACACACAGTAAGTAACAAACAACAACATAAATAAATCGCCACAGAAGAGCCGCCTTGGAACGGTCAGTGGAAGATTTCCACTGGGGGGGGGGGGGGGGGGGGGGGGGGCTTAAATCGATTTTACGTGGCCACAATCCTCGCCCTTACTTCCGTCGCGATTTAGACAAAAAATTTGTTCAGTCCGCATGAAGGCCTCCTAACTCATCAGTGCAACATCTCCGTGAACACAGAAATCAAAGAACCACAAAGGTGAGACAACGGTGGGGACTCGACAGCAAGAAACCACTGAAATACTGGAGCAAAAGAAAACCAACAGTTAGACTCCGATGAGCCCGACCAGAGACAGCTGAAATGTTTCATATACCCATCAACATAATCCCAAATACATTTATTATCCATTCAACAGCATATTGGTCATATAAAGTTCTCACTACTCATCAACGTTGTTTCAACTATTCATGTAACATGCCTGTGTAACAAAAGTGCATCTTTTACAATACGTCAACACTATTTGGGTCATTAAGATCACACACCTATGTAACTACGTTGCATTACTTTAGATCGAATGATAAAAAATGGACAGAAGGTAGACTCTTCAACACGAACACCATGGCTAACAAAACAAAGCAACAATCGGCCAGAACGTAGCTTGTCCAAGACGTATCATTTTCACATTTAACAGAGAAGTCTACTTAAGAATGGAGCTACGTCTCATCCAGACGTCGAATTTGACCAGCTCTTGCCAAGTGCGGTTCAGAGCTGCTTCCAGTTCGTCCAGGTCAAGTGGCAACTGGATGGTTCTCAAAATGAGGCATAACTTCTGGCGCTATGCTAACTCCATTTAAACCAACGTCTGTTTTATGTGAAAATGAAGTGAAAAGTTGGCTCTGAGATTTGGGATCTACTTTCAACTTTGAGTTGGCCATCATCACGTTAACAAGTCCGTAAAATGAACACCCCCTTTAACCCCACTTTATATGGGGAAAACTGGGGTTTATGGGGGTATACATTATTTTTCTTATTCCTGCTCCAAGACATGGGTTATGGGTACTCGTTAGAACCGCCTCAATGAGGCGGTTCTAACGAGCACTCACAACCTATTATTGAAGTAAAAATAACAAAAACATCACAGATTTTCATCAGAAAAGTAAACATTTTGGAGATGTGAAAAAATGCACTATGTCGCACGGGTGTGTTATCCTTATGATAACAAGATTCCTGTTATATCTAATCCTAATTCAGAGATGAATGCAGATCACAATTTTCGAGTTATGTCGAAATTTCGACATATTAAATCGAAAGTTTGAGATATTAAGTTCAAAAATAAGTTGACATTTTGCGTTACTATGTCGAAATTTCGAGATAGTAAGTTGAACTTTCGAGATAAAATGAAAATTCGTGTTATTATGTCGAATTTTCTAGATAGTAAGTCGAAATGTCGAGATAAAATGTCGAAATTTCGAGATACTAAGTCAAAATTTCGAGAAACTGAGTGGAAATTTAGAGTTATTATGCCGAAATTTCGGGATAGTAGGATTTCAAGACACTTAGTTGCAATTTCGAGTTATTAAGTCGCAATTTCGAGATACCTATCAAAAGAAATAAACGGCCCTCCCAATCGGGGCTTGAAGAAATAGATGTGCTGCATGATGCTTCCACACAGAGCTCAAACCGACCACATACGAGTACTGGTAAACCGCTTAGAGGATCTAAGCCTGCCCAGGCAAAGTGGTGCGAGTCGGACCGTCCATGCTTATAAACCCTATTGGTTTCATTGGGCGAGAGGGCTTAAGATGTCGTTTCATCTCGGTGTCAGGTAAACGTCCCACAAAATTGGAAGCAACGTCTACAGTATTGACGGGAACATTAAACCTCAAATCAAACAAATAAAAGCATACGTGACCCTAAGCTTTCACTGTTTGATTGTCATTGACGGGTATTGGATTGTAAGCGGCTGGGTTATGCGCAATTAGTAGAATATTTAACCCATTTTTGTACCAAATGACATCTTCGTCCTTATATGTAGCAGCAATTCATTTCAAAATTTAGGGGTGTCAGTTTGTGTTTTCTTCTCTTTTTTTTTTTTTTTTTTTTGGGGGGGGGGGGGGGTGAAAATGGCTGAACCTTTTGCAAACAATGTAGGCCCGGATCAGACGCTGCGTAATGTGGCGACTGATTTGGGCCTGCACAGTTTGCCAATAATCCATTTTTGGTTTCTGGTACAAAACTGGTTAACAAACACACTTGGGAATTATGACTTTTAAAATTTGGCAAAGAATGTCGTCAGTTTTAGGTTCGTTGACGTATCTTAGCGATGAGTCCCCCACACCCCCAAATCGAAACAGTTTTCCCCTGCATGGACCTTCTTTCTACATATTTATTTTCCTTTGATACAGAAGGCTCGAGTAGAACTGTTATTGCCCGACCCGCAGAAAAAGCGACCGACTGAAGTCGGTTGATTTTCTAAGAGTGCCCTAAAATCACCGTGTCATTCTGTCATTCGGTCAATCGGTCATTCTGACAGTCTGTCTGTCCGTCCGTAACCCGTTTGTGAAAATTGTGATATTGACTTAACCGCTTGGAATATTTAAACAATTTTTGGCATACTGATAGACATCAATGAGATCTAACCAATGAATTTGCGAAATATTACATTCCATTTAGTATAGCCTCGCCGAGGCGAAAAATGTGAAAATTTTCGAACTGCTTCTCCTCGGAAACCGTTGGGCCGATTGAAGTCAAATTTCATATGGAGGCTCTTTGGGATGGGGGAAACCAAACTCTGCTCATGGGGTCCAGGTCACATGACCAAAAATGGCCGCCAAGCCGTATATGGTCTGTCTGTCTGTCCGTCCGTAACCCGTTTGTGAAAAGTGGTGATAGCGACTAAACCGCTTGAAATATTTAAACAATTTTTGGCATACTGATAGATATCAATGAGATCTAACCAATGAACTTGCGAAATATTACATTCCATTTAGTATATCCTCGCCGAGGCGAAAAATCCGTAACCCGTTTGTGAAAATTGGTGATAGTGACTTAACCGCTTGGAATATTTAAACAATTTTTGGCATACTGATAGATATCAATGAGATCTAACCAATGAACTTGCGAACTATAACATTCCATTTAGCATAGCCTCGCCGAGGCGAAAAATGTGAAAATATTCGAACTGCTTATCCTCGAAAACCGTTGGGCCGATTGAAGTCAAATTTCATATGAAGCCTCTATGGGATATTGGAAACAAAAATTTGCTTATGAGGTCCAGATCACATGACCAAAATGGCCGCCAAGCCATATATGGTCTGTCTGTCTGTCCGTCCATAACCCGTTTGTGAAAATTGGTGATAGTGACTTTACCGCTTGGAATATTTAAACAATTTTTGGCATACTGATAGATATAAATGAGATCTAACCAATGAACTTGCGAAATATTACATTCCATTTAGTATAGCCTGGCCGAGGCGAAAAATGTGAAAATTTTCGAACTGCTTCTCCTCGGAAACAGTTAGGCCGATTGAAGTCAAATTTCATATGGAGCCTGTATGGGATGGGTGAAACCAAAATTTGCTCATGGGGTCCAGGTCACATGACCAAAATGGCCGCCAAGCCATATATGGTCTGTCTGTCCGTCCGTCCGTAACCCGTTTGTGAAAATTGGTGATAGTGACTTAACCGCTTGGAATATTTAAACAATTTTTGGCATACTGATAGATATCAATGAGATCTAACCAATGAATTTGCGAAATATTATATTCCGTTTAGTATTGCCTCGCCGAGGCGAAAAATCCGTAACCCGTTTGTGAAAATTGGTGATAGTGACTTAACCGCTTGGAATATTTAAACAATTTTTAGCATACTGATAGATATCAATGAGATCTAACCAATGAATTTGCGAAATATTACATTCCATTTAGTATAGCCTCGCCGAGGCGAAAAATGTGAAAATTTTCGAAGTGCTTCTCCTCGGAAACCGTTGGGCCGATTGAAGTCAAATTTCATATGGAGCCTCTGTGGGATGGGGGAAACCAAACTCTGCTCATGGGGTCCAGGTCACATGACCACAATGGCCGCCAAGCCATATATGGTCTGTCTGTCTGTCCGTCCGTCACCCGTTTGTGAAAAGTGGTGATAGCGACTTAACCGCTTGAAATATTTAAACATTTTTGGCATACTAATAGATATCAATGAGATCTAACCAATGAACTTGCGAAATATTACATTCCATTTAGTATAGCCTCGCCGAGGCGAAAAATCCGTAACCCGTTTGTGAAAATTGGTGACAGTGACTTAACCGCTTGGAATATTTAAACAATTTTTGGCATACTGATAGATATCAATGAGATCTAACCAATGAACTTGCGAACTATAACATTCCATTTAGCATAGCCTCGCCGAGGCGAAAAATGTGAAAATTTTCGAACTGCTTATCCTCGAAAACCGTTGGGCCGATTGAAGTCAAATTTCATATGGAGCCTCTATGGGATATGGGAAATCAAAATTTGCTCATGAGTTCCAGGTCACAAGACCAAAATGACCGCCAAGCCATATATGGTCTGTCTGTCTGTCCGTCCATAACCCGTTTGTGAAAATTGGTGATAGTGACTTAACCGCTTGGAATATTTAAACAATTTTTGGCGTACTGATAGATATCAATGAGATCTAACCAATGAACTTGCGAAATATTACATTCCATTTAGTATAGCCTCGCCGAGGCGAAAAATGTGAAAATTTTCGAACTGCTTCTCCTCGGAAACAGTTAGGCCGATTGAAGTCAAATTTCATATGGAGCCTGTATGGGATGGGTGAAACCAAAATTTGCTCATGGGGTCCAGGTCACATGACCAAAATGGCCGCCAAGCCATATATGGTCTGTCTGTCCGTCCGTTCGTAACCCGTTTGTGAAAATTGGTGATAGTGACTTAACCGCTTGGAATATTTAAACAATTTTTGGCATACTGATAGATATCAATGAGATCTAACCAATGAACTTGCGAAATATTATATTCCGTTTAGTATTGCCTCGCCGAGGCGAAAAATCCGTAACCCGTTTGTGAAAATTGGTGATAGTGACTTAACCGCTTGGAATATTTAAACAATTTTTGGCATACTGATAGATATCAATGAGATCTAACCAATGAATTTGCGAAATATTACATTCCATTTAGTATAGCCTCGCCGAGGCGAAAAATGTGAAACTTTTCGAAGTGCTTCTCCTCGGAAACCGTTGGGCCGATTGAAGTCAAATTTCATATGGAGCCTCTGTGGGATGGGGGAAACCAAACTCTGCTCATGGGGTCCAGGTCACATGACCAAAATGGCCGCCAAGCCATATATGGTCTGTCTGTCTGTCCGTCCGTCACCCGTTTGTGAAAAGTGGTGATGGTGACTTAACCGCTTGGAAATTTAATTAATTTTTGGCATACTGATAGATATCAATGAGATCTTACCAATGAACTTGCGAAATATTACATTCCATTTAGTATAGCCTCACCGAGGCGAAAAATGTGAAAATTACGAACTGCTTCTCCTCGGAAACCGTTGGGCCGATTGAAATCAAATTTCATATGGAACTTCTATGGGATGGGGAAAACCAAACTTTGCTCATGGGGTCCAGGTCATATGACCAAATGGCATATATGGTAAAAACCCTTCAAAAATAGTCTTCTCCAGAACCACTGGGCAGATTTCCACGAAACTTGATAAATGGCATCTGGGACGTAGGCCCATCATAAATTGCTATAATGGTGACCCTGGGTTGACCTTGACCTTCTTTGTGCCTAGGTCAAACTTTGACACACATGCTGTTGTATTGGAAAATGTGAGAATGCATTTTATCCTGCAAACGATTCAGAATACAGTACTAAAGTATAAGATATAATTTTGCTCCTTACGATAAGGCGCATTTATTGGGGGAACCGTTTTAGGTCCAGGTCACATGACCAAAATGGCCGCCATACCCATATATGGTAACACTCATGAAGAAAAAAGCATCCGGCGGGTCGTGCACTTCAGCTGAAGCACTGGTTAAATACTATTGTTTGTTTGTTTGATTTGAAGTTTAACGCCCCCGTCAACACTGTAAAGATCACTTTGGAGACGTTGCTTCAAATTTTGTGGAACTTTTATCCGACATTGAGATGAAATGACACCTCAAGCCCGCCGCCCAATGAAACCAATAGGGTTTATAAGCATGGAGTCGCACCGCATTGCCTGGGCAGGCTTAGATCCTCTAAGTGGTTTACCAGCATCATGCAGCCTATCTATATCTTCAAGCCCCGATGGGCGGGGGCTATATTAATACTAAGTTTCACATTGGAACCGGATAGACCTTGTCGTGAAAGGCTGCAGGTGCAGATGGGCGGGGGCTATATTAATACTAAGTTTCACATTGGAACCGGATAGACCTTGTCGTGAAAGGCTGCAGCTGCAGGATAAACTGATAAAGGATTGAAAGATAATTCACATGCGTTTTGATATTAACACAAGTGTTAATTTTATATATAATTTTTTTCATTTTCGTAGTGAACCGAGCCCACTGCCAGTTTTGTAAATTTCATATGAAATGTCCAAAAGTGCAAGATTCTTACTTTAAATCACATTACGTAAAAACGCCTATACAAATACATCGGTAACTTTACCGCCCAAAATAAAGAAGAAATTTTAAGATAAAACATTGTGATATTTTTTTTATATTTCTGCTCAAATATAGATTGTGTGTACTCGTTAGAACCGCCTCAACAAGACGGTTCTAACGAGTGCCCACCATCTATATTTTAGAGCAGATGATATTTTTCTTATTTCTGCTCAAAATATAGATTGGTGGTACTCGTTAGAACCGCCTCCACGAGGCGGTTCTAACAAGTACCCACCATCTATATTTTAGAACAGAAATAAGAAAAATAAGGTTTACCCCTGTAAACACCAGTTTTACTATATAAAAGTGGGGTTCTAGGGGGTCAAATTATATAGACATGTTTTCGTGATGAGTTTTATTGCCGAATATAACACGTAATATTTTCACGGAATTATGACGTAGTTGCCAGTTACCACGAGTAAACACACCTAAGAACATATGGCTTTCATGATTTTCCACCAAATAACAGCGACGATACGCTAGACATTAACTATGCCACTATCAATGCGAAAAATCTGACAAGGTGCGAAATTGACCGGCTCCTCTACGTGTTTGTCGCTACTTAGCACCCAAAGCGCGAACGCTGAAGAATGATACACGCGGCATCAGATCAGATTAGCGCAACCCATTTCAATGGTACACGTGCACAATCAGTATTTATTTTATACTTGGGCCCCGTCAAGCGATTTTGGTACTTATCGCCTATGCGAGCAGCGAAGATTCAGGCGAGCCTGCGCATCCGCGCAGTCTCGCCAGAACCTTCGCTGCTCGCTCATACAAGCAGTGAATCAAGAGGAACCTTCAGACAGAAAGCCATATCCCTGGCCACTCTGAATGGCTGGGCATGCGCAGTTAAAATGTCATGACGGAATGCTCGAAGACACAAATTCGCTTTGCGGGGCTCACTTAGCAGTGAAATCAATACCTAGCTTAAAGAATAACATGTCTGATGTTTCCAACACATCGATGGAATCTTTGGTATTCACCTAAAAATGATAAAATACCCTCTGTGTCTTGAGCTTCGGCAGATAAAGAGGAAGATAGAACCAGGGCTCTTTGCTCTTCCTCTCATATGAATCACGCCATGCAAACATATATCTTTATCTTCAGACATATGTATCCAGCGAAAACTAAGATCGGCCTGCGCATCTGACCAGCGTTATTGTCTACGCCATTATAGATGTGGGGTTTATCCCAGAAGTACAGCCATTAGTTACCCACAATTCAGGTTGACATTTCCATTTTTATGCAACAGCAAGTATAAGCTTTCACAATATGAAAAAAGCGGTCCATAACAAGTATAAGCGTTCACACAAACAAGTCGGCCAAGATGGCCCTGAATCGCTCACCTGATTTCAAGATGTGACATAGCTTCTGAAAGCTATATAGATAACTGACAGCCATCTTATTCCGTGAAGCATATCTGTTGCACTTCCTTCCACAGATGGTCACCTAGGCCACATTACTGTGAAGTTTGAAGGGTAAATTTAGTAGACTTATAAGTTGGTGGTTCCCTTTGCCAATGCAGATCTGACTTGTATTTCACTATCTGGGCACCTTACGTACATTTAGGATCAGGTCCTAGTGCACCAGACGGAGATGAACAGGCTAACTCTAACCAACAATGCCTTAACTCTATATAAAACCAGTGGGTCCCAGGGCAGTTCCATGTTTGGCCCCAGAGCTATATTTTGAAATATCTTAGTAGAGAACCACTAGCTGAAGCTTCATTTCAAATATCGAAGACTTTGGCCTTCTGGTTTCAGACAAGAAGATTTTTTAAGGTCTTTCCTATAAAAATATGTTCTATAAAAGGATTATCTTTTGGAAGCAAGGAATACACCACAGAACTGTAAAATATGAAATGTACATGTTTTCTGGGCCAGACTAGCTGGTTTCGGCCAATTAGGCCTCATCAGTGACCCTCAAATATTTTCAAAATTCCACAATGGAATCAATGATCCCAAAGGACAAGAAAATATAAACTACACTATGATGTAAGTCTATGTAAAACCGGTGGGCCCCGGGGTGCGACTATTTTCGCCTCAGGGCTACAACTTGAATAATCTTAGTAGAGGTCCCCTACATTAAGCTGTATGCCAGATATCAAAGTCCTGGGCCTTGTGGTTTCAGGGAAGAAGACTTATAAAGGTTTTTGAGTGCCCCCGTCTATCAGGGCTTGAAGAAATATATGGGCTGCATGATGCTTCCACTCAAAGCTGAAACCGACCCGCACACGTGTGTGGTTAACCGCTTAGAGGATCTAAGCCTGTCCAGGCAAAGCGGTGCGAGTCGGCCCGTCCATGCTTATAAACCCTATTGGTTGCATTGGGCGACAGGGCTTGAGATGTCATTTCATCTCAATGTCGGGTAAAAGTCCCACAAAATTGGAAGCAACGTCTCCAAAATAACCTTAACCGTGTTAACGGGGACGTTAAACCTCAAATCAAACAAACAAAAAAAAAAAAGGTTTTCCAAATATACGTCCATGTAAAACCGTTTTGGCCCCAGGGCTATAATTTTAACAATCTTCGTAGAGATCCCCAAGATGAAACTTCATACCATATCAAAGACCTGGACCTTTTGGTTTCAGTTGAGAAGATTTTTAAAGTGTTCCCCTATATAGATCTATGTCAAACCGGTGGACCCTGGGGCGTGGCCATTTTTGGCCCCAAGGCTATAATGTGAACACTGTTGGTAGAGGTCGACAAGATGAAGTCTTCATACCAAATATCAAAGGTCTGCGCAATTTGGATTCAGAAAAGACAATTTTAAAGGTCTCCCTTATGAAAATCTATACACAACATGTGGGGCCCCAGGGCGGGGCTATTTTGGGCCCCAAGGCTATAATTTTAACATTCTTGGTAGAGGTCAGTAAGATGAAGCTTCATATCAAATATCAAAGACCTGTGCCTTCTGGTTTCAAACTAGAAGATTTTTCAGTTTTCCCTATATAAGTAAAACGGGTGGGCCCCGCGAACAAGCGAACATGTGTATTTGGTCAAAACAACCATTGGTAATTAACTTTTATTGCATATAAATTGGACTTTTTTCGAGATGTTATTTTCAACTTTCATATTTCCAAGCAAAAGCCACAAACAAACGCAAGAATGTCTCTTTCAGAAAATAGCCGTCATTCAGAATTCGCGTTTGTATAAAACTAGATAAATTTGAAATCTAGAATATTCCGAAAATCAAACTTCTTGGTTACCTAAAAAATAACAGCTTAGTTTTTGTTGGGTTTAGCGCAGAGCTTTTGTCATTGTAAACGACCTCAGCAACGTCTCCGCGGGTATTGCATATGATACTGGAGCCTTACCAGATGACAGTATTTTATTGCTTTTGCTGTTTCAGAGAGGCTAGGAACTTATCAAGCAGGTGATAACCTTCTACCTGTGGTAGTCTCTTGATAGCTTCATCGCTGATAGATGACAGGCGGTTTAAGTCACCACCAGAGTGTCCAGTCCATTTTTTTTTTCAAAGCAGCTTCTTTGTCAGTCAGAAGAGTAAATCAATTTGCATAAAGGAGTCTGGACGCCCCTAAGCTCCGGCTCGGAGCCAATATGCATATGTATATTTCTTGCACACCAGACAAGGACATCCTTGATTTTACCCTGGGATAGAAATTTATGTTCTGACCCTGATGTTCCGACCCGAAATCGAATATAATCGCGTGTTTGATAACTGCACTGGTTGATTACAACCTCATGCGCGGCGTCGTCATGCGTGACGTCACTAAACATTCCTGTTGTGTCATCACAAAATGGCGGACGTCGGTAACCGAAGTGACAGCAGCATTAAAAATTCGCAATAGAAATGGAAGGTATGCAAGAAAAATAATCCTATATGGGTGTGAGGGGTGGATAGAAAAATCCGTCCCTCGGCAAGCCTCGTGATGCCGGACAGTGTCCATTTGGACGGATTGTTCCAGCCACCCCTCACATCCATATAAGATTCTAATAATCTCAGGACAAGTAAGTTTTATCAGGTCATCGTGACATTGCACTTCTAAGGATTGGACTGCTGGAAAAATTGGCAAAAATGTAAGAGTGAAAAAGTGGATTAACTTATTAAAAGAATACAAGATTTTAGTCATTTGATATCAAGTTTATCAGGCTTGGCTTCGATAACGCACGTAGAATCGCCCAGCAAACATCGCGTATCAAATTACACGAATCTCGTACTCTCCTTTTATGTGATTTTTTTTTTTTTTGGCATATTCTGTTCATCTTCATTTCTATGTGTACCTAGATTACCAATTGCTGCAGAGAGGATAGTGTCTCTGAACTCAGTTCCAGTGCTTCTAACGGCTGCTGATATCATTTATGAATGATTGTTTCTTCTTGTTTGTTTTTTGTTTTTTTAACTTGAAGACGTCCAGTGTTTTCTAAGTAGCACTTTCTTGCATTGTGATTGCCGTGTAGGCTGAATATGTATGCTTACAAAAAAATAAAATAAAACAAGATGTGTTTGTGAAACACTGATGCCCCCGGACAGCGCCAATGTTAATGTTTTTAAAAATTTTGAAAAAAATAGGTCAAAGGTCAAGTTCAAGGTCACGAGATCAAAAATTATGGTACCACTGGAAAGGTCTTGTGATAAGGTATACACATGTGAAATATGAAAGCTCTATCTACTACCATTCAAAAGTTATGCCCAATGTTAAAGTTTTTGCAGACGGACAAACGGACAAACAGACGGACAGACCAAAAACTATATGCCCCCGAATCTCTTAGATTCCGGGGGCATAATAAAATATAAAAACCCTTGTGACCTTCCACACATAATTTTGACAATCTGACACCAACTTGTACTTCCTTCTCACTATTATTTAGTTGGTGAGAAGGTAGTGTATGGTGTGAGGTTGTTGCATCCATGGTGTCTTGATACGAGTTGGTAGACGGAAGACAGTGATGGTAATCAGTATTTTACCATACCACATCTTTTAAGCCTCATCTGGGTTGTTTATTGCGAGTGTATACGCCTTTTACCAACTTTGAAGCCTCAGTGCCATAAGGCGGTCATTTAAGGGGAATGGGTACACCTTCAGGGGTGGTAACTCCTGCAAAAGTATTTTTGTCTCCCATGTCAATAGGGGTCAACTCTTAAAGAAAAGAATTTGCTCCCGAGGAGCATTTTTTTCCTTTAAGAGTAGACCCCTTTTTCAGTGGGACCAGGCTGATAGAAAAGCAAACATGAAGTCCCGAAAGTTGTCTCCCTTTGAAAAATGGCGGGAAAATATGAAAGGTGTTCCTATTCCCTTTAAGAATTTTTGAAGTCCTGTGAGCTTGCCGACAAGCTGTGTTTTGATGGCGAATCCTACCCTAGCTTCATGCTACTATTCTTTCTTGCGTTCACAACAGTAAGCGCGACTGGTACCAGCTCTTTTAGCCGCCCTAATAGCTTCAATTTTGATTTCGTACCTATTAAATTCTCCACCGACTAGAGCTGTTCACCGCTGAGATCCGTCTGTAATGGCAATGTCCATTAGAATGCACACATTCAATGCACAATCCTTCATCTTTTTCGACCGCTAAGTGGATTCCCCGACGATTGCTGTTAAACTTCCAGGGCTTTTTAAATTGGCAAGTGTTATGGGCACATCTATTAATACATGTACCTCCCCTTTGCTATGTGGTGTGCAGCCCAATTATGAATTTAAAAAAAAAGGTTTGCTTTCCATAGATATTAAAGAAGGCTATAATATTTCAACTCAGCCCCCGGATAGGGTCTTTTTAGCTCACCTGACCGAAGGTCATGGTGAGCTTTTGTGACCGCGAGATGTCCGGCGTCGTCGTTTGTCGTCCGGTGTCGTCGTTCGTCGTCCGTGCGTAAACTTTTCTTGTGAACACACTAGAGGCCACAGTTTTGGCACAATCACAACAATCAAACTTGCTCAGCACGATCATCATGACAATATCTCGGTCAAGTTCGAATATGAGTCATGTCGGATCAATAAGTAGGTCAGTAGGTCAAATCAAAGAAAAACCTTGTGAACATACCAGAGGCCACAGTTTTGGTCCGATCATCATCAACCTTGCTCAGAATGATCATTTTGACAATATCTTGGTCATGTTTGAACATGAGTCATGTCGGGTCAAAAAATAGGTCAGGAAGTCAAACCATAGAAAAACATTGTGAACACTCTAGAGGCCACAAATTTGGTCCGATTGTATTCAAACTTGCTCAGAATGATCGTCTTGAACATATCGCGATCAAGTTTGAATATAGGTCATGTCTGGTCAAAAAGTAGGTCAAGAGGTCAAATCATAGAAAAATCTTGTGAACACATTAGAGGCCACAGGTTTGGTCCGATCATCATCAATCTTTCTCAGAATGATCATCTTGATAATATCTCGATAAAGTTCGAATATGGGTCGTGTCGGGTCAAAAAGTAGGTCAGTAGGTCAGATCATAGGAAAACAGTTTGAACACAATGGAGGCCACAGTTTTGGTCCGTTAATCATCAAGCTTGCCCAGAATGATCATTTTGACAATATCTTGGTCATGTTCGAACATGGGTCATTTCGGGTCAAAAAGTAGATCAGGAGGTCAAATCATAGAAAAACATTGTGAACACTCTAGAGGCCACAGATTAGGTCCGATTGTCATCAAACTTGCTCAGAATGATCGTCCTGACCATATCTCGGTCAAGTTATGGATCATGTCTGATCAAAACGTAGGTCAAAAGGTCAAATCATAGAAAAATTTTGTGAACACATTAGAGGCCACATGTTTGGTTCGATCATCATCAATCTTTTTCAGAATGATCATCTTGGCAATATCTCGGTGAAGTTCGAATATGGGTCATGTCGGGTCAAAAAGTAGGTCAGTAGATCATAGAAAAACCTTATGGACACACTAGAGGCCACAGTTTTGGTCCGTTCATCATCAAGCTTGCCCAGAATGATCATCTTGACAATATCTCGGCCAAGTTCGAATATGGGTCATGTCGGGTCAAAACAGGTCAGTAGGTCAAATCATAGAGAAACCTTGTGAACACACTAGATGCCACAGATTTGGTCCGATCATCATAAACCTTGTCCAGAATGATCTTCTCGACAGTATCACGATCAAATTCGAATATGGGTCAAAAAGTAGGTCAGTAGGTCAAATCATAGATAAACCTTCTAAACACACTAGAGGCCACAGTTTTGGTCCGATCATCATCAATGTTGCCCAGAATGATCATCTTGACAATATCTCAGTCAAGTTCGAATATTGGTCATGGCGGGTCAAAATGTAGGTCAGTAGGTCAGATCATAGAAAAACCTTGTGAACACACTAGAGGTCACAGTTTTGGTCCAAACATCATAACATGCTCAGATGGATCATCTTGAAAATAACTCAATCAAGTTGGAATATGGGTCATGGGTCAAAAAGTAGGTCAAATCATAGAAAACCTTGTGAACACTCTAGAGGCCACAGTTTTGGTCCGAGCGTCAACAAACGTGCTCAGAATGATCATTTGACAATATTTCGGTTAATTTCGAATATGGTCATGTCCGGTTAGAAAGTAGGTTAGGTCAGATCATAGAAAAACCTTTTGAACACACTAGATGCCCCAGTTTTGGCCCGATCATCATCAATCCTGTTCAGAATTATCATCTTGACAATATCTGGATCAAGTTTGAATATGGGTCATGTCGGGTCAAAAAGTAGGTCGGCAGGTCAAATCATAGAGAAACGTTGTGAACACTCTAAGAGGCCACAGTTTTAGTCCAATCATCATAAAACTTGCTCAGAATGATCATCTGAAAAATATCTCAGTTAATTTCGAGTATGGGTCATGTCAAATCAAAAAGTAGATCAGTAGGTAATTTTGTCATAACTTTTGAACCGTTTGAGATAAAGCCTTCATATTTGGCATGTAGGTTCCTTGTGACAATGGCTTCCCACTCCTCAAAATTGGACCTGTGATCCTGACCTGTGTCCTACTTTACCATAACTTTTGAACCATATGAGATAGAGCCTTCATATTTGGCATGTATGTTTCTTGTGACAAGGTGTTCCCAATCATTCAAAGATTTTGGCCCATCACCTTGATCTTTGACCTACTTTGTCATAACTTTTGAAGCATTTGAGATACAGCCTTCATATTTGGCATGTAGGTGCCTTGCGACAAGTGCTTCCTATTCATACATTAAATGATATGTGACCTTTACCTTGACATTTGACCTACTTTATTATAACTTTTGCACCATTTGGGATAGTGCCTTCATATTTGGCATGTATGTTTCTTGTGAAAAGGTCTTCCCACCCATGCAAATATTTTTTCTTATGACCTTGACCTACTTTGTCATAATTTTTGAAGCATTTGAGATAGAGCCTTCATATTTGGCATGTAGTTTCATTGTGACAAGGGCTTTCTATTCATACAAAAAATGACTCGTGACATTGGCCTTGACATGTGACCTGCTTCATCATAACTTTTGAACCATTTGAGGCAGAGCCTTCATATTTGGCATGTATGTTCCTTGTGGCAAGGACTTTCCACCCATGCAAAAGTTTTGACCTGTGAATTTGCCTTTGACCTTCTTTCTCATATCTTTTTACCCATTTAAGATAGAGCCTTTATCTTTGGCATGTAAGTACCTTGTGACAAGGGCTTCCCACCCATGCAAAATTTTTGACCGGAGACTTTGACCTTTGACCGTTTTTGTCATTACTTTTGAACCATTTAAGGTAGAGCCTTCATATTTGGCATGTATGTTTCTTGTGACAAGGGCTTCCCACTCATGCAAACAATTTTGACCTGTGACCTTGACCTTGATCTGTGCCCTACATAATCATAACTTTGGAACCATTTGAGAGCGAGCCTTCATGTTTGGCATGTATATTCCTTGTGACAATAGCTTCACATCCATACAAAAAGTTTGATCTGTGATCTTGACCTACTTTATCATAACTTTTGAACCATTTGAGATAGAGCCTTCATATTTGGCATGTATTTTCCTTCTGACAAGGTACCTTACTATATTACCTACCATTTCATTTCTACAGTGTCGATCAGGTGAGCGATCCAGGGCCATCATGGCCCTCTTATTAGAGATGTCAGTCTAGATATGTATTGGTGGTCCAGCAGAATGAAATCATTAAACACCACTGTAGCAGTAGTACTCAACTAAATTGGGTGTTCATAATGGGTCGGTGGAGTCGAGCGGCAAGAGCAGGTGGCCAGAAGGCCAGCAAGTTCAGGTGTTGGACTGATGGATCTTGGCTTTATGTCATAGCCTCGACGTGGAGTCTCTTCTCACAAAACGAATATGCATATAGCAGAATGCGTGGTGGCCGTAAAAAGTTCCCCTGCCCTGCATCATAGTGTGGGTTATATTTTCTAGTCCTTTGGAATCATTGATTTTACCGCGGTTTATTTTTAGGGTACTGATGAGGCCTAATTGGCCGAAACTAGCTAGTCTGGCCCAGAAAAAACTTGCACATTCCATGGTTTTCAGTTCTGCGATATCGACCTTACTTTCAAAGGATTACTCCTTTTGTAGAACACTTGAACATTTCTTGAATATGGGATAAGGTTCAACTTTTATGATGTGCTATAAGAGGGATTTAACCAAGCTAAAACGATTTCCTGACATACAGTAGAACGTCGATGGCTCGAACACCGATGACTCGTTTACCATGGATGTGTCGAACCCATTATTGAGACCCTAGCGAAATCCTCTACATAAGAAATAGTGGGGGATAATTCAAGAGATTTAAGTCCTTTATCTTGCACATGTATGCTGTGTGTACTCATTAGAATCGCCTCGATGAGGCGATTCTAATGAGTACACACAGCATACGTATTCATTATAGAACACCGAAAAGATGTCAAAAAGTATCTCGTTATGCCTCCTGACAGTAACCTCAGTGGCTCGAACTACCCCTGTCTCGAACATATTTTCGAGGTCCCAAAAGTGTTCGAGCCATTGAAGTTCGACTGTATTTTGTAAATAAACATATTCCGTCTAACCTGTACAGGCATTCGAATGTCCATAATATTATTTCTTGGCGTGGAAAGGTCTTTTAAAATTTATTGTGATGTAACAACTTATTTCAATTCTTAATTCAGGCACATCATTACGAAACACGCCTATACAAATACATTGCCACCTTTATCGCCGAAAAAATGAAAATTTTATGATGAAAAATTGTGATATTTTCTTATTTCTGCTCCAAATATAGATTGTGGGCACTCGTTAGAACCGCCTCATCGAGGCGGTTCTTACGAGTACCCACAATCTATATTTAAGAGCAGAAATAAGAAAAATAAGGTATACCCCTTGAAACCCCAGTTTTACTATATAAAAGTGGGGTTCAAGGGGGTCAAAATTATATAGGCATGTTTTCCTGATGTTCGTTATAGCAGCTGATGTTCAGGAAAGGAATACTGCCGTTATAAAGAAGATCTTTTGTACATGTAATCTCTGTGGGTTCCGAAAAATGACAATACAATACTATCATTACGAAAACCTCACCTATACAAATACAGTGTAACGAGTCTCCGTGGCCTAGTGGTTAAGAGCGCTCACTTTTGATCATTAGGTCTCTCACCGCTGTAGTTCGAGCCTCGCTTGGGTCACATGTGAGACGCCAAGTTCAGCAACGGAAGGTCAGGTGGTTTTTCTCCGGGTACTCCGGTTTTCGCCCACCTCTGCTTATCGATTGGCTCGATATGAGTGAAATAATCTTGAAAGGGCCATAAAACCAAAACAAAATAATACATTATAAATGTTACCGCCGACAACAAACAAACACACTAAAAAAAAAAACACGAAAAGTTTAAGATGAAAAATTGTGATATTTTTCTTATTTCTGCTTAACATATACATTGTGGGTACACGTTAGAACTGCGTCATCAAGGCGGTTCTAACGAATAGATATACTAACAATGTATATGTAAGAACAAAAGTAAGAAAAATAAGGGTTCAATATGTTAGGAAGCGGACTGAAAAGAAATAGTTGTCCAAATCGTGACGGAATCAAGGGCGAGGATTGCGGCCTTGTAGACCTAGTTAAATTCTTTTCACTGACCGTTCCAAGACGGGTCTTCTGTCGTATGGTTTGTGTTTGTGTGCGTGTGTGTATCGCTCATATCTTTTTGTTTTGGATAGCCAATTGGCCTTTTGGCTTTCGCTATTGATGTTCCCATCAGGGTCTAGTGATTAGCTCACCTGAGCCGAAGGCTCATAGGTGAGTTTATAGTATGGCAAAGGTCCGTTGCCTGCCTGTCTGTCTGTCTGTCTGCCGTCTGTCAACATTTTAAACATCTTCTCCTCCGAAACCACTGGGCCGATTGAAGTCAGATTTCATTTGGAGGATCCATGGGATGGGGGAACGAAAGTTGTTCGCGGGGTCCAGGTCACATGACCAAGATGGACGCCATGCCTATATATGGTAAAAGCCCTTTCAAAATCTTCTCTTCCCGAACCAGTGGGTCGATTGCCATGAACATTGTTTTGTAGCACTGGGGACTCGGGGCCATAATAGTTATTTCAACTGTTGAACCTCAGATGATCTATTTCATCACGAAAACACGCCTATATGATTTTGACCCCATATAACCCCACTTTTATATAGTAAAACTGGGGTTTGCAGGGGTATACATTATTTTCCTTATTCCTGCTCTAAGACATAGGTTGTGGGTACTCGTTAGAACCGCCTCAGCGAGGCAGCTCTAACGAGTACCAACAACTTATGTTTCGAGCAGAAATAAGAAAATATCGCAATTTTTCATCAGAAAATTTTCATTTTTTGGAGGTAAAAATTTCAATATATTTCAATATATTTAGATAGGCGTGTTTTCGTAATGTTACGCCACGGTCAAATTTGGTCACGTAGACTTCAAAACTGTGTATTTTTCGGAAAGTATTACAGCCTGTGATCTGAAAATCGGTAGCTGCAGGTAGCGGATGAAACTACATAAGTATTTACGGTCACGGTCATTATTCGACCTTGGCCCTATGTCATTCAGATATGAAAATTAAAACTTATTCTCCTCAGAAATCACTAAGCCATTTGTAACCAAATTTCATGTAAATGCCTTTAGGAACAATGAAATGTAAATAAATTAAAATGGGTATGGTCACATGACCAAAATGGCCGCCATGCTCATAAAGGTTAAAAACCCATCAAAAATCAAAGATGACCCTCGGCTGACCTTGACCTATTTCATGCCAAAGTCAAATTTTGTCAGATAGACTTTTGTGTGGAGAAAAATCAATATTGTGTATTTTTTTTGGAAACTGTTGCAACCTGTGATCTGAAAATAAGTGGATGAAACTACATACGAGGGTTGTTTGATAAGTTCGTAAACTTTTCTCATATTTCCGTTAATATTCAACAGATTTTGATAAAACTTCTGTACACATTATACCTGTATCCATTCGTGAGTCGGCGGAAATGAGCATGGTCTAATTCGAAGTTTCTATTTCACATGTGCAGAATGAATTGCTCATTTACATATCTTTACAGGAAAAGTCTACGAACTTATCGAACAACCCTCTTAGGTATTCAAGGTCAAGGTCATTCTGATATGAAACATTAAAACGTATTTTCCTCAGAAAGGCCTAACCATTTGTAACCAAATTTTATATAAAAAAAATCCTGTAGGAACAAGGAAATGCAAATTAATTAAAATGAGCTTGGTTACATGACTAAGATGGCCGTCATGCCCATATAAGGTAAAAACCATTCAAAACTCTTCTCCTCCAAAACCAGAGGTCCGATTGTCATGAAACTTCGTCTGTAGCATTGGGGGCTCATTATAGTCTGTTCAAATGATGACCCTCCGTTGACTATGACCCATTTTACGCGAAGGTCAAATCTGATCGCATAGACTTTTGTATGAGAAAAAGTCAAAATCGCTATTTTCGGAAACTATTGCAGTCTCTGATCTAACAATTGGTAGATGCAGTTAGCTAAATGAGTGGATGAAACTAAACGAGCATTTAAGGTCAAGGTCATTCTTTGGCCAAATATAAAAGCTTATAGAAACAATTGAAATTTTGTTGATATGAGTTTGGTGACATGACCAATAGGGCCACCGTGCCTATATAGGGCAATGCATTTCAGAAATCTTCTTCTCCGCAACCAGTGGGTTGAAACTTGGCCATTGGGGACTTGGGTCCATGATAGTTTCCTAAAATGATGACCCCTTGGTGGCTTTGACCTATTTTACGCCAAAGTCAATTTTAGCTGCATTTGTATGGGAAAAAGGAGAAAAAATGCATTGGATACTATTGCAGACTGTGATCTGAAAATTGGAAGATGCAGTTACTGATTTAAAGAGTGAAACCACTTGCGTATTAAAAGTCAAGGTCATTGAAACTTTTTTGTCACAGAAACCACTGCTCCATTTGTAAACAAATTTTATATGAAAGCTTTCAGGAACAAGCAAATTAAAACACATTAATATGAATTTTGTCACATGTCCAAAATGGCCACCATGCCCATATAAGGCATAAACACCTTCAGAAATTTTCTCCGGAATTAATGGGCCCATTATCAGGTAACCTGACCATGAAACCCTTTCAAAATCGTCTCACATTACGAAAACATGCCTATACAAATACATTGTAAAGGAGCAGTCTCTATAAGGCTGTTTTCATGGCCACAACTGATTTCCTTTAAACTTTGCAGCTTCAAATTGGTACATATTGACTGTCTAATGGTGAATTTTAAGACTCTTTGGTCCACTGGTTTTTGCTGTATACACTATTAAAGTGGGTGGGGTAATGTCACCCCATCAAGGGTATACCAACAAAAATGCTATTATTTTTGTTCAAAGTGCGTGACTGGAGGCGATATTTGCCATATGCTTACTACCCTTTTAGGCATAACAGCTGGTGATAACAGTCTTATAAATATCTAACAAGAGAAGAGTTTTTACGCGCTTGTAAGTTGTACCCAAATATTAGTAATTTTTATTCCCCAACTTTATGAAAAACCACAACACCTTTACAGTTTTCAACTTATTTCAAATATCTTTCATAAATATAATGTTGATGTAATAGTCATTCTAGGTATATGTCAGAATTATTGTTAGATCATAAAACTTAAAGAGTTACCTGCCCCTGAAATTGGATTTTACCCATTTTTTTAAATCAGAGTGCATTTATCCGTTTGTAGTACTCACAACTTCATTTGAAAGTGAATAAACCGATTCCATGCAAATATTATTAAATAGATATGGACAAGGAAGTCATTTGATATAATAGTGCATTCTAGTATTTCCTTTTTTTGGGGTTATTTATGAACTCTTAATTTCCAGGTGCAAATGGAACATTTGTCAACTGTCAAACATTTTTGACCACCAAAGCAGGCTTTGCTCATGTTGTGGAACCTCATTTTAGACTGATACTGTGCTTAAATATAAGCCTGTATGGTCTCACGACATGTTTAAGAATTTGTTAATTTACTGATCTTCCTCTGAATCGCTAGATTTACTCCATGTGTCAGTAGCAGCATCATAAACAAAATCAACTAGAGCTGTCAGTGAAACTGACTAGGGCCCCGGCAGCGCTATCAGAGGAGTAGGAAAATTTGTGGATGGACAGATGGACAGACGGACAGACAGACAGACGGACGGACAGAGTGATTACTATAGGGCACCCACACTTTCAGTACACTTTCAGTGCGGGGCCCTAATAAGTTCCCGGCTTGGTTTTGCTTCACTTTTTTCTGTTTTGTTCCTGTAATATCCCAAATACCAGAGAACAGAAGCCACATGTGTGCAACATCCCACGGTACGAGCTCCACTTCTGCACCCACAATACCATCCAGTGATTGGGTTCAGTCCTTGTGTATATTCAACCAACATGTTATATGTTTTATTTGACGTGTGGCGAGAACGTATCTGTGCTTTGAGAACACCATCTTCTTTGTGTGCCATTATCTCATATGATCCATTGTCGTCAAAATGTTCATCTGTGTAGGATTTGGCTTGTTTCAGCTGGTAAATACCCATTGTCAAATCCCTGAGTTCGTCCTCAATCATCTCTGGGAAATTCTCAAGTTTCTCATCATCGATCTTTTTCCCAAATAACCCGTTTTTTATCCCAGCCATTTTTTACAACCTTATCCTACAGCTTATTTGGAGTTTTTGCTAGGGCCATCATTCTTCTAGCAAAAAAATAGCTGTGTTAATATGCGTTGGCACCAGGCCTTAGAAAAAGAGTATGTGTTTGTTTTTCAGTATATTTTTAATAGGAGAATGTTGTAATGGTTTGAGTCCGAATAGTTCTTAATTTAGTGGATAAGGCAGTTCAAATGAATCGTATGTCAGTCTTAAATAGCTTGAAAAATCAAACCCTGCTTTGTAAAACTAGTTGCAAAACAATAAACATGAGTATGTTTTGCAGTTTAAAACAAACAGTGCTAGTGCGAAAAGAACAAATTCTTACTTCTAAAATTGTTGAAATGTTACATGGGCACAAACACCTCGTTCAACCCCCGCCGAGGTCGGAAACATTCTTTCATGGAGATTGATCATGAAATATTTAGTATTTTCTTCGGTCATTCTCTCCCTTCCGCTGATTCAAGAAGGGCAGTTGTCAGTTTCTGGCGGAAGAACGTGCACAATACTGGTTAACCGCCTAGAGGACTAAGCTGGCCCAGTAAATGTGTGGTTAGGTAAACTGACCGCGCTCGACATGACCCTATTTGGATGACTGGGCCGTAAAACCTCAACACAAACAAAACCTTGTTCTAAAAGAACAATGTTTTATTCAAAATTTCTACGTCAGAGATAATTATCATTTTTCTTCCAAGCAAAGTAAACACACAAAGATTGATTTGTTAAGATTAAAGGGGTGCAAATAATGCTACCCTGTCTGTTACATCAATTCTTCTAATGTAAAAGAAACACTTACGACATAAACTGATGCAGAGAAAGCATTTATAAGCAAAAGAGAAAACCTTCATCGCAGGTTCGACGACTGCAATTTGCTTATTCTAAAATCATCTCTGAAGTCAAAATATTTGACGAGGACGAAACTAGAATTTGTTTTTCTACAAAAACACAGATGTCTCCCCCGTTTTTGACTGCTAAGTATAACCTTGACATTGGAGGTATTGAGCTGGGTCTTGTGTGCAACACATCATCTAATGAAGATGAACATTTCTGCAAAGTAACTTTAAAAATGTTCATAGAAAAATAAAAAATTTATTGGCCGTAAACAAAAAAAAGCACTTTTTTACCTTTGAACTCTAAGTATGGCTTGACCTTTGAGGTACAACACATCGTCCCATGATGGTTATCATTTCTGCCAAGTAATTTCATAATCCATCAAAGAATAAGGAAGTTATTGACTGTCCCTTTTTTACCTCTGACCTCTAGGTATGACCTTGACATTGGAGGTATGGACCTTGGTCTTGCACATGACTCATGGTCTAATGACGGTGAACATTTCTGCATGGTTACTTTATTAAATCCATCCAGAAATAAAAAAGTTAATGACTAGACACAAAAAAAAACAAACTTTTTTTACCTCTGACCTCTTAGTATGACCTTGATCCTGGGTCTAGCGTGCACCACATCGTCTCATGATGGTTAACATTTCTACTAAGTAATTTCACAATCTATCCAGGAAGAAGAAAGTTATTGACTGAACACTAAAAAAGGCCCCTTTTTGTCCTTTGACCTCTTGTTCTTTGACCTTTTGTCCTTGACATTTGAGGTACCAACTTGGGTCATGCACACAACACATCGTCTCATGGTGGTTAACATTTCCACCAAGTAATTTCAAAATCCATCTAAAAATAAGAAAGTTATTGACAGAACACAAAAAGGCCCTTTTTTACCTTTAACCTCTATGTATGACCTTGACCTTTGAGGTACCGACCTGCCTCATGCGCACCACACATCGTTTTATGGTTGTTAATATTTCTGCCAAGTAATTTTAAAATCATCAGAAAATAAGAAAGTTATTGACTGGACACGATTTGCCCATACATATACATACCAACAAACTTCCAAGGGAGATAATCCAAAGTATAAATGCGAGAGTTATAGTTCTTGCGCACTGCACGTCATCTAATGCTGATTAATATTTATACAAAGTTTCGTGAAGATAGCTCTAACGGTTTTCAAGTTATAGAGCGGACAAGAAAGTGTGACAGACGGACAGACGGACAGACAGACGCCCGGGGGAAAAACAATATGTCTCTCCGAAAAAAAAAATTTCGGGGGAGACATAATAACGCAAATGCTTTGGGGGCACAAATGACATCTTGCCTGACACCATCTTACAAGAACATGCAAGTTATCTCTACGGAATCATCTGGCAGTTTTGTAAGGATGCTTTTTTCTGAAAACTATTATGCTTGTGCCCACTGATGGTTATATTTTGACTGTGATGGGACCATATCCTGCAGATGGGATAAAACACAGATGCTAAGACTACCGAGCACATTTTAAAGAATAATGCAGAAAATAATACTGACTGGTTTGAAGAAGATGATGTACTCGTTGTAGACTGCGGCTTCAGGGATGTTAGAGAAATACTAAAGGGTTATGAAATCAATTCTCATATGCTTCACTTCCTAACCAGATCTCAGAAGCAATATACGACTGAAGAGGCAAATGATTCAAGGCTAGGTACAAAGTGAGATAGGTTGTTGAATCAACTAATGGGAGAATTACAAAGTGGAAAGGCCTTAGCAACAAAATATCCAATAGTAAATTATCCATATGTTGGCGACTATGTAAGAATTTTTTGCTCGTTTTGCAATGTGTTTAGACCACAAGGACTGAACCCAATCACTGGATGGTACTGTTTGTGAAGAAGTGGTGCTCGTACCATGGGATGTTGTGCTCATGTGCTTGCTAGCATGCACTATTAAATCAAATGACTTCTTTGTCCACATCTATTTCATTATATTTGCATGGAATCGGTTTATTCACTTCCAAATGAAGTTGTGAGTACTACAAACGGACAAATGCACTCTGATTTAAAAAAGGGGTAAAATCCAATTTCAGGGGCAGGTAACTCTTTAAGTTTTATGAACTAACAATAAGTCTGACATATACCTAGAATGACTTTTACATCAACATTATATTTATGAAAGATCTTTGAAATAAGTTGAAAACTGTAAAGGTGTTGTGTTTTTTCGTAAAGTTGGGGAATAAAAATTACTAATATTTGGGTACAACTTACAAGCGCGTAAAAACTCTTCTCTTGTTAGATATTTATAAGACTGTTATCACCAGCTGTTATGCCTAAAAGGGTAGAAAGCATATGGCAAACATCGCCTCCAGTCACGCACTTTGAACAAAAATAATAGCATTTTTGTTGGTATACCCTTGATGGGGTGACATTATCCCACCCACTTTAACAGTGTATACAGCAAAAACCAGTGGACCAAAGAGTCTAAAAATTCACCATTAGACAGTCAATATGTACCAATTTGAAGCTACAAAGTTTAAAGGAAATCGGTTGTGGCCATGAAAACAGCCTTATAGAGACTGCTCCTTTACAGCAGAAAAATGAAAATTTTGAGATGAAAAATTGTGATATTTTTCTTATATCTGCTCAAAATGTGGATTGTGGGTACTCATTAGAACCGTCTCCTCGAGGCGTTCTAACGAGTACCAACAATCTATATTTTAGAGCAGACATAAGAAAAATAAGGTTTACCCCTGTAAACCCCAGTTTTACAGTAAAAAAGTGGGGTTCAAGGGCGCAAAATTATATTGGCGTGTTTTCGTGACGGAAATCAAATGGCTTCATAAAATCTCAACACTCAGGTGAGCGGCTCAGAACCATTGGTCCTCTGGTTTATACCCTTTGGTGTCTCTGATTGGAGCTGTGGGTTAATTGTATCGATTCCTGATCATTGCCTTCACATTTATTTTACCCTTGTAAATCCAAGTTTTAAAAGAGAGGCTCAAGGGACTCAGAAATATACAGGCATGTTTTCGTGCTGCGACGTAGAAATCTGTCTACTGGATTCTCTGAAGATTGGTCGTTTGGTCGTTCGTCCCTTGTGCCCTTCATCACAGTGTAGATTATATTTTGTAGTCCTTTGGGATCATTTTATGGAATATGAAAATTTTGAGGGACACTGAAACTAGCTAGTCAGGCCCCGAAAATCTTGAACACTTCACAATTTTCAGCTCTATGGTGCATTTTTGCTTGCAAAGATTTACCTTTTAAATAAACATATTTAACTCCACTAGAGCTGGTGTCAAGGGAATGTGTAGCGGCTGAAAACTAAGTCTCCCTGGCCTTAATCATAGTGTTGATTATATGAACTAGTCATTTTGAATCATTGATTCCATTAGGAAGTTTGGAAATTCTTTTGAACCCTTGATGAGGCCTAATTTACTAAAAACTATCTAGTCAGGTCCAGATATATTGAACTCTTCACAAGTTTGAGCTCTGCTTTTTTGTCTGGACAATGTCCATACTATTTTATGAATGTAGCAAGAGTCATTACGATAACACATCCGTGTAATATAGTGCATTTATCAAACCTCAAAAAATGGTAATTTTCTGATGACAATTTATGATATTTTTCTTATTTATACTCATGATATAGGTTTTGGGTCCTCGTAAGAACCGCCTCATTGAGGCGGTTCTAACGAGTACCCACAACCTATGTCTTTGAGCAGAAATACAGAAAATAATGTTTACCCCCATAAACCCCATTTTTCTGAAAATAAAGTGGGGTTTAGGGAGGTCTTCATTTCACAGACTTGTTCATGTGATGGTTAAAATGTATATCTATGTGGACATTAATCTGTAGTTGACCATATTACGAGTACTTACTAATATTAATGATTACGTTACTAAAATGGCCATAACTGCCCAACATCCCATTGGTATTGTTAAGGCGTCTTTTCGTAGTGTGAGAAAGCAGTACTGAGCATCTTGCTCATTGACACAACGCACGATGCCCTATTACAAAATAGGCATTCCCTAAATAGCATTACCACATTTTTGACCAACATTGTCACGAAACCGTACGTTGGCATTGTTATGTGAACAGAGACAATAAATCAAACCTCAGATGAGTCAGTTTACCTTTAAAGAGCGTTAGTTTACAAACAAATGATGGATTGTCACTGCCAACTAAACCAAGTCAAAGATGGAGATTGGATCATATGTAAACGATGTCAGTATTATTTTGGCGAAACTGGATAATCGCTAATGTATGAGTCTGCCCAGGAAAAGTGTAGCTAGGTAAATTGCTAGACTCGATATGATCTAAATAGTGTTGATTTGAACGTTAAGTAAAAACACACACTTCAATCTACACGTGAAGAAGCTTTGAGTCAACGTACATCTATATCTACTCTTAAAATAAGTAGTTTATCTCTCTGATGGTTCAAAAACATTACTCCCTAGGAGGCATTGGATACACAACAGAACTGAAAATTGTAGTGTACTAGTTTTTCTGGGCCAGACAACCTAGTTTAAGCCAATCAGGCCTCTTCAGTGACCCTTGGATATCTTCAAATTCCACAATGAATCACTAATCCAAAAGGACTAGAAAATATAATATAAACTTTGATGAAGGGTAGCGAGATTTTTACGGCCGCCGCACATTCCCTTACAACAAGAGAAAAACTGGAGAAGCACATTCATACCTCTAACCCATTTAATATCAGAAACCCAAAACGGGTGCCCTGGCAAACAGTGCAGGCCCAGATCAGGCGCCACAGAACGCGGCGTCTGATCAGGGCCTCCACTGTTTGCTAAAAGTTCAGTCATTTGAAGATAATACAACCTGACACCCCTAAATTTTAAAATGGACTCCTGCTATATATAAGGAGGAAGATTCCATTTGGTTCAAAAATGGTTAAAATGAGCCCCATTTAAAGAGGACTTAGTGAACCAAGGATGTCACAAAAGTTGAACTAATCGAAAAAAAATGGCGGGAAAATGTAGAGTGTAATTCCTTTATGCTACACTAAACCGTATACTTATTTCGAATTCATAATCAGCAGACACTTTAATTTCAGTCCGTGTGGCACTAGCTGGCACAAAGCAGCGATAATCCCACAGCATTTTCGGTTGAAAAATAAGATTGCATTAAATTATTTAGTCATTTAATTGTTAATTGTGATGACAATAAAATATATAAATAATCTTGGCTGCTATGGAATAAACGTAATTGGTACATGCACATACACACAAAACTTGACAATTATAACTCTCCAAATATGTTCTATAAAAGGGTTATCCTTGGGAAGCAAGGAATACACCACAGAACTGAAATATATATGGAGTGTGCATGTTTTCTGGGCCAGACTAGCTAGTTTCGGCCAAAGGCTACTCTTCAGACCCCTTCAAATGGAATCACTATGCGTGTGTTGTTTAGCGTGGCATTTCAAATACAATTTAGGATCAATTTATAATTTATGAATGATCAGGAATCGATAGAATTACCCAACACCTCCCCTCCAAGACACCAAAGGGAAAGAAACACCAACACAAAACAATCCCATCACAACGAAAACGTCAAAGAGGAATGTGAAAACGACAGCTACTTTCCCACAAAACTGCAAAAAGGCCACCCAAAACAAAAAATTATCGGTACGATTTCCTCCCATCTCCCATCAATGTATATGTAATCATTTATAAGCATATATATTTCTGTGTTCTACACTGAACGTGTCATGGAGAGCAATGGAAAGTTGTGGCATGTCTTCAGATGTCGTATGCTGTGATTCTTGACTGGGTAATCCTTCTGTGTATTTTCAAATTTATATGCGATGGAAATAAAGTCAGACTAATACGTCCTGCTTGTAGGCTAAAGATTGAAGATCTTCCAAATATGAAAATTTACAGAAAAAATTACCCTATTATTAGTGTGAATACCTATGACAAGTATCCATTACCAACGCTTCAGTTAAGCCTTCAGTCATTATTAATTAGTGCAGCAGTTATGACCACTGGAACTATATGCTCAAAAGTATTTATGAAAAAAAAAATAAAGTGGAGGCAATGATAAGGAATCGATACAATTACCTCACAACACCCGTCCAAAATTGTTTATATCTATTTTGGTTCACACGAGCTCCGGTTAATTGATGGGTTATCAATTTTAAAAGCTTTCTTATGTCTTGAGGACCCAGCCTAAGTTTTGTAAGTTTTCTATAACAGTATAAAGATGCATATGTCTCAGCAGTTGGAATTTTAACTTGCCACTGTCGTAAAACTATGTAAAAGAAAAAAGATAATTTTACACATAATCGCAAGTTGCTACATGTATAACACGGAACTCTGTGATGAAGTTTAGTCGGAGAAAGTTTGCTTGATACTTAGTTTGAGAATCCAAATGCAAAAGAAAAAAAAACACACACACACACACACAAACACCAAAGTACATGTCAGTGTAAGCTATCTATCTCTATATAATCCTCAACCCTCTTGCGAGTGTTATTAGGATGGTTGCGCATGGTGTGTTAGTGAGAGAAGTAAAAGTGTGATAGTGCAGAGTTAAAAGAATAAAAGAAAGGTGAGCATAGATGAAAAATTTTGGGTGTTAGTAAGGAGAGTTTAAAAGCAGGATAAAAACAGTATTATCTTAAGGGAGCCTGTGGTTTATCGAACTGACTCTTAACTTGAAAGAGTCAAGATCAGAAACCAGGACGAGATCAGCTGGTAGCCTATTCCAAAGAACAACCGACATAGGGAAAAATGAATAATAATAATACGAGACAGAGGTGTGTATCTGCCTGTAAGCCAGAGAGTGGTGACGCGTGTTTGTCGTTAGGCGTTCGAACTGTGACGGACGTAAGCACACACAAACAAAAAAGAAACAAACACGAAAGGTAAACAATCAAGAATATTTGCAATCAACTACTATCATTACAGCCTCAACAATCTAACAAACAAACAGACAAGAGAAGGCAAAACGTATAGACTATAAACTGACAATTGACTGTTGAAACAAAGAAGTTAGTCACCTTTTAAAACAAAAGAAAAGGCATCAAATCAAATTAGTAAAGAAACTTCAGGAACTTATCGGCCTTTCCTAAACATCAAAGAAAAACACATCTTAACAAAAACAAAATCGCAGGCAACAAGCCGAGTTAGCAGCAGTTCCCATACAGGTGGCAACACTCAGTTACCTTACTGAACTAAATAGTTTGAAGAAGCAGGAAGTGTTAAATGAAATGCGCATACAACTAATAAAACCGTAACGAAAGTACCTGCAAGGGACCTGCTAGGGACGGTCAGGAATAGTTACCAGGGGTTTAATAAAATAGAAGTGATGCTATGATAAAGGAATCTATACAATTAACCCACACCTCCCATCAGAGACACAAAAGGGAAAGAAACACCAACATGAAATAAGTAGACCCTAATGGAAACATAAAAAGCGGAAATACAAGGACAGTTGATTTTTCTGCAAAATGACCAATTGGCTATCCAAAACAAAAATATATCAGCGATACACACATTCAAAGACGACTTATAACAAAAATAAACCATTACAGAAGAACCTCCTTGTAACAGTCAGTGAAAAGTATTTCAATGTGGGGCTTAAGGTATATACAAATGTCAACCTGACACGTGAGCTAAAAATTACGGTTGTTCAGAATGTCGACAAGTTTCTAGAAAAGCAACCCATAATGTTCCGAATTATATGAATAATCATAAAAATATGCTTATTAAAAATTGTATTTTCGTTGTTAGAAGAAAAAATAATAAATTACTTTATTAGAAAATTACCTTTCAAAATGGTCAATTTTTGAACATCGGTTTCTCCATTTACCTTCCTCGGAAACATTCAGTTTCTACATCAACCTGAAGTATATTCCATGTCCGCGCAACGCCGAGAAGTAGTTTTTTCCAAACACTGCCATAACAACATTATATCCATCCTTTTAAACACCCACCAAACGGTCTTTTGACAGCCATTACTGTATAAATGGTCGGTAATCAGAGGTATAAGCATGCTTATTGTGGGTAAAAATATCCTGCAAAAGGGATTTTATTCTAAATAGTTTTATGCCCAGATCATGCTTTCCTTCATCTTCCGTTAATTTGGTAAATATTATTATGCATAGAATAGATACAAGAGGGGAATATTGTTTGTTTTGTCCAAAAGCCATAATAATGATTTCACAGATTTTTTTTATTATCGCTATGCGTATTTATCCCAGTGCTAAATTTAATCCGTGCATTATACTGTGTACATGGATGACAGTGTATAGTGAAATCTGCATGTTGATAGGGGTTCTATCGGCATGGATATAATGTTATAATGCCAGTTTTTGGAAAAAAAATCACGTCTCGTCGTTGCTACTATGCACACTAAAGTATATTTTGGTGTACAAATGGTATGTTTCTAATGAAGGACAATGGAGAAACCGTCGTTCAAAAATGGACCATTTTGAAAAGTAATTTTCTTACAAAGTGAATTTTTATTTTTTTCTTCCAACAATAAAAATATATATTTTTTTAATATGCATGTTTTATGTTTATTCATTATGGGTTGTTTTATCAGAAATATCTCAACATGCTAAACACCCATGAATTTTAGCCCACGTGCCAGGAAGATATTTTCATAGTCTTTAAATCGATTTTACGCGACCGCAATCCTCGACCATACTTCCGTCACGACTTAGACAAATAATTTGTTCACTCAGCATGAAGGCTTCCTAACTCATCAGTGCAACATCTCCGAGAACACAAAACTCAAACAACACAGAAATGATGCAACGGTGAAGACTCGACAGCGAGAAATAACTGAAATGTTGGAGCAAAAGAAAACCAAAAGTTTGACACCGATCACCCCGAATTCCGGTTTTACGGGGCCCAAACATCCCTCATCACCTTCCGCTGCTCACCGATGTGTCATCTCGAGAAACAACATCAGGAAAACACGCCTATATAATTTGACCCCCTTGAACCTCTTTAATGTAGTAGTACAGGGGTAAACCTTATTGTTTCTTATTTCTGCTCTACAATATAGGTTGTGAGTACTCGTTAGAAACGCCTAACGAGTGTTTTGAGCATAAATAAGAAAAATATCGCAATTTTACATCTTAAAAGTTTTTTTTTCGGCGGCAAAATTTACACCGTATTTGTATAGGCGTATTTTCGTAATGTAAAATCAACGGAAAGGCTGTAATGAAGCAAGGGTGAGGAATCACCAGTTACCACGCGCTGGGGTACCTGGAGATCCCTGGGATTTAGCAACACAACTGAACATCGGAGCAGGAGACCACTAGTTGAACCTCGGTGGACCAAGAGACAGACAAGTATCCAGCCTAAAACCGACAACATTACGATAACACACCTGTGCGACAAAGTGCATTTTTTTCATCTCCGTTTATTTTTTCTGGTGAAAATCTGTGATTTCTTTCTTATTTATTCTGCAAACATAGATTGTGGCTACTCGTCATTGGGGTGGTTCTAACGAATACCCACAACCTATGTCTTGGAGCAGAAATAAGAAAAATAATGTATACCTCCGTAAACCCCAGTTTTCTCAAATGAAACTGGTGTCTGGGAATGTGTGGCGGCCGTAAAATGTCTCCCTGCCCTACATCATGATGTAGTTTATATTTTCTTGTCCTTTGGGATCATTGATTCCATTGTGGAATTTTCAAAATATTTGAGGGTCACTGATGAGGCCAAATTGGCCGAAAGTAGCTAGTCTGGCCCAGAAAACATGTAGACTTCATATTTTCCAGTTCTGTGGTGTATTCCTTATTTCCAAAGGATAACCCTTTTAAAGAACATATTTAGGGGAGCGTTCATTTCACGGACTTGTTCACGTGATGAAATATTGAGTTTTATGTTAGGGCTAACTTAGAGTCTGAACCCCGACCCAAGGCGTACAATTAAAGAGTACAGCGAAGTACCAAGCATACAGACGGTCGCATCACATCTACACTATAGCCTATGCGTTCGTATCATATGGTACGTTTTAATTGATCAGAAAGTCATGTAAACTTTTCACTACGATTTTTTGAAATTTATATACATGTAGTAAGTAACCATGGACATTCAGAATCCAACATGCTTTGTTGCAAAAGTGACTTTTTTTAAAAAAAGTTGGGGTTTGACGAACCTTTCAAGATTATTTCTTTTATTTGATCCGATCGTTAATCAGCCGCGCGAAAACTGGGAACCAGGAGAAAAAGCATCTGACCTACCGTTGCAGAACTTGGCGTCTCACATGTGGCCCAAGTAAGGCTAGAAACACAGCGGCGGAATACCTAATGATTAAAAGTCGGTCCAAGGACGCCCGTAAAAGTGACATTAATCTAGAAATTAATTCAAAGTGTAAACGGTAAAATTTAGAAAAAGCGTTCCGCAGTTAATGGTACCGATAATGTTGATGTAAAAGTTTAGCCGTGAAACTTTTATTAAGACAATTAAAGTCAGCCAAAGGCTTAACACCCTAGCAAAGCGACTGATTTAAGTGATGAAAACACCATAAGGTATAGTGCGGAGAACATCACAGTATAAAAAAAAAAGAAAATCAAAAATGTCAAAATCAAAATCATCGGGTTTGCCGTAGATTTCAGATTAAACAAATCAGTCTGAAATTGATAAATGTAAATCTAAAAACGGAGCCTCCGTATCGGAAATATTAGCTTTATTAAACTGCAACTCAAATTGCTTCAAAATAGGGATTGTTAATATTCAAAAGATCGTCTAAATATCTAGACGTTGATGTAAATGCTTCAATGAGTAGCACTAGAAAGAGACATGATTAAATCTCTTTCACAGCAATACCAAACAAAATCAGCTACAAGAAGAGCGCAGTTAATACCTGCCGTGATTACTACTATTTGTCTGTGTGCCTTAGTACCAGAGCTGATGGAAATGTTAACTAAAAGATATAAACCTTGTCCTGATGAACCTGGATATGCCTTATTTTCCAAACAATCAAAATCCAAATCAGATGGCTTCTGGCGAAGCCATCTGATTAGAATATACATTGTTTGCTTTTCAGATTGTGAATTTGTTGCAATAATTTGCATCAAGTAATCTGATTGGTTTATAATCGGTAGTGAGTGTGACAGATTAAAATATTTAGCAGAACAAGGGTTAAGGCGTCACAAGCATTTCGGCAAGACCAATGTGTAAACCTTTTTTTCTTTTTTCTTTTTTTTTTATTATCTGAAGTAAAGAAAGCAGTTATATCAATACAAGCAAGAGAACGAGTAACGACCCTTGAAAGCAGTCGCAATTATTTTTTTTTTTTTTAGTTTCTTCTTGATTCAAATATGGGACAAAGATGTTTTGAGCGTTGAAAATTCGTATATAGACAAACTTTATGCGCTAAATCATCTAGACTTTGTTTAGAACCAGTAGAATTTTTACTTGATTTTTTATTTTTTTCTTGAATGTACGTATACTTTTTCACAGTGCTTAGTCGCATGAAGTTTGATTACGGTATGGCAAAATGTTAATGATAAGCAGGTTTATTGCTGAATGTTGTCCATAATATAATGACTTTTAACTATTACAAAACTGGCTATATGTTCCACTCCCCGTGGAGCCCCAACCAACTATCCACTATATTTATGTTTACTCAGTTATAAAAGTGTGATTAATTTTACAATTATTGAATGACAAATACAATATGATTGTACACACAATAGTATTGCCAACACGTGGGATACAGATTCGAATAAGTCACTGTATCCCATTTGTATAGTGATTGTATTGTAATCGTATTCTATACTGTTTTGTATATTTACTATGTATTATGCAAATGAAATAAAGTTTAAACCAATGATTAGCAAAGTTCTCTACAGTCGAACTCCAATGGCTCGAAAACCTTTGCTACCTCGAAAATCTGTTCGAGACAGGGGTAGTTCGAGCCACCGAGGTTACTATCAGGAGGCATAACGAGATACTTTTAGACATCTTTTCGGTGTTCTATAATGAAAATGTATGTTGTGTGTACTCATTAGAATCGCCTCATCGAGGCGATTCTAATGAGTTCACACAGAATACAATTGCAATATTTAAGACTAAAATCTCCTTAATTATCACCCACAATTTCTTATGTAGCGGATTTCGCTAGGGGCTCAAGAATGGGTTCGACATATCCATGGTAAACGGGTCATCGGTGTTCGAGCCATCGAAGTTCTACTGTAATTTAGCAGACACTCCAGTTGTTTGTGACCTTTAGAGAACCAATACATCGTAGGAAGCTTGTCTTGTCGTTCACTTGCAGAAAACGTAAGGGCTATACTATTGCCATGTCCATAGACGCCAGACCTCGATTTCCGAAGACTCTTCATAGGCCTTTGTGCCACTCAGTTCCTGCTTCAATGTATTAAATAGAGGATCTTACATGAGTGTTTATGTATTATTGAATTCATTAAACGAGTTGAGGAAAAGGGATAAAATGCGAGGTTTTGCCGAGCATTTTATCCCTTTGTCTCAACGAGTTTAATAAATTCAATAATACATGAGCACGAATGCAAGACTCTGTTTATCATTTGACATTTAAAAAGCATTTTATTCTCGATTGTTTACAAAAATATCAATATTCCGCCATTAGTAAACGCGACGTCGCTAAGGACGTCGTACATGTAACGTTACGGGACGTATCTAGCTTATTTGCATATTTAATCCACTAGTGGATTATCGAAAATATTACATGGCGTTATGACACTCTCAAACGCGACGTCATATGATAAAATAATGCAACCATCAAACAACAAAAACGTTGTTTGCAGCCTTTGTTGTTTGTGCTCTCGGAGATGTTGAACTGATGAGTTAGGAGGCCGTCATGCGGACTGAACAAAATATTTGTCTAAATCGCGACGGAAGTAAGGACGAGTATTGCAGCTACGTAAAATCGATTTAAGCCCCCCCCCCCACCCACCCCTTCCACACCTCCCCAGTTGAATTCGTTTCACTGACCGTTCCAAGGCGGTTCTTCTATCGCGGTTTATTTTTGTTATGGCTTCTCTTTGAGTGTGTGTCTCGATTAATGGCCAATTGGACATTATGTGGGAAAGTAACTGTCCTTTGGCTTTCTGCTATTGGTATTTCTATTAGGATCTAGTTATTTTATGTCTGTATTTCTTTCCCTTTGGTGTCACGGATGGGAGCTTGGGGTTTATTGTATCAATTCACGATCATTGCCTTCACTTCTATTTTGTCTGCTGGAACCAAAACATATTTCCTATGAAATTCCTGAATACCCAGCTTTAGACGATGGAATGTTGATTTAGGCTTAGGCGCTAAACCAATCATTAAAGGCATAGTATTAACATGTACCCGCTTACACCATCTATTGCCAAACTTACTTAAAGGAAAACTACTCACTGCCTGCGCAAAACAGAAGTGAAGGCAATGATCAGGAATCGATAAATTAACCCACACCTCCCATCAGAGACACCAAAGGGAAAGTAAAACACATATGAAATAACAAGACCCTAATGGAAACATCAATAGCGGAAACCCGGAGAGTTACTTTCCAACATTCCAACAAAATGGCCACTTTGCTATCCAAAACAAACATATATAAGTGTGTGTGTGTGTGGGGGGGGGTGCTTATTACTTAATCGATTTTATGCGGCCGTAATCCTCGCCCTTACTTCCGTCGCAATTTTGATAAATAAATTGTTCAGTCCGAATGAAGGCTTCCAAACACATCAATGCAACATCTCCGAGAGAACACAAACGCTTGAGCAAAATAAACTCAACAGTTAGACTCCGATGGTTCCGACCAGAGACAGAGCATCTGGTACCAACCAAAATTACACAAAATTAAATTTCAATTTTAAGCAAGCCTTTACGCTGGAACCTTGATTGAATCTGATAGTCCGGGATTTGAGACCAGATTTCGAAACATTTAATGCACCCAAAAGTCTCACGCTTTGTTTTTGCTGATTCATTGAGATAGGTGCCTAATCTATGTGACATGTGATTATTTAGCAAATCTGATGGGGAAAAGGGGTTGAAAATTCTATGTGTTTACACCCACCCCCATGTGGATGGTATAGTTGGATTAAGTTTAGTTATTTGTAGCTTGCGCATACAACTGAATGTTGATTTATTGCATCAGCCCAAGTATTTGTCAATACTCGAAGATACCAAAATTCATGATATGACGTAACTACATCCGGTGTTACCATAAATTTTGACCACTGAAATTTAACCCCCTGAAATTTGTTAAATTTTACACTATTTTTGCGCTATAGGATTTTTAGTATGTTTTGAAAGAATTTCTTTTTCGTCAGTATGCAAGACGGTTATTTTTGCACATGCGTGTGAAACTTGATGACTCTGTGTCAATCTGGGCATGAACAAGGGACTCCGATACCTAGGGACCCTTTTGCTGGTTTTTCCTGCAGAGTCAGAGATCGTGATAAAAAGCCATATTAAAACATACATAAAATAAATTATTTTACTGGGTGGTCACAGATGTATCTTAACAGGGGCCAACAGATATAGTTTTGAAAAATTACCGATGACCATTTGCTTCTGGTTCTTATTTAGTGAGGTGAATATACATCACCAAGCATATTTGTCAGCGATGGACTATCAGGTGATTCTCTAAACTGGTGACTTGAATATATCAACATTTAATAAATACATTGTATATTTTAAGCTTCATTTTCCAAAGTTTCCAGTTTGTGCTGAAGGCTCCCAAACCAACATCGATATTATTATATTTTAAACACGTAATTGTTATTTGCCACTACAAGGTCTCTATTGAAATCTTACTCGGTACCTTATTTTCTTGTAAGTCGCACGATTGAAAATAAATAGTAACCGAGCTTTAATGTAATGTAAAGCCACCCCTTAAACATTATTCCTTCTTCTCTTTCACCAGAGTAGTGGTATAACCTGTAAACGTGCATCTTACTTTCTACCTTTTCATTGCCTTCGATAACCTGGTCCCCTCTATTCGCCATTAGCTCTTAATTTTCCTGTGTCTCTTGTCACACAATACGATAACTCACCCGTGCGACATAGTGCATTTTTCACATCTCCAACATGGCTACATTTCTGATTAAAATCCTTGATATGTTTGTTATAAATTTTCATAACATAGGTTGAGGGCGCTCGTTATTACCACCTCAGGCGGTTTTAACGAGTACCAACAACCTATGTCTTGGAACAGAAATAAGAAAAATAATGTTTACCCCAGTTTTCTCTATATAAAAAGTAGAAGTAAAACAAACATCAGGAATCGATACAATTAACTTACTCCACCCATCAAAGACACCAAAGGGAAAGAAACACAAACATGAAGCGACCATACCATAATGGAAACCTCAACAAAGGATGGCCATAAGGACAGTTACTTTCCCAAAAAATGGCCAAATGGCCGTCCAAAATAAAAAGACACAAGTGACACACACAGCAAGTAGCAACAAACAAAAACACAAACAAACCGCCACAGAAGAACCGCCCTGGAACGGTCAGCGAAAAGAATTCCACTGGGGGGCTTAAATCGACCTCACATGGCAATAATCCTCGATCTTACCTCTGTAAGTTGGGTTTAGGGGTCTTTATTATACGGACTTGTTCACGTGATGCACTGATTAACCTGTTCTTCTTCTACTTTTACTACTTCCTTTTACTGATATTTGTTCCATATATTGATTGTTTTGGGTTTAAAGGCACGTCCACCCTTGTTGGTCATTTTGTGTCCTCTCCCAGAGAAAAGCGATAGAAGTGATAGTAGAGCAGATGAAAGTGAGGGACAGAAGAGAAAGAAGAAAATAAATATACGTGCAGAAACAGAAGAAATAACAGTATTTCCCCTCTACCATTACCTGCTGCAAGAACGGCAGGTCTTGTCCAGCTGTAAGCCAATATCAGTTGGACGCCCTATTGACGCAATGAAAACGTCACCTTTGCCTCACCCAACCACCCCAATTGTCCCATACAGATTTGTCAAATGGGCCTTCTATGTCAAGCCATCAGGGGTTATCATGATTTGACAAACAGAGTGTAGGCAATGATCAGGAACCTGTACAAAATACCTCGCACCTCCCATTCAAAACACCAAAATGAAAACGTCACGAATGGAAAGTCAGAAGGACAGTTATCTCCCCACATGGCCAAATAGCTATCCAAAATACAAAAAAAGCATTAGCAATACATATATCTTAAAGACCAACTATAAAAATAAGAATTCACAACAGAAGGACCGCTTTGGAATGGGGTCAGTAAGAAGTTTTACGGATGTTGGGGTTTGGGGTGTAGACACTTTAATTGATTTAAGGTGGCCTCAATCCTCACCCTTGGTTGTCTTGGTTAAAACCCATTAGTTGTTCAGTCTGCATGATGGATTTCTACCTCATCAATGCAACATCTCCGCGAACATAAAAAAACGAATAATGAGACGAGACAACGACGAGGACTCAACAGCATGGAATAGCTAGAATGCTGCAGCAAAGGAAAGGCATAGTTAGGCTCCGGTTAGCTCTACCAGAGACAGAGCATCAGGCACCTACCTTCAGGCGTTCTGGCAGAAATGCATTCGTACTTATGAAAGGAACTGAATGAAAGGTTAACTTACTCGAGGCTGACACCTTATAGGTCAGATATTTTGAACTGGGACGATGTTTGGCTTAATGAATGTAACGATTTCTATGTAAATCAAGATCCTCCTTCTTCAATTTTGTCAAGAAGGGTGGGAACATCGGGTTCAACCCAGACTCTCGACTGACCTTTTCTGCATCTTCATGTAACGTGGTCACCACAATTTGCGCACGTTTGCCAAAAGATCAACCAAAATCAGAGTCATTCAATCAGCAAATAAGCTGAAGTATATCAAATCCGCAGTTGGAGAATTAGATGCTGATATTAAATTTAGTAGAGTATCTTTTTCTGCAGCAAATTAATGGTAAAAACCAAAACAAACGTTTAGGTTTCCATTATGGTCTGGTCGCTTCATGTTTGTGTTTCTTTCCCTTTGGTGTCTTTGATAGGTGGAGTAAGTTAATCGATTCCTGATCTTTGTTTTACTTCTACTTTACTATAAAACATTTATGTAAAATCGTCGTTCTACCATGCAAATACTATATAATGTTTCTTTTTTGTTTGCAGACAAATTTCTCAGACCTTCAGTCAAAAGGAGGCTGGATTGTTCAGAGGCGTAAACTGATTAAAAATACGTCTTTCATTCAATTATGAAATACTGGACCGTTTGAAAAAAAGACTGAAATAGGGTCGCGTTGTTAAATTCAATGAACATTGTCGTCTTTCAGAGGTATTGCCGTCATGGTAACTTCATACCAAACTACCACTGTTTATCGAATAAATGGTTTATGAAGGCTGGAAAATGCAGCTAAGCAATAAAGATAACCAAACAAGCGCAATCAGTAAAGCAGAAAACTGTGGCTGCTGTATCATGACAACGCCAATTAAATATGGTTTACGCTTGCCATCAAGCTTACTCGACTTTTAATAACTTCCATGGGAACATACGCTCACCAGAGCTCAAGTGGGCATAAATTATCCCACCTTTGGTGGCCATTTATTTTAATCGACCATAATGGTTTAGTAGAGGCCAATCGAAGGACCATTGCTGCCAAATTATTTTTAAATCAACCATTGTTTTTTGTTGCCGTCGCATACATTATGGCCAGCTTTGAACAATCTCAGCAGGTCTAAAGTCCAAAATGTTGCATACCAAGGTCTTGTATTTCCTGAAATGCAGAATTCAAAGTCACTTTTGGCCATATATTGCTGTGACAATCACACAGATCCCTCAAACAAACTTTAATTTCTCGACCACACTGATGCAGTATAATGTAATTTGGTATCCGTTAGCACAGTAGTTTTGGAAAAAAATAGTAATATGTAATCTTATGGCCCCAGGATCATTTTGCTTGTTGCAAATATCAACTCTAATGTCATTAGCTGCAACAGAACCAGAAAATCCTGTCTTTGCCATACAAAGCCCTAAGTGACCGCACGTGACCTTGACGTAAGAAAGGTCAGTGCCAACCAAATGTCATCATTTGAACAAATGTGAAAGGGACCGGGTTCTCAATATTGTATATCATGTTTCAAGGTCATCGGTCTATTGGTTCCTGAGAACGGGCGATTTCAAAGGTTATTACCATATATGGGCATGGTGGACATTTTGGTCATGTGACCCAGACATTTACAATATATGTTTGTTATTCCACCCCATGGCGGCTTCACATGTAATTTGGTTCCAATTGGCCTAGTAGTTTCAGAGTAGAAGTCGTTTGGATTTGTTTGGATGTTCAAATGAGAAAAGAGGGTAGGTGCATTTATCTCCCCTTTTTATGTCTTTTTCCCCACTTTTTTGATTTTCTAACACCATTTTCAAGATGCTGAGAGACCTCTCAATAAATTCATATCATAGTTAAGTGTGAGAAAATAAGGTGCATTAAACTCCTTAAATACGGGTGCTACGAATTTCAAATCCCTGACTATGAGGCCTGACCACCGGCGTGCAATTAAATATCAACCGTGATTGGATTAACTACGATGCATGCAGTCTGTCGTATAACATTTATGTTGTACCCAATCTGTTTATATCTGTAACAGGTCGACCGTGTGGCTCGGTGGCTCAGTCGGAAGAGTGTTCGCACGATATGCGAGAGACCCTGGGTTCGAGTCCTGGTCGAGTCATGTTCTTTTTCCACCCCTGCGACATTTGGTTGCCAGTGTGGGTCCTGCATCGCGTCTGAGGGCATGAAAGATTATGAAAATAAGTCTTGCAGCCGGACTGGATATCACTTAGAGATTCGGGACGAATCTCATTAGGCACGGGGAAATGTAACAAGTCGAACGTGTTCGCACGCTATGCGAGAGGCCCTGGGTTCGAGTCCCGGTCGAGCCACGTCATTTTTCAACCCCTGCGACATATCAAAGAATGATCTTACGAAATTGGACTAATTGCAAGTATATGTTTTTCTGAATTAATATACAAAGACACCATAAAATTCGGGTCCCGATGGACATTGTTGCAGAATAGATTAAAGTCCAACATTGAATTTTGAAAATAAATCGGAATGACGTCTATAAAACTTAGAAAAGGCTTTGCGTAATTTATGATACCGATAACCATGATTAAGAAGTTTAGCAGTTAACAATCTATTGCGAGTGTGGAAGTCAGTTACATGACTAGACACTCTTACAAATAATGAAAATGCCATAGGATGCCGCACGAAGAACATCACTATCCAACAAAGGAAAATTTACAATCGCAAAATCAAAATCAGCGCGTTTATCATACATTTGGCAGGAAACAAATACATCTACAATAGATAGACGTAAATGCAAAACCGGAGCCTCTGTAGCAGAAGAACTGAAGTTCTGGGGAGGGGAAGGTGGGGGTGGAGTGGGGGCGAAATAAGACTGATGAAACCATCGAAATACGTATTCTCAATATTTAATAAATCATCCAAATATATAGAAGTCGAGCTGACGCTTCATTGATTCTAGATTGGTTTTCAACGGAATGGGACGTCTTGAAGTCTCTTTTATAACAAAACAAGAACAGATCAACCACAAGGGGTGCGCAATTCGTACCCATCGGAATGCCCACACTTTTTTCTAAATAACTCAGTACCAAACTGTTTATGCTTCAAAATTGACTTGAAGTAAATAGGTGTTGTATCCACAGAAACAATTTATTATACATCATCAGAATGTAAATTAACACGAAAGAGTCACTTAGATTGTCTTATTAAAGCAGACTGCCAGAAATGCGTCTTATATTTTATCATGGAACGCGTTCATAAACAGTTAATCAGAAATGACGAAGGAAGTTGCAAGAAATACTGTGCAACACAAGAAACAGATTTCAAAGCCAGAAATAAGCTCTATCAATTTGCAAGACGGCAGCATCAATGAAGGACAAACTTTAGTTATGTAATAAGAAAGGCTTGCAGAGCTAACAAAACAAAAACGTTTACGTATGGAGGATGTTTTTCAGTGTAAAATCGATTTTATTTTACCGGCTGAACACCAAAAAGAGTACTCATACAAGTGGAGAGTAAACAATACACATTACGATAACACACCTGTGCGACATAGTGCATGTTGGATGGTGATGTTCTTCTTTCTCATCTCCAAAATGGATACTTTTCTGATGAAAAACCGTGATATTTTTCTAATAAATACTGCAAACATTGGTTGTTGGTGCTCGTTAGAACCGCCTCATTGATGCGGTTCTAACGAGTATCCACAACCTATATCTTGGAGCAAAAATAAGAAAAATAATCTATGCCCCCTTAAACCCCAGTTTTCTCTATATAAAGTGGGGTATAGAGGGGTCTTCATTTCACGGACTTGTTCACGTGATGAACTTTTGGTGTTCAATAGTGAAATAAAAATCCTTCTGACAGTGAAATAAAAAAGATCAGATTTACTGTTTCTATGTGTTTTACTGCAATTACTACTGCAGTCATGGAGATTTTACCTGAAGTCGGAGTTTTTCAGCGTGTTTTCTGGGTATAATAATAGGTGTAAATGAAAAGTTTGCACGTCAAATATAGCTTAGAATGTTCATCACGTGAACAAAATAGAAGTGAAGACAATGATCAGGAATCGATACAATTAACCCACACCTCCAATCGGAGACACCAAAAAGCGAAAGAAACACAAACATGAAATGACTAGACCCTAATGGAAACACCAATAGCGGAAAGCAAAAGGGACAATTACTTTCCCAAAAAAATGGCCTCTATTGGCTATCCAAAACGAAAAGACACACGCAAAGGCAAACCATAACAAAATTAAACTGCGACAGAAGAACCAGTGAAAAGAATTTCAAGGGGAAGGTGGGGGAAGGGGGCTTGAATCGATCTTATGCGGCCGCAACCCCCGCCCCTAATTCCGTCGCGTTTTAGGCAAACAACGTGTTCAGTCCGCACGAAGGCTTCCTAACTCATCTGTGCAACATCTGCGAGAACATAAAAATCAAACAAGTCCGCGAAATGAACACCCCATAAACCCCGCTTTATAAAGTGAACACTGGGGTCCACGGGGTTACACATTGTTTTCTTTGCATTGCTGGTGCAAGACATAGATAGTAGGTACCCCTTAGAACCGCTCCAATGAGGCACATTTGCAGTACAAAAGTACAAATAGGAAATTCGTACATCACGGATTTTCATGTTCATAAGGAGTGAGTGAGTGAGTGTTTGCGTTTTACGTCTCACAAACAGCTAAGGTCATACGGAGACGGGACCTAGGTTTATAAACTCATCCGAAAGTCTGGAGAAGCCCGGGATCGATCCTGCGACCCCTGGTTTACAAGGTGAGTAGCATAACCACTACACCATGGATGCTTCTATATGTTCATAAGGAAAGTAGCCATTAAGCACATGTGACAAAATGCACTATGTCGCAAGGGTTTGTTATAGTAATGTACTTTAACAATTGGTTCACTAAGTCTTAAAATTTGCAAATAAATAATGTACACAGTTAGCAAAGCTGGCCTGGCGTCTAAAACTGATTCCATTAACGCCTTATTGACATGCGAACGTGTGTGACATAATTTCAGAAAGACATTTACTACGTTTAGTTTAATTGACAATGAAAAAACAGTTGATACATAATACTTGTCGATGATAAATTTAAAAAAAAAAACACTGTAAAATATTGCATTTCGACTGTTTGAAGCCATGGAATTACGATTTATATTTCAATAAGCAATATTTTATTGCTAAGCACAAAACAGACTTCAAATACATCAGAAAAGAAACAGAATTGTAAAAATACTAACAAAAAATCTGTACATAAGCCATATGAGTATCTATACTGAAATGGCCTATGGATGAATAATAGGACTTAGGTATGTATATTCTTGGCTTCGAAGAAGTGTTTCAGTATCAAAATACCTACACCTAGCATATCAACTATTTGTTAAAGCTAATCCTAAAACTTGCAGTGAGCATAGCAGAAAGCATTGTGAATTCCCTTAATGGTTAAATGATAGTGTCTTAACCCTTTTTGTACCAAATGGCTTCCTTCTTTTTATACATGTGTACCAGGAGTCCAGTTCATTACGAAAACACGCCTATACAAATACATTTCGACCTTTATCGCCGAAAAATTGAAAATTTTATTATGAAAAATTGTGATATTTTTCTTATTTCTGGTCAAAATATTTTAGAGCAGAAATAAGAAAAATAAGGTATACCCCCGGAAACCCCAGTTTTACCATATAAAAGGGGGGTTCAAGGGGGTCAAAATTATATAGGCGTGTCTTCGTGATGTCAAAATTTAGGGGTGTCAGGTTGTGTTTTCTTCAAATTTTATTTGGAAAATGGCTCAACTTTTTGCACACAGTGTAGGCCCTGATCAGACGCCGCGTTCTGCGGCGGCTGATCTGGGACTGCATCGTTTGCCAGGGTAAATGTGATTAATGTAACAGCAGACATCCAACTTTCTAGACATATGGATCAAAATACAATATTCTTTAATTTTCGCTTGCCGAGCCACCTTCACCTGTTTTGGGATGTAGACACACTGATGACGAAAGGCCTCTGTTGCACTTAATTGAGTATAGTTACGCAATATTCGAACCACTGGGCCTGTATCCTGCCGGTGGATCAATTGTTCATCTCTAGGATATCAAACAGCTCAGTATCAGTTCGTCAGTGCTGAGGTTGATACTGCGGTGTTAACTGTTTTATACCTTATTCTTATTTACACGGGTGGTAATCAGGGGAACAAGCTCGAAAATGAGTCAATGAAAATTCGGGAACTCTCGAGCTAACTCCGTCACCAGGAAACTTGTAAACAAAGGTAGGTCTCGAAGAGTTTTATCACCATTTTTTCTTTGTAAGCTATTTATAAAAAAATTCCGGCAATGCAGTGCCACAAAGAAATGGTTTAACTGTACCCTGCTAGAATATGCCATGGAAATTTGCAGCGCTGGAGTATGAATGAAAGGAAACTTTTTATCACGGACCTGAAAAATTATCTATTTATGTCAACATGGAGATTTTGGCGACAATTCTTCATTTTCCGTCAAGTGTGCCGTCTGTCTGGTTTAACCATTTAGCTGCAAACTAAAATGGAGATATGACATAATACATTGTTTATTAAATTCAGATGGGCGCTTTCCAAGAAAAACGTCCCAAAAGACTATTCCACAGCAAAAAAAAAAAAAAAAAAAAAAAATAGCGGACATGCAATACAAAAACTATATTCCTGTGCTAGATTATAATCGGGCGCCTCTTTACTTTTTCTTCCCTAGATTATTATAGTAATTCATGGATCATTCGACTAAGTATCATCCCTTTGCATTTTTGCATATTTGTTCCCTCTGATTGACGATTCAACAACAATTTTCTTTTAAGCCATAAGAATTCTAGTACTTAGTCCTAAAAGGCTACTGCAACAATCTTGAAAATCGGTCAAGAATTAATGATTTTATGCCCAAATTAGATCTAAGTAGGGAGTTTCAATGGAAAAATTAAAATTACAGGTTACAGGAAAAATTAAAATTTGTATATTGACACAATTATGAAACATATTCAGATTTCTCAGACAAAAGAAAGTTTACAGTACCACGTTGTAAGTCTGGTGTATTCCTGCAGTTTTCTCAAGGAAAGCAGTGACTTCCCTTTACTTGAAATTAAGTACTAGAATTCTAATAGCTTAAAATAAAATAGTTATTGAATCGTACGTTAGAGGGAAGACATATGCAAAAGTGTCGTTTCTGAAAGGAGGTTCACTTATTGATATCACTTAATCAAACTATAGATATCAATGGCTCGAACTCATGATACCAATTAATCATACTGCCGATGCCAGTAATTAGCTAGTTATTTTCATTCAAGTATTTTAAGTATATCCTCTATCGGATATAATATTCAAAATTAAGGGATGATACTTAGTCGAATGATTCATGAATAACTATAATAACCTAGGGAATGAAAAGTAAAGAGACGCCCGATTATAATATACTTTTCTTTTCTAGCACAGGAATATAATTTTTTCGTGTTGCATGTCGAGTATTTTTTTCTGCTCAGGAATAGTCCTTTAGAACTTTTTTACCTTGGAAAGCGCCCATCTGAAAAGAAAATCGAATATTCAATATACACTATGTATTATGACAAATCTCAATTTGAGTTTGCAGCTAAATGGTTAAACCAGACAGACAGCGCACTTAACCACCAGGCCCACTAGCCAGAGGTAAAGAAACCAGTTGGATAAACCAGGTGGGACCATAGAAAGACATCAAATCAGGCCCCAGTCGACTGATGAATGTTGATTCTTCGTTTCTTTTAGGGCACTATATCTATGTCGAGTGAACTAGCTCCTGGACGAGAAGACTAGCTCGGACAGTAATTTCGTCATAAGTCGCAAGTTACCTGATCGCGGCCAAAGCTTTTTGCTTATTTCAAACTTTCAATGTTTTATTTCACTGGGGCTGTTGCTTCTGGGGAAGTGAAGGGTGTACTTTTGATGGAAAATGAAAATTCGTCGGCCAAAATCTCTGTGTTGACATAAATTGACAATTTTTCAGGTTCGTGATAAAATGTTTCTAAAGGAAACATTCATACTTAAGCGCTGCAAAATTTCCATCGCAAATTCTAGCGGGGTACAAAGTTAAATCATTTCTATGTGGCACTGCATTACCGGATTTTTATACATAGTTTACAAAGAAACAAATGTGATAAAACTCTTCGAGACCTACCTTTGTTAATAAGTTTCCTGGTGATGGAGCTAGCTCGAGAGTTCCCGGATATGTCGAGAGAACAAAGTTCCATTGACTCATTTTCGAGCTAGTTCCCTTGTTTACCACCCTTGATTTAGTGAAATTTAATAGTAAGAACTCAGGTAGGAGATGCCTATACCCTTTCCTAGGCGTTCTTATTCCAGCCACCCCAGGCCAGATTGCCAAACGAACCATGGCAGTCCCGCGAATCAATTAGGAGATGTCACACTAACTGTGAACCGGCAAAAGATAAACTCAACCATAAATTGGAACCCTATGAGAAGTGAAGGCAATGATCCGGAATCGTTACAATTTACCCACACCTCCCATGAGAGAACCAAAGGGAAAGAAACACAAAAATGAAATAACTATACTCTAATGGAAATATAAATAGCGGAAAGCCTAAAGGACGGTTACTTTCCAACAAAATAGCCAACGAAATTATATGAGCGATAATACTTTCAAAGATAAACTACAACAAAAATAGACCACGACAGAAGAAATAGAAATGAATGCCATGGCCAGGAACCGATAACCCTCAGCTTCCATCAGAGACACCAAAGGGAAAGAAACACAGACATGAAACAACTAAACCCTAATGGAAACATCGATAGCGGACCCACCGGGGTGCAATTACAAAGGTAAGCAAAGTTACCAACCGTGATTGGGTTAACTACCGTGCATGCAGTATGTCGTATAACATTTATGTTGTACCCCATCTTTTTATATCGAAGAATGAGTTAACGAAATTAGGTGCTGAAGTCATTGCAATTAGATATTTTTCTGACATTATATACTAAGTCACCATAAAATTCGGGTTCCGATAGACCCTGCTGCAGAAGAGATTTAAGTCCAACACTGAATTTTGGAAATAAATCGGAATAACGTCTACAAAATTTTGAAAAGGGTTGGCTCAGATTATGATACCGATAACCCTGATTAAGAAGTTTAGCAGTTAACAATTTATTTCGAGTGTTGAAATCAGTTACCTGACTAGACATTCTGGCAAATCGATTGAATTGCGAAATATAAACGTCATATGATGCCGCACGAGGAACAACACCAGTCAAGATAGGAAAATTTACAATCTCAAAATCAAAATCAACGCGTTTATTGCAAGAAAGAAATCAATCTACAATAGATCGAGGTAAATCTTAACAACTGGGCATCGGTATCAGAAGAATTTGCTTTATTTAACTGAAGTTCTTGGGGCGGTGGGTAATTTTGACTGATCAAACCATCGAAATAGGTATTTTCAATATTTAATAAATCATCCAAATATCTAGAAGTCGAGCTAAGGGCTTCAATGATTTCAAATTGGTTTTCAACGGAAAGGGACATCATGAAGTCTCTTTCATAACAAAACAAGAACAGATCAGCCCCAAGGGGTGCGCAATTTGTACCCATCGGAATACCCACAGCTTTTCTAAATAACCTAGTACAAAAAATTTTAAGTAATTATTGTTAAGTAGAAAGGTGAGAGCTTCATACACTTTCTGACATGACCATAAAGTATAATTTTTATGCTCTTCAGAAGTGAAAGCCGCTAAGATTCATGTCACTATGAAAGGTCAGTCTTAGGTTAGAAAATTGAGAAATTGAACTAGTTGCGCAATATTGAAGAAAACAAGCAATAAGCAGACCTATTTAAAAAAGACATGTATGACCGTTAAATAGTCTTTGCAGTCTTACGTACACTAGCCTGTAAAACAGCGATTGGTATACCAAATTAAACGTCCCAGTTGATAGCAAATGGTTTCAGAAAGCAGAGGAAAGGGGTCGAAGTGTGTGATCCCAAATCCCCCCACCAAGACTGAAAATCACGAATCAAACTTCCTGGGTCAGGCTAGCGTGTTAAGGCCAATTATGCCTCATCAGCGACCACTGTAAAAACATTTAAGTCCTGGATATGCTTCATGATCACACGGTAACTTATAAATCTCTTCCTGAATGAATTTTATATAGGAGTCTGTGATGTAATCATTGCTTCTTAAGGATAACTTTATGTCTAACATATTTAATGCAGCTAGTTTTATGGAAGTGTGTGGCGACCGTAATATGTCTCCCTGTCTATTATCATTTTCTAGTCCTAGGAAATCATTTATTGCGGAATTTCGACATTAATATGGGTCACTGTTGATACCTTTTTGGCCAAAACCAGTTAAAAAACCATATGCGCATGTCTGTCGTGAAATTTTTGCTTCACAAAAGACAACCTTCAACATTTTTATAAAGCATTGGACCTTTTTACTTTCAAGTTGGGAGGCAAAATTGTTATTTTTTTTTTTTTTTTTGGGGGGGGGGTTGTTTTTTATGTTGTACAGTTCAGTTAAGAACCTTTTGTGCGGACTGAATACATGTAAACTGCGACAGAACAAAGGGGACGGCCACGTAAGCATAGAATTTTACCTACAAAATATGTACTTAAAATGATGAATATGTAAAATAATTGGCTAAATACATATACTTCAATGTTTACTGCGAGGGAAACAATATTTTTATAAGAAAACAAACGAAGAAGGCTTAAATCTAAATTACGTACTTTTAAACGAAACAATACTAGACTGAAGTGACTGTCAATCATATTATTAAATCATGGACGCCACTCTATGCTTTCATTTCTAAGCCCATTACCCGTTTATGTTTTACGTCTTCTGGACACCGAGGCGAATAAATTCTACGATAGTTCTAATCAGTTATATGATGCGGCTCTCTTAACTAGAGGCTATACTCAGCATACTCTCCGTCCTTACATTGATCCTGAAATTAATCATAAACGCCATTTCTTCAAAATATCCTTCATTAATAAGAGTATGGATTTGATAGATTTGCCCAGTATTTTTCGTGAGAGCTAGGTGCTTTCTTCCATTCCTGCTTATTATCAAAATACTGAAACACCTATAATTTGCTATAAATATAACAAGCCTGTTAGATCTATCATTTTTAATTTTAATAAACTTGTTTCAGGTCTTGAAATGGATACTAATGCTCCTGATTCATGTGATTGTAAAAACTCAGTGTATTGCTATCCTGCTGCTGGTCATGTAATTACTGGCAATTTGAAAATTATTCCTGATTCTAGGATAAGGAATGTAATTTCTAAAGGACCGAAATATCGGTTTCCGTCTAAAATTGATTTCAGTAAATGTAGAGATGAAATCGCTGCTGCCTTGAATGAATTCGGTAATCGATGGTGTAAGCGAGAGTATGTTGAGCATAAAGCCTTTAAGGACTGGAAACTTAGCATTTTAAAACTAGTGAATTAACGCATTTCTTTCTATTATCAAAATACTAACTTATTACCTCCTAAGCCTAAGACGTCTTTACGTCATCTTAAACTAGGTATTCGAGAATTTCATAAGAAGTTTGTTTTGGCCCCTGCAGACAAGGCCGCTAACAACGTCGTCGGGGTGTGACGGCTCCACTATGTTAACACGCTTAAGCAGGAGCTTTGTGGTACTAAGGCCTATGAACTTCAGCCTTTAGCGGAAGAGAGAGCTATAGTAGATGAACATATTTGTCATTCAGCCACCAAGTTTGCTGTGTGTGTTACAGAAGGCCAAGACAAGCTTCCTACGCTATACTGGTTACCAAAACTTCATAAAAGTCCTTACAAAGCACGGTTTATTGCAAATTCTAGCTCTTGCACTACCACTGAAGTTTCTAAATTATTAACTTCCTGTCTTACTGCTATTAAAACGCATGTGATTAAATATTGTTATAAAGTCTTTGAAAGATCAGGAATAAAATAAAAATCAAAAATGAGATAAATCTGTTTTGGTTTATAAAAAATTCGAATGAGATTTTAAATAAATTGAAATCCAGACATTTTCGTGCTTCAAGTCTGTCTACTTACGATTTTTCCACTCTTTACACTACACTTCCCCATAATCTTATAAAAGAAAAGCTTAATGATTTAAATAAATGGGCTTTTCACAGAGAAGATGGTCTCTATCTTGTATGTAATGTCAGAAATGCATTTTTCACTTCTAAAGAGCATAAGAATTATACACTTTGGTCATGTAAGAAAGTGTGTGATGCCCTCACCTTTCTACTTGACAATATTTATATTAGATTCGGTACTAAGTTATTTAGACAAATTGTGGGTATTCCGATGGGTACGAATTGCGCACCTCTTGTGGCTGACCTGTTCTTTTATTGTTATGAAAGAGACTTCATGTTGTCGCTTTCCATTGATAACCAATCTGAAATTATTGAAGCGTTTAGTTCTAGTTTTAGATATTTAGATGATCTGTTAAATATTGACAATACTTACTTTGATGGTTTGATCAGTCAGATTTATCCCCTAGAACTTCAGTTAAACAAGGCAAATTCCACTGATACCGAGCCCCCCTTTTTGGATTTACATTTATCTATTGTAGATGGATTTGTTTCTTGCAAAATTTATGATAAACGTGATGATTTTGATTTCGAGATTGTAAATTTTCCTTTTTTTTGACTGTGATGTTCCTCGTGCGATATCGTACGGGGTTTATATTTCGCAGTTAATTCGATTCGCTAGTGTCAAGTCATGTATCCGACTTCAACACTCGTAATAAATTATTAACCGCTAAACTTCTTAATCAGGGGTATCGGTATCATAAACTACGTAAAGCCTTTTCTAAGTTATATAGACGTCATTCTGATTTGGTTTCAAAATTCAATGTTGGACTTAAAACACTTCTGCAACATGGCCTATCGGAACCCGAATTCTATGGTGACTTAGTATATAAATTTAGAAAAATACATGCCTGTAATGACTTAAGTACCCGATTTTGTAAAATCGTTCGTCGATATATAAAGATTGGGTACAACATAAATGTTATAAAACATACTGCATGCATGATGGTTAACCCAATCACGGTTGGCAACTTTGCTTCCCTCTTTGATTGCACACCGGTGGGTCGGACTTAAGATTATATGACGGTTCCAGCGTTAAAGCATAAATGGAATTTTATTTTATTTTAGTATTCTTTGTTTTGTTGGCGCCTGGTGCTCCGACTTTGGTCGGGCCCCTCGGAGTCTAACTGTTGGTTTTCTTTTGCTCCAGCAATTCTGTTGTTGTATGCTGTCGAGTCCTCAACCTTGTTTCATCTCAGTAGTTTTTTTATTTGTATGTTCTCGGAGATGTTACACTGATGAGTTAGGAAGCCTTCATGCGGACTAAACAAAATTAGTGTATACCGCGACAGAGGTAAGGGCGAGGATTATGGCCATGTAAAATCGATTTAAGCCCCCCCCCCCCCCCCCCCCGCAGTGGAATTCTTTCCACTGGCCGTTCCAAGGCGGTTCTTCTGTGGCGGTTTATTTATGTTGTTGTTTGTTACTTACTGTGGGTATCACTTGTGTCTTTTTATTTTGGATGGTCATTTTGCCATTTTGTGGGAAAGTAACTGTCCTTATGGCCTTCCTTTGTTTAGGTTTCCATTATGGTCTGGTCGCTTCATGTTTGTGTTTCTTTTCCTTTGGTGTCTTTGATGGATGGAGTACGTTAATTGTATCGATTCCTGATCTTTGTTTTACTTCTACTTCGCTCAGTTTATAATATAGATAGTCCTGATTAAGAAGTTTAGCAATGTATAATGAGTATTGAAGTCAGTTGCATGACTAGACACTCTGGCAAATCGAATAAATTGCAAAATATAAACGCCATAGGATGCTGCACGGGGAACTTCACCATCCAGGGAACTCAAAATCAAAATCATCGTGTTTATCATAAATTTTGCAAACAACAAAATAGAAGTAGAGACAATGATCAGTAATTTGATACAATTAACCCATCTACAATAGATAGATTTAAATCCCAAAAATCACTTTGATGTCTCTGATGGGCGGTGGAGTTTAATTGTAACGGTTCCTGATCATTGCCTTCTATTTTGTCTTGGTTTTCTGTAACACATACAGCAAACGGGGTGGCTGAATGACAAATGTGGTCATCAACTACAGCCCTCTCTACAACCAAATGCTGCAGTTCCTAGGCCGTAGTACCACCAAGTTCTTGCCGAAGAGTGTTTACATAGTGGAGCCGTCAAATAACGACGACATTGTTTGCTGGACCCAAAACAAACTTCTAATGAAATTATTAAGGACCTAGTTTAAGTCGACGTAAAGACGTCTTAGGTTTAGAGGGTTCGTATTTTGAGTAGAAAGAAATGCGTTGGTTCACTAGTTGTAGCATGCAGAGTTCCAATTCTTTAAGGGCTTCACTGACCTTCATAAGTGGTTCTTCTGTCGCGGTTTATTTTTGTAATGTTAGTGTTTGTATCGCTTATCTTATTTTGTTTTGGATAGCCAATTGGCCATTTTGTGGGAAAGTATAACTGTCCTTTCGGCTTTCCGCTATTGATGTTTCCATTAGGGTCTGTTGTTTCATGTTTGTGTTTCTTTCCCTTCGTGATTCAAGTCTGTCTACTGATGGGAGTTGTGGGTGAATTGTATCGAATCCCTTTATCAATGCCTTCACTTCTATTTTATGCTCAACATTCTTTCGTTTACACCATCGATTACCCAGATTCATTTAAGGCAGCAGCGATTTCTTCTCTACAGTTACCAAACAAGCAATTGTTACACAACGAGGTACGAACATCGGTCTAATTATGGCCTTCAACGGGTATCTAAATGATGTCAAATTAAGGAACGGCGAAAAGCAATGGTAAATGCCATCTCTGAGAATTGAAAAAAGGATCATTAAATGCATGTACGGTGAACCTTTCTCAGCCACCACACGGCACAAAAAATGCCCTGGTATGCAAAATAGAAGTGAAGGCAATGATCAGAAATCAATACAATTAACCCAAATCTCTCATCAGGGACAGAAAAGGGAAAGAAACACAAACATGAAACAAGCTTGTCTCTCGGAACAACAAAGGTTATCCTTTACAACCCTTAAGCCCGGTACAGATACTTATGCAAACAGTGTAGCGCCTGATGTGATGGCTCTGAGCCATCTTATCGGGATATATATTGCTTACCATTCAACTAGACGGACTATTTAGTAGAATGGACGTGCCCAACTTCAGTGATGGAAGAGTGCACTCCAGAAACACAAAGATGAGAGGGTTTGAGGTTAAATAAATCAAAGCACTGACAGCATTGACTGGCCGATTGTCTGAGTGCAGACAGCGAAAATGGTCTTGGATGGCGACTTGGAAAGATTCGGTGTAATATTATCCTTTTGTACATAGTGTAAACAGTGTAGACCCTGATCAGACGCCGCGATCGGTGGCGTTTGATCTGGGTCTGCACTGTTTGCCGAACCAAACACATGGTTCCAGTCCGGGACTCTCTTAAATGTATGCAACACTGATTATTTCACCGAAACTGTTTTATGTTTGTTCTTCTGTTCCTTTGGTGTCTCGAATGGGAGGTGGGAGGAAACTGCATCGACTCCTTGTCATTACCTTCACTTCTGTTTTGTTTTATATTGGGTTTTCTTTCCTTTTGGGGTCTTGGATGGTCGGTGTGAGGTAAATGTATCGATTCCTAATCCATTACGAAAACACGCCTATACAAATACATTGTAACCTTTATCGCCGAAAAAATGTAAATTTTTAGATGAAAAAGTGTGATATTTTTCTTATTTCTGCTCTTAAACATAAATTGTGGGTACTCGTTAGAACCGCCTCGATGAGGCGGTTCTAACGAGTACCCACAATCTATGTTTTAGATCGAGGCGGTTCTAACGAGTACCCACAATCTACGTTTTAGAGCAGAAATAAGAAAAATAATGTTTACCCCTGGAAACCCCAGTTTTACTATATAAAAGTTGGGTTCAAGGGGGTCAAAAGTATATAGGCGTGTTTTCGTGATGATTGCCTTCACTTCTATTCCACAAGCTTTCAAAAGTGTATTATTGAAGTCAGAACATACTGAAGTTAGTTTAAGAAAGTGTTATAATTAGACAGGAATTTTTCTTTCAGAAGTTTCAGTGGATCACGAACAGTAAAAACAAATACTAATTCAAATTGACTAAAACCAGGAGATTATTTTGCACAGTCTCTCTCTAACAGCAATTATAACACAGCGCGCCTTTTTAGGCAATGGAAAATAACTGTGTTTTATTCTACATACAAATCGCGGCAAGGAAGAACGAGACGAGTTACGTCATTAAAAACTGCCAATTCATGACGTCACTAGTCCATTTCCTTGACATTAGACGGTGTAACGTCATATTCTCGCATCGAAAACGTTAGAAATGATACAAATCCGTGTGTTTCAGTCGATAATTTTAGCGGGATTTCTTCTAACAATGGGGAAAAGTTGTGAGATTTTGAAGGAAACAACAGCATTATTGCCGATTTTCAGCGTGTTAAAATCGAAACATATCAGCTCTAGTATGTGATTTGTTGAGAGTAATAAATCACAATTTGTCGGTCATTTGTAGGTAGACAAATCACGTGCGCTACGCGTTCGTGATTTGTCTACTTTGCAACTGACCTCCAAACTGTGATTTATTACTCTCAACAAATCACAGCTAGAGCTGATCTATTTCTTTAATAAAAGCAAATTAATGTCCGTGTCTGTGTGTCAAAGCAATACGATTAAATCATTTTTTTTTTCAATGTTGGATGAAATCATTTCAGGGCAACTTAACTTTCTGGATGATATGGCGATGATTTATATTGAACAATGCATAGTTCATGCGTGGTTTGTTAAATCATTCCAGACATAAAATTTGGACTTTGGACCTTGGACTCAATAGACTTTGGAAGTCCAAGAAACTTTACCAATGCCTTAACAATTGTCTGCGACTTGATGTTTTTAATTGGACTGGCTTCAAAAATACGCGTGGAAACACATATATCAGTCAAAACATATTTCACAACCAGAAAGGTCCTTCAAATGCAGGTATAGGCTGCGCATGAGCCTTAGGCATAATCCGATTGGGATTCTCTTTCATTTGACACATCACGAAAACATGCCTATATAATTTGAACCCCTTGAATATTTTCTAGAAAGGGTTATCCTTTATAAAGTAAAATTGGGATTTACAGGGATTAACTTTATTTTCCCTAGTTCCGTTCCAAAGCAGAAATAAGAACAATATCACAATTTATCATCTTAAAATGTTCGTTTGTAGGCGGTAAAGTATACAATGTATTTGTATAGGCGTGTTTTGCGTGATGGTGTATGACAGGAGTTACAATGTCTGGAAACATCAAAATTTAATCTAGGTCATTAAAATTGTTTTAAATTTTATGATAGTTTTTATTTGACTTATATCGCAGTTTTATACGACAAGATCAATATTTCGAGGCAATAAACCCGCGGAACCACTATAAGGCGGTTAATCTGCTGCGACATCTTATGGATGCCATTTAATTATCAAGGTACGATTGCTGACATAATAACAGACTCGGACCCGAGATGCTTCCTGTTTATATAAAACCGCTTTAAATGCAGGCAAAACTTACGGACCCTAATGCTGTTCTATACAATTTTGTAACCTGGACATTTTCTCATGGCCTACATTAAAATGTAAGTGATTCTTGTGAAAATCTCTCTGTGTGTCAGGCAGACTTAGAGCAAGAGACTTTGTTATCTCGTCATTTAAAGACTGATCCAAATAGCCGGGGGCATATAACTCATTTTCGAACTTTTAATTAGTCGGCGGTTCGAAAGGATAAACTTACCTGAAATGGATATATCAAAGTCTAAACTTTCGCATTCTGGGTGTTGTCGCATTTGTAAGTGGGGACAAGGTCTTCAAAACGGACCCTTTTGCTAACCACCCGAATTATGTAAAAAAAATGTTCAAAACTTAACAACGTTTTTTTTTTTCAAAACTTCAGGATATCCCATAAAATCTGTTTATGTCCCGTAATTTTGAATACATTGAGCCAGTGTTCACTGCAGTTTTAGCCATTTAATACCGAACCATATTTTTAAAATAATGTCAGAAAATTAACCCCCAAAATGGTAAAAAATATACATTGTTTTTCTCAGAGATCATAACCATTGGATTTAAATTATTTTTTTGCTGTCATATAAAGGATCTATATGTCTGTAATTGACAGAAGAAAATTGGTGCGAATACGTTGAGTAATTATTTTTAAAAAATGCAATTTAGTTAGCATACCCCCATTATTTCATAACTCAATATTGCGTTTTTAAAGGTTTAATTCGTAAAGAAATTGAACAAAAGTGTTACTGATTACAGTGCCGGGGAAACTTGATGTTTAAATGGCACAGGTGTGCGATAAAAAAAAATATCGGTAATAAACAGAGTGTATTAGCATTGTCATAAATACTGCACAACGACTCGATGTAATGTAGTACAGTAACGGTAAAAAAATTGAAATTATCGATTAAATCTAGGCTATGTCATTAAAACAACGCTACAAACTGAAAAAAAAAAACAATTATAGGCGTGCACGTGGAAATCGGTGTTGGCAATCGAACATAAAGTTTGAAACAAAATAAGTTCTATTTAAAGTTTGTATTCTTCTGAAGCAAGGTAGTTTCTGAAAAATAGAAGTGAAGGCAATGATCAGGAATCGATATAATTAACCCACAGCTCCCATCAGAGACACCAAAGGGAAAGAAACACAAACTCGAAACAACCAAAGGACCGCCCCGGAATGGCCAGCGAAACGAACCCCACTGGTGGGCCCAAAACGACCCCAAATGGGGGCCCAAAACGACCCCACATTGCCACAATCCTCGCCCTTACTTCCGTTGCGATTTAGACAAATAATTTGTTCAGTCCGCATGAAGACCTCCTAACTCGTCAGTGAAACATTTCCGTGAACACAAAAATCAGACAACCACAGAGATGAAACAACGGTGAGGACTCGACAGCAAGAAACCACTGAAATGCTGGAGCAAAAGAAAACCAAAAGTTAGACTCCGATCGGCCCGACCAGAGACAGAGCATCAGGCACCGACCAATATTACATAAAATTAGATTATCTCAGTAAGCCTTTACGCTGGAGCCGTCATAGAATCTGAGGCCTGACCCACCGACTCTATAGGTAACGCATTTTATTGTAAATACCCAATGTAGTTTGTCGTCTTGTCACACTACATGCAAATATTGTACTTTGTGTGTTAGTCTTCTTGTCTATTTTGGTATGTTAACCAAATATTTCTGGCCCATATTGTGGGCGTTTTTTTTTTTTTTTTGTCTTTTGTCTGTTCTATTGGATTTCTCATTTTTAAAGAGTCAATACACGGTTGAATGTACGATGTTCAGGTCAACATTTCCTTACATGAAAATGTTTTACCAAAAAGGCAAATCAAATTTTGTATTATAATGCATCTGTCTCATTGTTGGTTGTTAACATAACGAGTCGTAGCCCGCCCAGAATCACTAGCCTGACTTTAAGTGTTAGTTATATACTGCATATGTAAGTCTACAAAGAATTAAGTAATGGTCTTCCAACACCTATGGTAGTCCGTTAAAACTTTTGCCAAATAAAAAGAGGTGCAAAAGTACGGACTGGACGAGAAGCATCAAATGTCAAACTAACAGTGATGAAAACCTTGAGACGTTCTAGATAAAAATATATAATTGCAATGACATCAGCACCCAATTTCGTAAAATCCCACTTCGATATGAAAAAATAGGTACAACATAAATGTTATACGACAGACTGCATGCATGGTAGTCAACCCAATCGCGGTTGACAACTTTGCTTCCCTCTTTATTTGCTCGCCGGTGGGCCAGGCCTGAGATTCTATGCCAGTTCCAGCGTAAAGGCTTACTGAGAATTAGAGAGAATTTAATTTTTTGTAATGATGGTTGACGACTGATGCTCTGTCGCTGGTCGTGCCCATCGGAGTCTAATTGCTGGTTGTCTTTTGCTGCAGCATTTCAGTGCTTCCTTGCTGTCGAGTCCTCACCGTTGTTTCATCTCTGTGTTTGTTTGACTTTTGTGCTCCCGGAGATGTTGCACTGAGTTAGGAGACCTTTATGCGGACTGAACAAATTATTTGTCTAAATCGCGACGGAAGTAAGGGCGAGGATCGCGGCCACTTAAAATCTATTAAAGTCCTCCAGTGGAAGTCCCTTCACTGACCGTTCCAAGGCGGTTCTTCTGACGAGGATTATTTTTTGTTGTGGTTTTTCTGTGAGTGTGTGTATCGCTTATATTCTTTGTTTTGGATAGCCAATTGGCCAGTTTGTGGGAAAGTGACCGTCCTTTTGACTTTCCACTATTGGTGTTTCACTTTGGGTCTAGTCATTTCATATTTGTCTTTCTTTCCCGTTGGTGTCTCTGATGGGAGCTGTGAGTTAATTGTATCGATTTGTGATCATTGCCATCACTTCTATTTTACCTCCTTTGCACGCCGATGGGTCAGGCCTCAGATTCTATGACGGTTCAAGCGTAAATGCTTGCTGAGAATTAGAGCGATCTTATTCAATGTAACGTTGGTTGGTGCCTGATACTCTGTCTCTGGTTGGGCCAAACGTAGTCTAACTGTTGGTTTTCTTTTGCTCCGGCATCTCAGTGTTTTTTTGCTGTCGAGTCCTCTCCGTTGTTTCATCTCTGTGGTTGTTTGAATTTTTGTGTTCACGGGGATGTTGCACTGATGAGTTAGGAGGCCTTCGTTCAGACTGAACAAAGTATTCGCGACGGAAGTAAGGGCGAGGATTGTGGCCATGTAAAATCGATTGAAGCCCCACCCCTCCCCCAGTGGAATTCGTTTCCACTGACCGTTCCAATGTGGTTCTTCTGTCGCGGTTTATTTTTGTTATGGTTTGTCTTTGGGTGTTTGTGTCGCTTATATTATCTTATTTTGGATAGCCTATTGGCAATTTTGTGGGAAAGTAACTGTCCTTTTGGCTTTCCGCTGTTGATGTTTCCATTGGGGTCTGTTGTTTCATGTTTGTGTTTCTTTCCCTTTGGTGTCTCTGATGGGAGATGTGGGTTAATTGTATCGATTCCTGGTCATAGCCTCCACTTCTATTGCCCGACCTTATTTATTCTGATAACCAAACTGATATGAATATCTCTTTATATCGGACATTAGATTTAATTTTTATGAATTTTATTATAGAAGCTGTAATGCTTAATGTAGTTTCTGTCCTTCAAATCTGTTTTGTCATGATAATGACACTTAATTCAGGGAAAAGTAGGATTTTATACAGTAAAATGTATATTGTCAAAAAGGTATCTTTTTGGTACTTTGTTCCCAATATTTCTTTATCAAACTAATAAAAAATTTGTTCACAACCTTTCAACAACATTTTATAACAACATTTATTCTTTTTCTACCCTTAAGGTACAATTGATTTACTGTTGTTATGACTTTTGCGATAATTGTTATTTATTGGGTACTGAGTTATCTCCCTTAATTGCATCAACTTGTCCCCACTTTTAGATGCGACAACACCCTGAATCTAAACAAGTAAACATTGTTCTTTGATATAGAGGTATTTTTATCCTTTCGAATCGATGGCTAATTAAAAAGTATTTCTAGAGGGTTTCTGAGATATATGTCCCCGGCTAAAAAAGGTGTCGGTTAAATCAAGTCCATTTTACACCAGTAGGCTTTGTCTCACGAGCCATGGCCCTTGCAACGGCACAAGATGGATAAAGGATAAAATGTCAGTAATTGCCTGCTCAATGGGATCAGGTGGTTGGTCAATGCAAACAAAAGACCGTTACAATTACTAAATTACGTTTCACATTATAAAGACATACGAACACAAATACCAGAAATAGAATATTTCAAACAGAAGAATATAAGAAAGCCTGCAGCAAACGGAACTGTTATATAAATTAAGCCTTAATTAATACAACCAGAGACCCTCGTACAGAGACAGCACGTGCTATTTATTTGCTATGCGTTGGTATATCCGATGTCATTATTATGTGATCTTATACATGTAGCAGCAAGCAAACTTGATTAATCATGAACTGAACGAGTAAAACATCATTCAATCCAGATGCTTTTTAATTGCTTAAATCAATAAAAACTGATGCAAAGCTTATAAGATTCACCTCATAATATTTACATTTTCAATCCCCTATAGTAAACTATCGGGACGCAATGTTGTTCATACCCCAAATGTGTTACCCTGATAAACACATTGACTCACGCGACGTCACATGATCATTAAGTGACGTCAAAATAAACCAGGGTAATATCTATTATGATTGGACTATTACGACGCTATGACGTCAACAGCGCTATTCCGCTATTCAAAGGAAAACTGTGCCCAACTGTTTTCATGTTTCAATTTCAGCCATTCGTCACATAATGGATGAAAACAATGCACATATAAATAAAAAGGCTTATTTATTTTACGCTTATTGAAGTTCAGGATAATTCCAATTCTCTATCATTATATACATTTCGAGCGATTTGATTGGTTAAAATAAAGTTTCATACTTCGATAAATTCCATGCACAAGAATCTCATAACCATTTCACACAGCGACAGGTACTTAATATAACGTGACGTCAAAGAACACGTTTAGAATCCGCTCGTTACGTCATTTATATGAAGCGACGTCAACAGAGTTCGGTTTAAAGATGGAGAACTATTGAAAACGTAAATGTCAGAAGACAAATAAACTGAGTTTAAAGACTAGACTTTTTTTTTCGCTTGGGTTGCATTCAAAGATGGCATCTGCCTGCAAATTGTATAATTATTCCGCCGTAGCCGATGGTAAGTTAATTCTTACGCTTTTGAAAGAATTCCTAAACTTTTGGTGATAATTTTTAACATTTCGATGAGAAAATTGGAATTTTAAGGAATGATTTATCATTTTTTGTGACTTTTATCGATGTGTAAACTCCATTGAATCACTCACAAACTTAGCATGAAGCCCGACGTTTGTGGATTTTATCGATGTGTAAACTCCGGCAAATCACTTACAAACTGCATGTTCTTCATGCAATTTGTCAGTGATTCGCCAGAGTTTACACACCGATGAAATCCACAAAAATGAAATTCATTCAACAATAACATCGGGTAAAAAGCGAAGTAAGTGAACCACTATGCAGCAGTTTAACTTACTTTGCTCGTGACCCCATATTATGCATACTTTAACGAATGTGCATAAAATACATTTGTTTAAGAACTGAAATTTATTTTTCTGCAGTTCATGGATGTATGAACGCAGTGGGTCGCGTGCAAAGTAAATGAACCCCGAATGGGTTCATGTAAACTTTGCTCGCGACCCACTGTCGTTCATACTTTCATGAAAAGCCAAAAAATTAAGTTTATTTTTTATATTTACATTATTTGTCCGTCATCACTGGGCGAAAATATGCTTGTAGCGCAAGCTTTTAAAGCTGAGAAACATTTACACGCTGTTTTTCTACAAAGAGGGGAGCAGCGTGGACGTCATCAACGCTCGTAGAGAACAATGGTTTAGAATGACGTCACCTAACGTCACTGAAAATCATGTGATTTGATGCGTTCATGGAAGTATGAACGCAACTGTTTCTATTGATTTACATAAGACTTTACGCTGGAAATGTAAATATTTCGTAATGAACAAGTCTACGCAATGAACACCCTTGTAAACTACACCCAGTATAGAGAAAGGTTAGATTAATAGTATGCATATGCCATGCCACTTAAATCATCAGATGAGGCCCTGTTTGGGAAATGAAAGATACCATCAGGTTAAGAAGCTCATGCAATGAACACCTCTCTCAACCCCACTCTGTGTAGAGAAAAGAGGGATTTACGGGTATGTTCATTATTTTCCGTATTTTTATCAATATCATAGATCGTGGGTACTCGTTAAAACCGCCATATTGTGGCGGTTCTACCAAGCACCAAAAATCAATATTTTGTGCTAGAATAAAAAAAAACTATCGAACATTTGCATATGAAAAATGCCATTATCGCCCACGGGCGTGTTATCGTAATGCATTTGGTTTTATGCTAAGCAATGAAATACCGAGATATTTAGTGAAATAAATTTTGTTGTTGCTGTTTTTTTTTAAGAGTGAATATTTTTACCTTTTAAAACTTGTCATTGAAAGGCGTTAGGTTTTTTTGAGTATACAGAAGCATTTAATGGCCAAAAATGACATCATGTTAAGTATGAAATAAATACCCGTCTAAACCCCACTTTATATAAAGAAAACTGGGGTTAAAGGGGGTATACATTAGTTTGCATATATTTGCATTTATTTTTGCTCCAAGACATAGGTTGTGGGTACTCTTTAGAACAGCCTCATTGAGACGGTTCTCATGAGCACCCACAACCTATGTTCGGATATGAAAAGTAATCGTTTTGATTATGTGAAAAAATGTACTATGCCGAAGGGGTGTGTTATCGTAATGAGGTTAATGTAAAGTAGGTCAAGTGAGTTAATGTTGCTCATTTACGGGCCGATGTAGAAGAATAGGGCAAAAGTATTCTCGAAGTTACATCGGTCAAACGCATCGGCCCTGCTAACTTAAACGCATTACCTCTTGCTTGATGCTGTCATAATTTCTCACGCCCCCCCCCCCCCCCCGTCTATCGGGGCTTGGAGAAATAGATTGGGCTGCATGCTGCTTTGGGCGGTATGATTTGAGATGTCAGTTAAACTCGATGTTCGGTAAAAGTCCCACAAAATCTGAATCAGCGTCTCAAAAAAGACCTAAATAGTGTTGTCGAGGACTTAAAACCTAAACAAAAACAAACGAACGTGTTTTTATGTTCATTCGCTGAAATAAAAATAGATCGTAGACGGAAATTAAATTACTGACAGCACAAGAGAGTCAATTGTCTCGTAGCTGGGAAAATGCTCCTGAACGGGTTTTTGGTTTGTTTGTTTGATTTAAGGTTTAACGTCCCCGTCAACACCATATAGGTGTTACATTTTGGAGACATTGCTTCCAACTTTGTGGGACTTATACCCGACACTGAGATGAAATGACGTCTCAAGCCCTGTCGCCCAATGGAACCAATACGGTTTATAAGCATGGACGGTCCGACTCGTACAGCTTTGCCTGGGCAGGCTTAGGTCCTCTAAGTGGTTTAGCAGTACTCGTGTGCGGTCGGTTTCAGCTCTGCGTGGGAGCATCATGCAGCCCATCAATTTCGTCAAGTCCTGGTGGGCGTGGGGGGGGGGCGACCTGAACGGGGTCTTAGACTGTATCTTTAACCCTTAAATTCCTGCACCTCGTCACAACGAAAAAAAAAGCAAGGCCGTAGATAACCGTTATCTTAATTTTGTACAAATCACTGCTAGTCTCATTAACATCAACACTTAAAGCCTCTGTGCTTAGTAACTTTGGATCGATTGACATGCAATCGACATGCAATCGACACAAGGGTCAAAAATAAAAATCCTCATTATCTCACACAGTGATGCTGTCCTAAGAATGTCGCCCTTATGACAATATGACCGGCCCCGATAGCTCATTAGTAGAGTGTCCGCTCCGGGGAACGGGGGGTCACGGGTTCGATACCGGGCCGCGACATACCAAAGCCGTTAAAAATGGTACTAGCTGCTCCTCGTTTGGCACTAAGATTTACGGGGTAGAGCTAGGACTGGTCGACCCAGTGTCAGGATAATGTGATTGGGGTTGGTATCATGTAATGTGTCTGGGACATGATACTTCAGTGAGGCAGCACTATAAAAGTGAGCATTGAGCTCCCTGTCGCAACCAGACACCGTCGTGATATGACAGAAAAAATTGTTGAAAGCGACGTTAAACCCGAATTCACACACACACATTATGACAATATCCGTATATTTCTTCCTATGTGGCTCCGTATTTGTCATTAGATTAACTCACTGCATGCGGGAAACCTCTAAATGGTGCCTTGGCCAACAGTGCAGGCCCAGATCAGACGCCGCGTTCTGCGGCGTCTGATCAGGGCCTGCACTTTTTGCTAACAACATTTTCGGTCAACAATAGAATAAAATTGAGAAAATAGGCCTGACACCCCTTATACCAATGGAAGAGTCCACTAGCATAGAATGGGTTAATGCACGAGGTCCAAAACAATGTTTTTGTGAACGAAACTAACCAAAATTATTTCCAAAACATATCTTCGAATCTGTTAATTGCGTTATTGCTTGTAATGGGCAATTTGTTTACTTTCTTTCTTGATATTTTGATATTTTCAGTTTAAAATGAGATGTATTTGAAAAACATATATGAACGCTTCAACCATGCCTATAGGTTATGTCCGTTAGAAATGTGTCTGCAACAACCTTTGTTTGTTTGATTTGATGTTTAACGTCCCCGTCAACACTATAAAGGTCATTTTGGAGACGCTGCTTCCATTTTTGCGGGACTTTTACCCGACATTGAGATGAAATGACATCTCAAACCCTGCCGCCCAATGAAACCATTAGGGTTTATAAGCATGGACGACTCGCACCGCTTTGCCTGGGAAGGCTTAGATCCTCTAAGCCGTTTACCAGTACTCATGAGCGGTCAGATTCAGCTCTGCGTGGAAGCATCATGCAGCCCATTTATTTCTTCAAGCCCCAATGGGCGGGGCCGTGCAACATTCTTTGGGTCGACAGAATCAGCAATTGCTAACGGTTGATCACTTCTGTTTCTATATTTAAATAAGCTACGGATAATTGTTGTTGTCTTGTTGAGTTGTCGTGTTGTTGTTCTCGTCGTCAATGTTGTATCATTACACGTCTCACAAACATATGGGTCATACACAGGTCGAACTTCGGTTAAAGTCACAGCTGAAAATGAGCGGAATGTGGAACCGTTGAACCCCTGAATTCGTGGCGAATTGATTGCATACAGTGTCACAGCAGCTCATGAAAGTACGCGAACGTAAGCCCAAACCGAGTCTCTAATAAGTAACTGAAAAAATCTTTCGGCTAATACAGCCTCCTCAGATATTGACGTGCAATTATGACCCTCGCCGACATTTTATCTTGCAAACGCAGCAGCACATTCTCTTGCACATACTGATAAACGCCGTTCTTAATGGCTTCACACGTATAGCATATATTATAGGATTTGTCGCGCTGTTCAGCAACAAAAATAATAATGCCAAAAATCCATAAAAGGTAGGAATGTCGGTTGCCGGACTCATTAATTTTATCCCCAGAACTGATATGTACGGTAAAATTGATAGATTAATCAATAATAACAGTATCCCAATTGTTACAATTACTTTTCCAGTTCTTTTGTAACTTCTGACTGTAAGTATATTCGAAACCTCCCGACTCTCATTCTGTATTGTCCTCTTCTTCTCAAGACATTTATTCCTAAGTTCATTTTGGTCACTATTTGTCTGACTTATTTTAGCATTCAAAGAAACCGCCGGCTTCTCTTGTTCCTGGGTTCTAGAACAGGAAGGGTTATTTTTAAGATAACGATCAGGGTCCGAAAATGATGAACTAGGGTTTTTGTTCGATGCTTGATTGCTACTTGTTTCATTCATTGTACAAATATCACTTTTATTCACGTCATTATTTGTTAGTTCATGTAATATTTCACCTGTACAGCTCATTTTATATTGTTTCATATATATGGGGAATTCTAGTTCATGTACGCACGGATATTCTGCCAATACCTCTGCAGTGTTTCTGATCTCTTTGCCATCACTAGTGCCATATAAATCCACACAAGAAACCACTTCAGATGAACGACAATTTATATGCGATGATTCGCTTCTTCTCTTGCTTAAATAACAGTTTGAACTTTCTATCGTAACCTCTCCAAAAAGCTTCGTATCGCGAGAACTTCTGTTTGCATCTTGGCTGTGTATGTTTGTTAGTTCTGAATTCACTATTTCACTTTTCAAAGGTTCACTAGAACTCTTGCCATTTACCGCCATCTTCGAACTGTAATTATGGCATGATGTACGGAACTTGTCATTAGGCTGCAGACAAAACACATTTGGTGCAGCGGATGTTTTACTATTGTGCGTATGTTCTGCGTCTTTGGACCATCCGCTTTCAGGGCTGACGCGATGTCGTGCTCGCTTGAGACGCAATGCTAGTAACACATACAAAACAGTTGTGGCTACGGCTGGGATTAGCAAAATGTGAAACATATAAATGTCAACAGTCATCTGGTTGACTGAAAATATATTATCCCATGTGCATCTTGGTACAGTTGATTGTCTAGCTGACCACGAGAGCAACGGCAATGCAACAAGTGTTGAGGACATGATCCATATTAGAAAAGTCTGCATTATTACAATAGCGGCTGAGTGTTCCTTAACGGTCCTGTTAAGGTGGGCTACATATAATCTCAGGATACAGACACGAAGAACATTAAGTGATGTTGCAGTCTGGGTAGCCATACATAAGCTCATTCCAACAATACATTCGTAAATATGCACATTAGACTTGAGACTGATTAATAGCGTCATAAGCGTCGTCAAACCAACCAATAAATCAATTGTTGTCATGCTAAGAATGTTTTTAGTGTGGGAACACCAACTTTCCTGTCTGTTTCTCCAGAAGCAGTACATCAGAAGTCCATTGAGGGCAATGACCCACAAACACACACAAAAACAAGCATACGTTGCTACTGATATTAAAATATCACTTGTACGCAATGAATAATTGTTCGAAACGTTAGGTAAAATTACCTCATTGGAAATGTTGGAAAAATTCTCGTTCATTTTTTCTGCTCTCCAGTGATGTCATATGAGTTATTGTTGTCGTTGTTGTTGTTTGGCACTCAGGAACAGTCAAGACGGTAATGCGCCATACAAATAATTTCTATCACGTAAAATGGTCATTTTGATGTCAGGTAACGATAACTCGGTAACCGTTTAAGACACTGAGATAAATAACGTACTGAAATTGAAGCACTTTTGTCTAGCTGGCACGTGGGCTAAAATTTACTGTTGCTTAGAACGTTGACGCGTTTCTAAACGATAACTTAAACGTTCGAAATTATATGAATGATCATAACGCATGCTGGTTGAAATTAATTTTGTTGTTGTTGTTGTTGTTAAAAAGAACAAAAAAAAAACATTTTATACAAAATTACCCTTCGAAATAATCCATTTTTGAACATCCAATGTCCTTCCTCAGGAACATTTTACATCGACAAATAATATTGTCCTTGAAATGTAGGTTTACCCGTGACCAAAAACTATCATTATGTTATTTTATAATTGACTATCCTGTATTGCTCGAAGTTCATCCATATGAACGTCAGGTCAACCAATATTAACCGCAGGTCAGGTGATATTAGGCTGAGGTCAAAAACCAATAATTATGTTTTTTAATTGTGTCAATAAATAAAATAGTCATTAATCAACTAATTTCGTATTGGCCCAGTTACAGGCCATGGTCTGCTGTTTTGGCCCGAGGCCTGATTAATAATATCATATCATTAATTGACTATCCTGTATTGATCGGAGGTCATCCGTATTAACAACAAGTCAACCAATATATTAAACGTAGGTCAAGTGAGGTCAAAACATCGAGAATCATGTTTTAATTGTGTCAATTAATTTTGACCAAGGGCCAGTACAGCAGACCTCGGACCTATAACTGGGCCAATACGAAATTATTTGATAAATAGCATAATGATATTCATGATTTTAATCCCCACTGAAAGTCCATACCATCACGATAACAAGTCCGTGAAACGAAGACCCCCCCCCCCCAAACCCCACTTTATATAAAGAAAAGTTTTACGGGGGTATACATTATCTGCCTTATTTTTACCCCAAAAACATAGATTGTTGGTACTCGTAAGAACCGCCTCATTGAGGCTGTTCTGACGAGCACCCACTATCTATGTTGAAAGCAGAAATAATAAAGATGTATTATATTTTTACCTAATATTTATCATTTTCTGACACCATGTTGGGCGCCATTATTTCTTACGGACATGGTTTCCTAATGCTTACATAATGGGTATTTTCTTCAGGTTAATAAGACTTAGTGTGTATAAATGTGCCAATCGTCCGGCATAACGAATATTATTATACCAACACTACAAAAAGAGGGAATGGGTATATCGGTTTTCATCTGTTCTTCCGTCCATCCGCCTCTCCATCCGATTGTCCGGCCGCCCGTCCTTCCGTCCATTTTTTCATAAACTGTTATTTTTCGTCAAAGATTTCTCGTGAACCATGAAAGATAGATGCCTCGAACTTAAGAGATAATACAAACATGATGACTTGTATCATGTAAGGGACAGTGGGCGTTATTAGCTTATTAATTTTGTTACCTCTTCTTTTATTATTCTATCTCTCCATATCTAGGTCAGAGTTAGTTTATAGTCAAAGCTTTCTCAAGAACAATATAAGCTAGAAGCCTCATACTTAGTATGCAATACAATAACTGTGACACATATATCGTTGAAGAGACAATGGACCTTATCAACATACTTGTTCATATGTTTTTCATTCTTCTTTCTCTCCATATCTAGGCCAGTATTACATTTTTCGTCAAAGATTTCACTTGAACTATTATAGGAATGAATTATCATATTTGTGGAATTTATCGAGGTGTGAACTCCTGTGAATCACTCACAAATTAGCATGAAACGGGCTTCATGCTAAGTTTGTTTGTGATTCGCCGGAGTTTACACATCGATAAAATCCACAAAAAAAAATGATAAGTCGTTCCTTATAACTCCAACTTTGTCATTGAAATATTAATAATGTAACCAGAAATGGTACATTTTCGGAATTCTTTCGAAGGCGTAAGAAATGAACTTACCAATGGCCACGGTGGAATGCTTACTCAGTTAGAAGCTGCCATCTTTGAAAGAAACCAAAGCGGAAAAAAAACTTCAAGTCTTTAAATTCAATTTATGTATCTTCTAACAGTTACGTTTTAATAGTTTCCCATCTTTTAGTCAATCGCTGTTGACGTTACTTCATAAAATAATGACGTAATGCGCAGGTTCGAAACGTGCTCTTTGCCGTCACGTTATATTACTTTCTGTCTCTGTATGGCAAAGTTCTGAGATTCTTGCTCGTGGAATTTATCGATGTATAAAACGTCAATTTCAACCAATCAAATCGATCGAAATGTATATAGAATTATAAAAGCTAAACGACTGAAACTTGGTCTGCTATCTAACTATGATGATTCATATTGTGCAAGAGACAATGTCTTCTTTCGGCTTTTTTGTCCATTTGTTACTTTATTTTTCTTTCTCTCTTCTTTCTAGGACAGTGTTAAATATTTCAAACATGTCAACTATATCTCAATAACTATATAAGCTATAAGCCTCAAACTTGGTTGCTCAAACTTTAAAATAATGTCGATTTCTGGCTTATGCTGTGTCTCTGGTCGGGCCCACCGGAGTCCAACCGTTGGTTTTCTTTTGTTCTAGCATGCTGTCGAGTCCCCATCGTTGTTTCATCTCTGTATTTGTTTGATTTTTATGTTCTCGGAGGCGTTGCACTGATGAGTTAGAAAGCTTTCATGCGGACTGAACAAATTGTTTGTCTAAACCACGACGGAACCAAGGGCGAGGGTTGTGGCCAGGTAAACCCGATTTAAAGACCACTTTTGAACCATCCCAAAGGTGGTCCTTGACGCTGTGGGCAGAAAACACAAAGATAAAGTGCACCCTTCAAAATAAGCTTTTTAAAACAGAATTATCCTTAATTTTAGCTGGTCTTAATAGCGGAATTTTACTGTAATATACATGTATTTATATTATGGGCCGGTGGCCTAAAATATGAATTGATTGATTGATTGATTGATTGTTATAACCATACCTCTAAAACCCACTTTATATAGAGAAAAGTGGGGTTTACGGGGGTATTCATTATTTTTTCTTTATTTTACTCAAATATATACAGTGTGTGTATTCGTTAGAACCTCATTGAGGCGGTTCTAACGAGTACCCACAACCTATGTTTGGCGTATAAATAAGAAAACTATTACAAATTTTCTTCAGAAAAATGACCGTTTGGAGATATGAAAGAATGCATTGTTTGATTTGAGGTTCAACGTCCCCGTCAACACTGTATAGGTAATTTTGGAGACGTTGCTTCCAATTTTGTGGGACTTTTACCCGACATTTAGATGAAATGACATCTCAAGCCCTGTCGCCCATGAAACCAATTGAGTTTAAAAGAATGGACGGTCCGACTCGCATCGCTTTGCCTGGGAAGGCTTAGTAAACATGAACACTCCATATTTTCCAGTTTTGTGGTGTATTCCTTGCTTCCAAAGAATAACCCTTTTATTGAACATATTAGATCCTCTGAGCGATTTACCAGTACTCGTATGCGGTCGGTTTCAGCGCAGCGTGGAAGCATCATGCAGCCAATCTATTTCTTCAAGCCTCGATAGGCGGGGGCCTCATGAAAGAATGCACTATGTCACATGGATGTGTTATCGTTATATTTGTTCTTTCGTTCTTCTTTCTCTCCAGATTTGTCATTGTTAAATTTATCGCCAAAATTTCTAAAGAAATATTAAAGTTGGAAGTTTTAAACTTTATTTTTGTTTGTTTGTTTGATATGAGGTTTAACGTCCCCGTCAACACTGTTTAGGTCATTTTGGAGGCGTTGCTTCCAATTTTGTGGGACTTTTACCCGACATTGAGATGAAATGACATCTCAAGCCCTGTCGCCCAATGAAACCAATAGGGTTTGTAAGCATGGACGGCCCGCCTCGCACCGCTTTACCTGCGCATGCTTAGATCCTCTAAGCGGTTTACCAGTACTCGTGTACGGTCGGTTTCAGCTCTGCGTGGAAGCATCATGCAGCCCATTTATTTCTTCAAGCCCCAATGGGCGGGGGCCGTCTTAAACTTTTTTTTTTTTTTTGGTTTGGGTTTTACGGCCCTTTCAAGATTATTTCACTCATATCGAGCCGATCGTTAATCATGGGTGGGCGAAAACCGGAGTACCCGGAGAAAAACCACCTGACCTTCCGTTGCAGAACTTGGCGTCTCACATGTGACCCGAGCGAGGCTCGAACCCACGGCGGTGAGACTTAAACTTTGTATGCAATACTATAATGATAAATTTTTTCGTGTTAGAGACAATGGACTTTCTCGGCTTATTTATTCTGGCATATTTCTTTCTCTTCTATACAAATACATTGCAAATTTTATCGGCGGAAAAAAGAAAATTTTAAGATGAAAACTTGTAATTATTTTCTAATTTCTGTTCAAAATATAGATTGTGGGTACACGTTAGGACCGCCTCGATGAGGCGGTCCTAACCAGTACCCACAATTTATATTTTAGAGCAGAAATAAGAAAAAATAATGTTTACCCCTGTAAACCCCAGTTTTACCATATCAAAGTGGGTTTCATGGGGTCAAACTGCTATATGCGTGTTTTCGTGATGCTAGATATTTCTCAGAGACCATAAGAGGTAGAAGCTTCAAAATTGGTGTACTATACAATGGTGATGTTTTATTATTATTATTATTATTATTATTATTAAGAGTCAAATGGATTTAACGGCTTTTTTCTATATCTCTTCTTTCTTTCTTTCAGTCCACATTTTCCGTGCGACGTAGTGCATTGTTTCACATCTCCATAATGGCTACTTGTCTGACGAAAATCTGTGATATTTTTCTTATTTATACTATTTCAATTTTTCTTATTTATGCTACAAACCTAGGTTGTGAGCGCTCGTTGGAACCGCCTCATTGAAGCGATTCTAACGAGTACACACAACCTATGTATTGGAGCATAAATAAGAAAAATAATGTATACCCCCGTGAACCCCGGTTTTTTCTATATAAAGTCGGGTTTGGGAGGGGGTCTTTTTTTCACGGACTTGATCACGTGATGACATTACGATAACACATCCGTGAGACACAGGACGTTGTTCCATACCTCCAAAATAGTTACTTTTCTAATGTAAATTTGTGATTTTTTTCTTATTTATACTTAAAATACAGGTTGTGAGTGCTCGTTAGAACCGTCTAACGCGCGCCCACAACCTATGTTTGGAGTATAAATAAGAGAAAATGTCACAAACTGTCATCAGAAAAATGGTCAATGTTTTATTCTTCAGAAGCCATCTGATCAGGATCTACACTGTTTGTTATGCAGTTTGTGAACTAAACAAATAAAATTTGATTGGCTTGATCGGCTGTCAGTCAGATATGGGAGTGGCTTAATTAATTTATTTAGCAGGATAAATGTTAAAAATTGTCTACAGCTACACGCAATCGTTAAAATGTCAAAGTTACTTAAGGTTCAGAGACATGTAACAATATGATCACATAACCGCATGTTACAATGACGCTCTCATGATCTCTTTTGCGCATTTTTACAAATGGATTTTTAAATTTCATCACGTGAACACGTCCGTGAAATGAAGACCCCTATACCCCACTTTATATAGAGAAAACTGGGGTTTACGAGGGTATACATTATTTTTCTCATTTTTGCTCCAAGCCATAAGTTGTTGGTACTCGTTAGAACCGCCTCAAGGCGGTTCTAACGAGCCTCCACAACCTATGTTTGCAGTATTTGTAAGAAAAATATCACGGATTTTCAGCAGAAAAGAAGCAATTTTTGAGATGTGAAAAAATGCACTATATCGCACGGGTATGTTATCATAATGATTTCTGCTGCAAATGTAGATTGTGTATGCGCGTTAGAACTGGCACCTATTATTGATATTTTGAGAAAGAATACAAAACTAATTAATAATAACCTAATAAGCACCACCTTTTCTCAATCTAAAGCTGGATTTACAAGGATATTCAATACACGAACCTACTGTCGTGATGATATTCACATTACGATAAAATACGATAACATCTCCAAAATGGCTACTTTTCAGATGGAAATCTATGATATTTTTCTTATTTATACTTCAAACATAGATTGTGGGTGCTTGTTAGAATCGCCTCATTGAGGCGGTTCTAACGATTACCCACAACCTATGTCTTGGAGCAGAAATAATAAAAATAATGTATAGCCCCATAAACCCCAGATTACTGTATATTAAGTGGGGTTTATGTGGGTTTGTCTTTCACGAATTTGTTGATGACATTCATATTTCACTTAAATTTTATTTTATTTTATTCATCCACTATTTCCTCCTTTCCTTCGTCGGTTGAACATACCGTATTTCACAGTCCAACAACTTTTTAAGTATTATTAAAATAAATGGCAATTTCTCAAGTATTTCTAGAATTCCGTTTATCACCAAACACGTGGAATGAGCTCTGTCTTAATTTTTAATTAATTATCTTTTTCAAGTTGTTCCAAAATATAGTCTATGTGTGAAACCAATCAATAAGCAGTTCTCTGGAGTCTAAGTCTATAAGAGTTCAAAATAATATATGTGCGTTTATTCTTACAAATCGTACGTCTCAAGGCAATTTTTAAATGCAATACAGTAACTGCAGTTTCGCCATGGCAACCCTATTATAGGTAATTACACGGCCTGTCAAGCAAAAATGATTCTATGCATGGGCATTGAAACTAAGTAAACACTCAAATCAGCGGGTGCATCCGCTTAGGCTAAATTATAAGAATATTTCAAGAGTATGGTTTTTATATTGGCTTAACCCTTATCCTGCTGAATATTCATTTAAGCCACACCCATTTCAGTCTATCAACCAATCAAATTACTTCATGTGATTTATTGCTACACATTCATAAACTGAATGCCAAACAGTGTAGATCCTGATCAGATGGCTTCTTCAGAAGCCATCTGATCCGGATCTACACTGTTTGCAAAGATAGGAGTTGTCGTCACGGTGAACAGCAAGATAAGGGTTAGCAAATCCGAGGGCTCCATGGATCGATCAGAATCGAAGCAAAGTCAAGGTTTCGAATCGGACCGAGCACCCCGGGGGTTAGGATAGACTATATCAAATCCATAGGAATAAAAGTTTCTTTTTCTTGCATGCTACAATTTTTTGTCAGTTTTCGATTTTTTATATTTTTTTTTTCATTTTCTTCACGACTATTTGTCTACACGAACACCTGCGTTGCCAAGACACGACGACGTAATTTTATAACAGCACGCTTTTCAAAATGTGCAAATATTACGAAAAAACGCCGATTAAAATATAATGATAATTTTACCACCACAAAATGAAAATTATTGGAAGATAATTCTGTTTTTTCTCTTATTTCTGTTCAAAAACATAGATTGTGGAACTCCTTAGAACCGCCTCGGCGAGGCGGTTCTAACGAGTACCCACAACCTATGGTATTTAGCAGAAATAAGCAAAATCGTTTGTCACTGTAAACCACAGTTTTACTTTACAAAAGTTGGGTTTAAGTAGATCAAAAGTAAATAGGCGTGTTTTCATTATGGCAGAGTAAGACAAGGAGGGTGAGGTAAGGAGGGTGTGATAGACAGGGTGAGATTAGAATTTCTGTATCCTGTGGATATTCTAGGTTCCTGTCCCTGGGTAGAACAACCTAGAGAGGAACATAATTTATATCCAAGGGTTAAATCCACGGTTTACTTTTCTGGTGTGCTCTGGGTGCGGTTGTAAGTCGTTAGTTAACGTAACTTTAAGACTTTGGTCATTGTATTTTACAAATACACGCCGTTTGTTTGCCCACAAAATGTGGGTATCTTTTGCACATTGCAAAATTTACTCACCTTTGACCAGCAGGACAGGTATAAATCAAAACACTGACGGCACTGATTGGTCGAATGTTTCTGAGTGTATGCTGGCAAAATGGTTCTGAGAAAGGACTTCCTTAACCCATTAATATCTGTACTTTAAGTAACCAGTGTAGAACCTGGTCAGACGCCGCGTTCCGTGAAATCTGGACTGTCTCGTGAACTGGACATTGGCAATCTGTGTAGACTCAGATCAGACGCCGAAGAACGCGGCGTCTGATCTGAGTCTACACTGATTGCTAATGCCCAGTACACGAGCCCCGTCCAGATTTTACACTTACATGTAACCAACCCTTGTTACACAGCGCTCTGACGTCACATGGAGAATAAAGCTGCTATACATAACCGTTACCTTGATTTTGTACATGGTCATTGATAGTCTAGTGGACAATAACAGGTGGAATGCTAAATAAACAATCAATCCAAAAATTGATTGATTGATTGATTGGTGTTAAACGTCTCCGTCAACACTATTCAGTTCATTTTGGAGACGTTACTTCCAATTCTGTGGGACTTCTACCAGACACTAAGATAAAATGACATCTCAAGCCCTACTGCCCATTGATACCAACAGGGCTTAATGCAGGTTTAGTCCTTCTAGGCGGTTCACCGGCACCATCAGGATAGGCGTGTTTTCGTGGTGCGCGGAAAAAGAGTCATAGGACAAAAAAAGTCATGGAAAAATTCACAGGAAAAAGTCATAAATAAAAAAAATACAGGAATAAAAACACTTCCAAAAGGTTGTTGTCACTTAAAGATTGTGGGGTTCAGTGCTTATATAACTTGCTCAAAGGGGTGAATATTAGTCCTTCCTGCCTACTTTGTTGTGAATACCCCACATTACATAGAGAAAAATGGGGTTTACGAGTTATTCATTACGTTCCTTATTTTTGCTCAAAAATAAAGACTTTGGGTACCTGTTAGAAGCATCTAACTGAGGCGGTTCTATTGAGCACCCACAATCTATATTTAGGATAAAAATTAGAAAACAAAATCATCCCAAAAATGCTAGTTCTACCAAAGTTGTCATTTAACCCATTCAGTACCAGAAACCACTAAAGGTTGGCAAACAGTGCAGGCCCAGATCAGATGCCGCAGAACGCGGCATCTGATCAGGGCCGCCACTGTTTGCTAAAAGTTCAGTCATTTTCCAAAAAAAAAAATTGATGAAAACACAACCTGACACCTCCAAATTTTGAAATGAACTCCTGCTATATATAAACCGGCCCCGATAGCTCAGTTGGTAGAGTGTCCGCTCCGGGGAACGGGAGGTCTCGGGTTCGATCCCGGGCCGCGACATACCAAAGTCGTTAAAAATGGTACTAGCTGCTCCTCGCTTGGCGCTCAGATTTACGGGGTAGAGCTAGGACTGGTCGATCCAGTGTCAGGATAATGTGACTGGGTGTGGTATCATGTAATGTGTCTGGGACATGATACTTCAGTGAGGCAGCACTATAAACGTGAGCATTGAGCTCCCTGTCGCAACCAGACACCGTCGTGATATGACTGAAAAATTGTTGAAAGCGACGTTAAACCCGAATTCACACACACACACTCACACCTGCTATATATCAGGAGTAGGATTCCATTTGGTACAAAAAGGTTAATCACATTGGCGTGTCATTGTAATATGGATCTCTCCGTGGTCTTCGTTAGTCAATGTCAATACTTTGGAATGGAACTTACTGTTGTCGGAGGATAAGTTGAAAGTGACGTCAGCGAATGTTTGTGTTATTAACAACTGTCCATGTTGCCAAAAGGGCAAGACGCTTCGGCAATGATAATTATAACGGTACAATCTGTCTTGTCAACCAATGACGGTTACGATAATGATAACGGTACAACCTGTCAAACCTACCGTAGGTTTGACAGGTTGCACCGTTATCATTATCTTACCTACTATTGGCTGGCAAGACAGACTATACCGTTATAATTATTATTGCCGAAGCGGCGTTACCTTTTGACTACAGTGGGCGATGCTTAATTATAACAAAAACATTCGCTGACGTCACTTTCAACTTATCTTCTTTATCAACGACCTTTGAGAGTTCAACGTTCAAGCGTGGCAGTTTTATGGGAAGTAGGTTTCTGATTTCTTTTTCACAGGATTTTAAAATTATAAATAAGTTTTTTGATAATGCCATTATGTAGAAGTCCTGGTCAAGTGGTTAGTATGATGCAGTACGAATCTAGTACGAATTCAGTTCCCGAAAAAGGAAAATGCATTAAAATTCACCTGTGTTAAGCAAGCACCTGTCTTAAGCAAGCACTTTTTGAATATCCCATAGGTGCTTGCTTAATACAGGTTAGACTGTAAAACTATATCTCCAAATGTAAAATCCAAACTGAAGGCGACTTACCTAAAACACGGACTAGTCCAAAAGTAAAAATTCAGTCACGTCTCACTGCGTTTTGAAAGACTATAACAGTCATTATCTTCCTTATTGTAGGCTCCAAAACATAGATAGAACAACCTCATCGAGGCTGCCCTAACAATGACCCATAGTCTAAGTTGAGGCTAAAAAAAAGAAACTAGAAAAAGTGTCCATAGGACACGTATGCCTCCACCAAATGCCATTCATAAAAATATTACAAATGTACTTCAAATCAATCATAAAATATATGCATCAAGGGCAGATAATCCAAAAACCAAAAATGCTAGAGTTGTCTTCCTTGTTCATGACACAACGTCTCAGTGTGATGAATGCACCTGTGAAGTTTCATGAATATATTCCATACGGTTTGGAAGTTATGGCCCGGACACGGTTTACTATATGGTACTAAGTCAAGGGCAGATAATTCAAAAACCAAAAATGCAAGAGTTGTCTTCCTTGTTCATGACACATCGTCTCAGTATGAATGCACCTGTGACGTTTCATGAATATATTCCGTACGGTTTAGGAGTTATGGCCCGGACACGACATACCATTTGACTATATATGAATGTAAGTCAAGGGCAGATAATTCAAAAACTAAACAAGCAGGAGTTGTCTTTCTTGTTCATGACACATCGTCCAAGTATGATGGATGCACCTGTGAAGTTTCATGATTATATTCCATACGGTTTAGGAGTTATGGCCCGGACACGGTTTACTATATGGTACTGAGTCAAGGGCAGATAATTCAAAAACCAAAAATGCAAGAGTTGTCTTCCTTATTAATGACACATCGTCTCAGTGTGATGAATGCACCTGTGACGTTTCATGAATATATTCCATACGGTTTAGGAGTTATGACCCGGACATGGTTTACTATATGGTACTAAGTCAAGGGCAGATAATTCAAAAACCAAAAATGCAAGAGTTGTCTTCCTTATTCATGACACATCGACTCAGTGTGATAAATGCACCTGTAAAGTTTCATGAATATATTCCATACGGTTTAGGAGTTATGGCCCGGACACGGTTTACTATATGGTGCTAACTCTAGGGCAGATAATTCAAAATCCAAAAATGCAAGAGTCGTCTTTCTTTGTTCATGACACATCGTCTAAGTGTGATGAATGCACCTGTGAAGTTTCATGAATATATTCCATACGGTTTAGGAGTTATGGCCCGGACACGACATACCATTTGACTATCTATGGATGTAAGTCAAGGGCAGATAATTCAAAAACTAAACAAGCAGGAGTTGTCTTCCTTGTTCATGACACATCGTCCAAGTATGATGGAGGCACCTGTGAAGTTTCATGAATATATTCCATACGGTTTAGGAGTTATGGCCCGGACACGGTTTACTATATGGTACTAAGTCAAGGGCAGATAATTCAAAAACCAAAAATGCAAGAGTTGTCTTCCTTGTTCATGACACATCGTGTCAGTGTGATGAATGCACCTGTGAAGTTTAATGAATATATTCCATAAGGTTTAGGAGTTATGGCCCGGACACGGTTTACTATATGGTACTAAGTCAAGGGTAGATAATTCAAAAACCAAATATGCAAGAGTTGTCTTCTTTGTTCATGACACATCGTCTCAGTGTGATGAATGCACCTGTGAAGTTTCATGAATATATTCAATACTGTTTAGGAGTTATGGCCCAGACACGACATACCATTTGACTGTATATGGATGTAAGTCAAGGGCAGATAATTCAAAAACTAAACAAGCATGAGTTGTCTTCCTTGTTCATGACACATCGTCTCAGTGTGATGAATGCACCTGCGAAGTTTCATGAATATATTCCATACGGTTTAGGAGTTATGGCCCGGACACGGTTTACTATATGGTACTAAGTCAAGGGCAGATAATTCAAAAACTAAACAAGCATGAGTTGTCTTCCTTGTTCATGACACATCGTCTCAGTGTGATGAATGGAACTGTGAAGTTTCATGAATATATTCCATACGGTTTAGGAGTTATGGCCCGGACACGATGTCACCGGACGAACAAACGAACGGACGGACAGGGGTAAAACTTAATGCCCTTCCGGTATTCTCCGAATACGCGGGGGCATAAAAATATCAGAAGTTTCAATCTGACTTATGCTAGATCACGAAACAGGAAGGATGCCATTTCAACACACAGGCGTGTTACCGCAATGTGAAGACCCTAAGGGATCAACAAGAATGGACAACTTCGTTGTCAATAGTTGTTCGTCATTATCAGCACTTTTGAATCATACTTTTCAATCAGTTACTCACATAACAACTAAAACCAAGTCTGTGACTTTTTTCCCTGACTGTTTTTCCTACCCAAAACTGTGACTTTTTCCGTGACATTTTTTCCTGTAACTTTTTTTTCGTTTTCGTAATGTCAATGAAGGCGTTTTCATAAACAGCACTCGTACATGTATATATTACAACCAAGACTTTGCTCACTCACTGCGCGGATGCAAAGGCATTACAAATCATATTAATTGACTTTGCTGTATTGATCGGAGGTCAGGTCAACCAATATTAACTGAGGTCAAGTTGGTTAAAAATCAATAATCATGTTTTTTTAATTGTGTCAATTCATTACGAAAACACGCTTATACAAATACATTGTATCCTTTATAGCCGAAAAAGCGAAAATTTCAAGATGAAAACTTGTGTATAGGTTTCCAATATGGTCTGGTCGCTTAATGTTTGTGTTTCTTTCCCTTTGGTGTCTTTGATGGGTGGAGTAAATTAATTGTATCGATTCCTGATCTTTGTTTTACTTCTACTTGTGATATTTCTCTTCTTTCTGCTCAAAATATAGATTGTGGGTACTTGTTAGAACCGCCTCATCGAGGCGGTTCTAAAGAGTACCCACAATCTATATTTTAGAGCAGAAATAAGAAAATTACGCTTTACACCTGTAAACCCCAATTTTACTATATAAAAGTGGGATTCAAGGGGGTCAGAATTATATAGGTGTGTTTTCGCGATGAATAAAAGTGTCATTAATCAACCAATTGCAGGTCCTCGGTCAACTGCATTTGCCCTCGGCCTTCGGCCTCGGCCCGATGCAGCAGACCTCGGACCTGTACCTGGGCCAATACGAAATTACTTGATTTATAACATTATATTAATAAACACATAAGTCGGTCGCAGAAGTCGCATTATTTTATTTGTAATGACAGATTTCTATTTGTCACTTCTAGCTCATTACGCAAACACGCCTTTACAAATACATTGCCTCCTTTATCGCCGAAAAAGATGAAAATTTTATGATGAAAACTTGTGATATTTTCTTATCTCTGCTCAAAATATAGATTGTGGGCACTCGTTAGAACCGCCTCATCGAGGCGGTTCTAACGAGTACCCACAATCTATATTTTAGAGCAGAAATAAGAAAAATAAGGTATACCTCCGGAAACGCCAGTTTTACTATATAAAAGTGGGGTTCAATGGGGTCAAAATTATATAGGCGTGTTTTCGTGATGTGGGCCAGATGTTTTCCAGCTACACCAGGCTGATACTCACTCATTACGAAAACATGCGTTTACAAGTTATTTAGAAATTTCACCGCCGAAAAAAAAACTAAAATTTGAAGATAAAAACTTGTGATATGTTTGCTATTTCTGCTCAAAATATAGAATTGTAAGTACATGTTAGAATCGCCTCTTTAAGGCGGTTCTAACGAGTACCCACAATCTATATTTTAGAGCAGAAATACGAAAAAACAAGGTTTACCCCTGTAAGTCCCAGTTCTACTACATCTAGGTGGTTCTAACGAGTGCCCACAATCTATATTTTAGAGCAGAAATAAGAACAACAAGGTTTGCCCCTGTAAACCCCAGTTCTGCTACATCTAGACGGTTCTAACGAGTATCAACAATCTATATTTTAGAGCAGAAATAAGAAAAACAAGGTTTACCCTGTAAACCCCAGTTCTCATTACGAAAACACGCCTATATTAATACAGTGGTAATTTTTCGCAAGAAAAATAAAACAGTAAAATTTTTGGATGAAAAATTGTGATATTTTCCTTATTTCTGCTCAAAATATAGATTGTGGGTACTCATAAGAACCGCCTCACCTCATCGAGGCGGTTCTAACGAGTACCCACAATCTATATTTTAGAGCAGAAATAAGGAAAATAAGGTCTACCCCCGTAAACCCCAGTTTTGCTATATAAAAGTGGGGTTCAAGGGGGGGTCATATAGACGTGTTCTCGTGATGTTCTATAGACTAGCTACTAGTCGGATATCATATTTTAAAGGTAATAAGGAATATTCTTCTACTTCTTTTTCCCTCTCTGATAGCAACCTGTTTCATCTTGGAAAGATATGCTTGATGTCTGAGACAAAATTAAAGTCTAACAAGGTTTCATATTTGATAAAAACACACAGGAAGGTTCGTCATTGGTCCATATGAAATCAAGGTCAAGGAGCTATAGACTAGATTACTACATCTAGGCGGTTCCAACGAGTACCAAAAATCTATATTTTAGAGCAGAAATAAGACAAACCCCAGTTTTGCTATATAAAAGAAGGGTACAAGGGGTCAGAATTATATAGCTAGTACGACTGAAATAATCCCGAAGAAAAAACAGGGTCGGGTCTGCAGTATTTGTATGTGTTTTTGTTTTCGTATATGTTTTTGTTAATGAAATTGTCGTGTTGAGACTTATAATTCATTTTAGAGGCTAAAAAAGGTCAGCTCTGTAATTCGGAAGGTACTAAATGCCAAAAACTACAAAAATGTACTTAAAACGCGAAATTATCGTGGGAAAATGCAAAGACGACACTGGGTAGGGTCGGAAATTGAAAATGGTAGGGGCGGTGTTTTTATTTTTATTTTGTTCTTTTACTGATAAAAATAGTAGAGTCGGGGGTTTGAAGCAGGGTCGGTCGGGTTAGCGTAAACACAGCTATTTTTAGGCCTAAGTTAGCATTTTCTCCTTCTTATGGAGTACAGTAAAATTCCTATATTAAGACCAACTTTGGGACTGTTCAAAAGTGGTCTTTACCTTTGGGACTGTTCAAAAGTGGTCTTTAAGACCACTTTTGAACAGTCGCAAAGGTGGTCCATCACGAGAGAAAATCAGAAAATCACGAAGCAAGGCAAATTAAGTGAAGCCTTCAAAATAAGCTGTTTAAAGCAGAATTAGTCTTAATTTTAGGTGGTCTTAATAGCGGAAATTTACTGTATATATTTCTCAACATATTCGTTTCGATAGAGTTTCAGTTCATTTTGACGATGTTTGTTTTGTTTGAATTACGGGTTAACGTCCCCGTCAACACTATTTGGGTCATTTTGGAGATGCTGCTCCCAATTTTGTGGGATTTTTACTCGACACAGAGATGAAATGACATCTCAAGCCCTGCCACCCAATGAAACCAAAAGGCTTATATGCATTTGACGGTCTGGCTCACCCCACTTTGCCTGAGCAGGCTTAGTCCTTCTTTGTTTGTTTGATTTGTTTGAATTGAGGTATTACGTCACCGTCAACACTCTTTGGGTCATTTTGGAGACGTTGCTTCCAAGTTTGTGGGACATTTATCCGACAATGAGGTGAAATGACATCTCAAGCCCTGCCGCCAAATGAAACCAAACGGCTCATATGCATTTGACGGTCTGACTCAATTCACTTTGCCTGGCCAGACTTTGAATCATTTTGAAAATATACTTCTGCTTAAGCCGGTGCTAAGGGGCGTGGCCGGTGTAGCACATTTCAGTACTGGTCATGAACAGACTCAATAAAACTGAGTCTGTTATTTTCGTTTATTTGGTGTATTCTTTGCTTCCAATGGACCTAACTTCAGAACTTATTACTCCTTCTAAGCGGTTCACCAGTACTCATGGGCGGTCAGTTTCAGCTCTGCGTAGAAGCACCGAGCAGCCCAATATGTTTCTCCAAGCCCCGATAGGCGGGGGCAGTTGACTATTTAACTAATGGGAATTGACACCTTACTGCTGAAGGGATACACCTGGAATTTCTGATTGAATGTGTCATTTCAGTGCTTTTGGTGCTTTGATTCACTTAGGTGCGCTCAAAGAGCAGCCTTTTTATCTGTACTTTTAACCCATTTTGTAACGGAAACCCCAAAACGGGTACCCTAGCAAACAGTGCAGGCCCAGATCAGACACCACAGAACGCGGTGTCTGATCACACCGCAGAATACGGTGTCTGATCAGGGCCTGCACTATTTGCTAACAGAATTTAGAATAAAAACGAAATGGTAGGCCTACTACGCCTTATATGACAAATGGACTTGTCCAACATATAGCAATGGAAGAGTCCACTCTTACAGAATGGGCTAATACAAATTAAGCCATGCAATATCCATGCAGACAGGAAACCTTACCCACAGATTAACAGACGTAACGGGAATACTTCATGGATAGTTTTTCCTGCTTAATGGGAATGGGGACAGCTGGCAGATTTTTCCGCCATTTTCAGAGGGAGATAACTTTCGGGACTACCTGTTCGCTTTTCTATAAGCCCTGTCTCGCGGAAAAAGGGGGCAACTCTTTAAGAAAAGAATTTGCTCCTGAGGAGCAAATTCTTTCCTTTAAGAGTGGACCCCTATTGACATAGGGACAAAACTACTTTTCCAGGAGTTACCCCATGAAGGTGTATCCATTCCCTTTAAACATTAAATCATTTGTTTCTAACAAGAAATAAGGAGAACCGTCCCTTAATTATCCATTGGACGCCTCCTTTTCCGAAGCTTTAGGAAATGTTGTAGTCTGTAGTCTAAATGTATGCGCAGGTTTATTTTACATTACGACAACACAGCTACGTGACTTAGTGATTTTTTTTTACAATAAGATATTGTCGTAATATATTTTTGCTATTTATGATGGGTCACCTGGCAGTTTTCATAAAGTATAACTAAGTGATAAATTGTAGCAGGCTGTTGTAGCCTGGTAGAACTTGGGGATAATTTGATGAATGTATTGTAAAATGAAATGGAATTCCCCAAACATTGCATTAACTTTGAAACACTTTCTGATTACTATGGTCACATCTGGGACTTCAGCTGATCCCTTACTCCATGTCACTGATGCAAGGTGTTGTGGTTGGGTGGTCTCGGTGGAAAGCTTTGCAAATGGAAGAAATGTGGTCTTCCAAGCACAGAAACAGAACTGACGTTGATGCAATGTTTGATCAGCCTTTATAATTCATCAGTGTTTGATTTTTCACCACCTTTCCTATGGAGGTCAGACAGCTGACCTTTAATATACCATCTATAATACCTTAGCAGAGTATGAGTTTAACACAAAAACTACTAGCTGCAGCTTCAAACTAGATTTAAAGGGTACCCCATCATAAACAAAATTTTATCTCCTAAAATTACTATTTATGATGGGTCACCTGGCAGTTTTCATTAAGTATGACTTAATGACAGATAATGTTTTGGGGTCAGTAAAACTACAAGTACTCTATGTTTTCTTTTATAATCTCTATCTTTATTTCTTTTATATTTTGGCTAAATGGGACCAGCTCAGTCATTGGCCCAGAAGTCCTAGTTCAGACTGTGTACCAGTGTCATCTGTACTGGGCCTGACACTGGCCACGCGGTATGCGGACCATGCTGAACCAGGGGGACGTACTTTTCAGTAGCTGCTGATAGAATGAATCATATGCTCACAAACATGGCACTTGCTCTGATCAGTGCGGCTGGCACAGCGCATTTGCCATGTTGGCGATACTTGCATTTGGCTGGAAAACATGATAATGCTGATTCTCAGTCGAACTACTCAGCCAGTGTGAGTAGCTATCCAGTCAGCCAGTGTGACTGGTCTGCAGTTAATGTCAGTCTAGCTACTCAGCCAGTGTGAGTAACTATCCAGTCAGTCAGTGTGACCGGTTTGCCGTGAAATCCAGCTACTCAGCCAGTGTGAGTAACTACCCAGTCAGCCAGTGTGACTGAGTATGAAGCAGCAATAACATGAAATTCCAAAGTATCAGCTACATGAAAAGTGATAAATGGTGGCAGGCTGTTGTAGCCTGGTAGAACTTGGGGATAATTTGATGAATGTTTTGTAAAATGAAATGGAATTCCCCAAAAATGAAGGAATGAATATCATGATTGAATGATCCCCCGTAAGATATTTTTGCTATAACCATTTATATGTAACTGGTAATAGCGGTTTTAAGTTAAAATGGCTATTGCCAGTTACTATACTAATTTTAACGTAAAACCGCTGAGCTCCCTGTCGCAACCAGACACCGTCGTGATATGACTGAAAAATTGTTGAAAGTGACGTTAAATATGTTCTATAAAAGGGTTATCCTTTGGGAACAAGGAATCCACCACAGAACCGGAAAATATGGAGCGTACATGTTTTCTGGGCCAGACTAGCTAGTCCCGGCCAACTAGGCCCCATCAGTGACCCTCAGATAATTTCAAAATTCCACAATGGAATCAATGATCCCAAAGGACAAGAAAATATAATCTTCACTATGATGTAGGGCAGGGAGACGTTTTACCGCCGCCACACATTCCCACACACCAGCTGTAGTGAAGTTAAATATGTTCTATAAAAGGGTTAAACCCGAATTCACACACACACACACACACACACACACACACACACACACACACACACACACGCACCCACGCACGCGCGCGCGCGTAAAACCGCTATTGTCAGTTGACTGTCAATAGCCACTTCGTTTTTTATATCTTAAAAAGATTACTTTTCTGACGATAGTTGTGTTATTTTTCTTATTTGTACCGCAAAATCGATTGTGGGTGCTCGTTAGAACCGCCTCATTGAGGTGGTTCTAACGAGGAGGCGGTTCTATCGAGTACCCACAACCAATGCCCTGGATCAAAAATAAGAAAAAATATTTATACCCCCGCAAAGCCCAGTTTTCCGTCTCTATATAAAGTGGGGTATTAGGGGGTGTTTATTGCATAGACTTGTTATCGTGATGATATTTTCAGCAGACCCTGGTAAGGCTTCTTGACGCTTTCAGTTCCGTTACTCATCACGGAAACACGCCTATACAATTCTGACCCAATTCAACCCCACTTTAATATAGTAAAAACGTCTCCCTGCCCTACATCATAGTGTAGATTATATTTTCTTGTCTTTTGGGATCATTGATTCCATTATGGAATTTTGAAAATATCTGAGGGTCACTGATGAGGCCTAATTGGCCGAAACTAGCTAGTCTGGCCCAGAAAACATGTACACTCTATGTTTTTTCAGTTCTGTGGTGTATTCCTTGCTTCCAAAGGATAACCCTTTTATAGTACATATTTAACTTCACTACAGCTGGTGTGTGGGAATGTGTGGCGGCGGTAAAACGTTTCCCTGCCCTACATCATAGTGTAGATTATATTTTCTTGTCCTTTAGGATCATTGATTCCATTAGGGAATTTTGAAAATATCTGAGGGTCACTGATGAGGCCTAATTGGCCGAAACTAGCTAGTCTGGACCAGAAAACATGTACACTCCATATTTTTTCAGTTCTGTGGTGTATTCCTTGCTTCCAAAGGATAACCCTTTTATAGAACATATTTACAGGGTAAACCTTAGTTTACAGAGTAAACCTTATTTTTCTTAATATAGATCGTGGGTACTCATTAGAACCGCCTCATCGAGGTACCCAGAATATATATTTTGATCTGTTCTAAAATATAGATTGTGGGTACCCAACAATCTATATTTTGAGCAGAAATAAGAAAATGATCACAATTTTTCATCTGAAAATTTTCGTGTGTGTGTTTTTTTTTTTTTTTTTTTTTGCCGGTAAAATTTATTATGTATTTGAATAGGCGTGTTGTTGACGGTAATGAAAAAAATTCAATTCACCATAAGACAACGAGCCTGTTCTCATAACCTATGATCACATTAATACCTACTTTAATGTCAGAATATTGACATTATCTTACAAAATAAACGTTTCTTGTTCTATTTTCTCTCTTTCCAGAGTCGAGTCCGTCAACCGTTATTTAACAACACGCCTATATAAACACATTGTACATTTTATCGCCGCAAAAAACAAAGATTTTGAGAGGAAAAATTGTGATATTTTTCTTATTTCTGCTCAAAATATAGATTGTGTGTACTCGTTAGAACCGCCTCTGTGAGGCGGTTCTAACGAGTACCCACAATCTACAGGTTTACGCAGAAATAAGAAAAAATAAGTGTACCCCTGTAAACCCCAGTTTTACTATATAAAAGTGGGGTTCGGGGTGGAGGGGGGGTCAAAATTATATAGGCATGTTTTCGTGATGACTACGATTTTTCACCGAAGAATACCCCCCCCCCCTCTTGTAAATGGATATGATGTGTCACAGGACTGATCCTCTAAATACTATATTTCACAGGCTCAGCTAACTCGCTTTTCACATATTAAATGTGAATGTCTAGATTTACATCCCAGAAATGTGCTTTATACAATCAAAGTTGCAAATGCTGTATTTGTTTATTTTTTAAAGTACTTTTTCATCTTTAAAAATGCCCAAGAAAAAAAATCTAATATCCCCGGGCCTATTACATGTAGGTGACCCGTAACCAGAATAGCTATATATTAACAACAGTCCCATTCTGATTAAAACAGTGGTCACTCTGAGCAGAGGTTGGAAAGTGGTCTTGAACTGAAATTTAAATTGTTTCCTTCGACCCTAAACTTTCAGTAGTCATAAAAAGCGACAGCAGGCAGCTGCAACCTAAGAAACTATATAGTTACAGCGTCATGAAATCGAATAAGGAAAAAGGAAAAGAATAATGATACGGAGAGCTGTTACATACAAAAGAGGAAAATATCTTTTTTTTTTTTCTTTTTTTTTCCTTTTTTCTTTTTCCTTATTCGCTTTTCATAACGCTGTAACTCCATAGTTTCATGGTTGCAGCTGCCTATGTTGTTTTAATGACTCGAATCACTCTGACATTCAATCTAGACATATATCACTTTTGTCGTTTTACCTTCATGAAATGTCAATTTTTCAAGTCGCCATTCAAAAACGCACAATCTGTGCATGGCATATGACACATTTCTGTATGTAACGATTCTCAGAATCTTAAATCTTCTCTATTTCAGAGTCGATTAAAACTTTCGCGGTTATTTCACTTTCACTGGCCAAAACTGAACGGATCTCGAAAAATCTAGCGATATATGGTGACGGCTTTTAATGACATTATTTAAATCAAAACATTGACAGAATAGACCGATATAAGTGCGTTGCTGATAAAAACATCGGAACCTGCAAATATTTGTAACAGAAGCTAGCCTTTTGTTGGTAGTCTGCCCACATAAGTATGGCGATGAAAGGGTTATAGCAATACAGAGTTCGAGTAAAAATATCCCAAATCATTACGATCTCAATGTCGGGTTAAAGTCCCACAAAATTGGAAGCAACGTCTCCAAAATGACCTTCACAGTGTTGACGGGGACGTTAAACCCCAAATCAAACAAACAAAACAAATCATTACGAAAAGACGCCTATACAAATACTTTGTAAACATTACCGCCGAAAAAATGAAAATTTTATTATGTCTCCCCCGAAATTTGGAGAGACATATTGTTTTCCTTGGCGACTGTCTGTCCGTCTGTCTGTCTATCACCAAATCGTGGCCGCTCTATAACTTTAAATCCGTTCAAGCTATCTTCACGAAACTTCATATAAATGTTATTCAACATTAGACGACGTGCAGTGCGCAAGAATGATAACTCTCGCATTTATACTTTTTGAGTTATTTATTCCTTGGAAGTTTGTCGGTATGTATGTATGTATGTATGTATGTATGTATGTATGTATGTATGTATGTATGTATGTATGTATGTATGTATGTATGTATGTATGTTTGTATGTATGTATGTATGTATGGGAAAATCGTGTCCGGTCAATAACTTTCTCATTTTCAGATGGATTTTGAAATTACTTGACAGAAATATTAACAACCATGAAACGATGTGTGGCCCGCATGAAGCAGGTCGGTACCTCAAAGGTCAAGGTCATACTTAGAGGTTAAAAAGGGGGTCTTTTTTCGTGTTTGGTCAATAACTATCTTATTGTTAGATGGATTTTAAAATTACTTGGCAGAAATGTTAACTACCATGAGACGATGTGTTGCGTGCATGACCCAGGTTGGTACCTCAAAGGTCAAGGTCATACTTAAATGTCAAAGTTAAAAAGGGGCATTTTTTTCGTGTTTTGTCAATAACTTTCTTATATTTAGATAGGATTTCAAATCACTTGGCAGAAATGTTAACTATAATGTGACGATGTGTTGCACGCATGATTCAAGTTGGTATCTCCAAGGTCAAGGTCATACATATAGGTCAAAGGTCAAAAAAGGGGACTTGATTTCGTGTTTGGTCAATAACTTTTTTGTTTTTTGATAGATTTTGAAATTACTTGGCTGAAATGTTAACCACCATGAGACGATGTGTTGCGTGCATGACCCAGGTTGGTACCTCAAAAGTCAAGGTCATACTTAGAGGTCAAAGGTAAAAAGGGGCCTCTTTTCGTGTTTGGTCAATAACTTTCTTATATGGTGATAGATTTTGGAGTTACTTTGCAGAAATGATAACCACAATGACAAGATATGTCTCTTGCAGGACCCATCTTGGTACCTCGAAGGTCAAGGTCATACTAAGAGGTCAAAGGTAAAAAAGGGGGCCTTTTTTATTGTTCTGTCAATAACTTTTTTATCCCTTGGTAGATTGTGAAATTACTTGGCAGAAATGTTAACCATCATGAGACGATGTGTTGTCGATATCTCCAAGGTCATTCAGGTGTACCTGGAATTATCCAATAAATATCTGCATAAATGCTTTGAAGTAATCCTTGTCTTCTAAAGAGGTAGAGCAGTTGATGCAAAACTGACCCTCTGAATAAAGATCAACTATGGACAAAGACCATATTTCTTCTTTCCCTTGAGTGGTCTTTATAGACAGGTTAGACTATAATAGCAGCTATCTGAGATTCTAAGTAATTCCAAGTAATATCTTCACAAGCATTCTATAGTTAAGATTAATATAGGAGAGGCTGCACCATGAATAGATACATATATTGAAAATGAATAACACAATGGGAATGTCTTATAACAATTATAATACTCAACAGGGTCAAAAGTACAAGAGATAGTGATCCAATGACTCTCTCCCAAAACAACTCTAAAAATGTATAATCCGGTAAAATGGTTAAAAGTTACAAGTTATGGTGAAAATCAGTAAGCAAACATGAAGAAAAATATTGTAGGTTTGCCTTAATCTGCATTTCTATCCAATACCAGTATCTTACTGCTGGTCACAAAAGCAATAAATACAGTCCCCCTACTTTTCACCCAAACCAAGCCTTAAATTAAATGGCAGATCTGGTGAAATGGAATGATTCACCAGATATGAGCCAAATATTGAAGTTCAGAAGTTTATTTAACACGGCTAAGTCCTTAGTTTAGAATATCCAACAATATTAGAATAATCATGTATCCCCTATATAATCATATAAATAAATGCCAAGACTTTCACCCAAAATGTCAATCTCAAAGAGACCTGAGGCTTCGCCAGGTCTGGTGAAATGTTTCAGACGATGGGTGTTATTATGGTGAAAATTACCTTGCCTAATGGCTTGCAAAAGGCCATATGGGCTGCAAACTTTGGGAGAAACTACCAAAGGTGTGTTGGTTGTGAGGTTTCTACGCGATCTGGTGTGGAAGATCTCTGAGGTTGGTTTTTGGTCGGAGACCCCAACTGTATTGGCTTCCCTCTGGTCTGAAAGCTGTCTACACGCGTAGTAGCTAGTCCTTTTATAGGCATTTAAAACCACGCGCTTCTAAGAACTCACGTGGTGTATACATGCACAGTCCGGATGCGTGAGGTTCTGCAACAACAACAACATCCGGAATACTCGGCTTTGTTCATAGGGCACAATAGCGTTGGAGTTTATACGACGCCATATTGATGCAGAAAAACTGTCAATACAGAGACAATTAAGCAGAGATGATCGTAGAATAAACGAGTCATAAGCAAATGACAGGATCGGAAAACGAAAGCAGAATGAAGGCACCACAACATAGAAATGATATGTGTCGGGAATGGCATAAAGTTCGGTGATTTAATAGGTAGAATACGATGCATCCAGTCTCCAAACACTGACGGCTTGTAAAACGGGCGGATGCAAACATAGTGATAAACTCAGATAGCATAGCATTACACAGGCACGCCAGCGACGCTACAATACCTCCCCACCTTAATTCGGACCTCTATCAGAAGGGAGAGTAGGGCACTCTTCTCTCCGGGCCGGATCTTTAAATCGAGGTGTCCCAAATTCCTTAAATAATCTTGAATGCATTCAAAATAATTTAGATTTCGGTCAAAGGTGTACATGTCCCCCTCTTGTGGTCGCATGGGACAAGTCCTCCGGAATAACATGCAAAGTAAAGAGTCGGGATCGCCCATAGTGTTACACGTGTTGTTTGGAAGACTTGCCCCCCCCCCCCCCCCCCCCTCCGATGACAAGTTTGACAGGGGACTCCTGACTTTCTTATAAGATTGAATAGGATTTATATGCTATATTTACATAGGCCTAGGCCCTTCTCTCCTGTCAGGAGGTTTGGTGGAGCCCTTATATCTTAAGCAGGAGAACAACCTAGTGATATTGTAAAACATATTATATTACGGCTCCAGTTTTTCTCTACCCATTTAATTTCCATGTAACAGTATGTCACAGGGTAATTTTCCATCTGTTCTATTATAGAATCTCTACTTCCTGGTCTGTCTGGTGTTATTGGTGCTTTCCCGAATCCTTTGACTTCCGTTTGCCATTTCTTTATTTTCACTTCTGATTTCCTTGTCCTCTGAATCTGTTTTCTTGTGTTTTCCTTAAAGGATTTCCATATTTATGTTCATTTTCACTCATTTAATTTTGATCACTTACAGCTTTCACTGTTATCTGCTCTTGCTTTTTGCCTTGTACATTTTTACTTGACTCTCCTGTTATTCCCCCATCGGTTATCAGTCCTCTTATTAGGCTCTTTCAATTCATTTTCACTTGACTTATTTCTTTTCTCGTTTCCCTGTACACTCTACTCTCCTGTTATTCCCTCATCTATGTTATCAGTCCTCTTATTAGGCTCTTTCAATTTATTTTCACTAGACTTGTTTCTTTTCTTATTCTCTAGTACATCCAACTCTTTCCTTGTTTCCTTATCTGATTTATCAGGGCTTTTATTGAACTCTTTCAATTTATTTTCAGTAGACTTGTTTCTTTTATCATTTTCCTTTACACTAAACTCTTTCCTTATTTCCACATCTAATTTATCACTGCTTTTACTTGATTCTTTTAATTTATTTTCACTAGTTAGGAGGCCTTCATGCGGACTGAACAAATTATTTGTCTAAATCGCGGCGGAAGTAAGGGCGAGGATTGTGGCCACGTAAAATCGATTTAAGCCCCCAAATGGAAATCTTTCCACTGACCGTTCCAAGGCGGTTCTTCTGTGGCGATTTATTTATGTTGTTGTTTGTTACTTACTGTGTGTATTACTTGTGTCTTTTTATTTTGGATGGCCATATGGTCATTTTGTGGGAAAGTAACTGTCCTTATGGCCTTCCTTTGTTTAGGTTTCCATTATGGTCTGGTTGCTTTATGTTTGTGTTTCTTTCCCTTTGGTGTCTTTGATGGGTGGAGTAAGTTAATTGTATCGATTCCTGATCATTGTTTTACTTCTACTTTGTTTCTTTTCTCATTTCCCTTTACACTAAACTCTTTCCTTATTTCCACATCTAATTTATCACTGCATTTACTTGACCCTTTCAATTTATTTTCACCAGACTTGTTTCTTTTCTCATGGTATCCTTTCACTGTTACCTTCACTTTCTTTTCCTGTGTATTTTTTCTTAATTCTTTCCTTATTGCTTTACTTTCACTTGACTTTTGAGTTTTGTCTTTATTTTCACTGGTTCTTGTTCCATCTGTTTCCTTCCATTTTCATTTTTCACTCATTTCTTTTACTAATTCCTGGACGGCTTTTTATGTGTCCGTATCTTCTTCAACTTTACTTTCCTTCTCCCCTTGATTTATCTTACTTTTGTCATTGTAGGCATCATTAGACTTCTGTAATTTATTTGCTGTTTGAGGACGCTGTCCTGGATGATGATACGGAGTTTGGCTCAGCTGCGGGCTGTGTGGTTTCCTTATCAGATTTGATTGTTGCTGTCTGTGTCTGCTGTTGACTGTGTAGGATGGCTTCCCATTTAAAACCTAATACAGTCCTTGAATATTCTTCCAGGGTCTGTTGGCTTTCTAAACCTCGCAGTCCGGAAATACAGTTGTAGGAAACCATATCCTGCTTTGTTCCGGAACATCTCTCATGCTTGCCAAGTCGGTTGTAGGGATTGTTGCATGCATTGCACCAGAATCCAAAACCTGCGTGGTCCTCCTCGATATGGCGGCAGATCTCAAATCTTGACTTGAGGGGCACGATGGAACCTTGTGTCCTGCAAGTATAAAGGTTGGATAGTTTGACCGGTCCTTCGCCTGCCGAACTTGCCATTTTTGTTTTATTATTTTATTTTTAAACAGCCTGGCTTGGGAGTTCACTCTGAACGCAGAGTCCCGTGCATAGTCATGTTACCTGGTTACAGCCGCTCTGAATGGGCATTGCATAGACTTTATAAACATGCAACGTTTCAGACAGTTATTTGATACTGATGTTGTGTCAAAGGTTTTACCAATTATCCATTCTGTAGAGATGTGTGTGTGTGTGTGTGTGTGTGAATTCGGGTTTAACGTCGCTTTCAATAATTTTTCGGTCATATCACGACGGTGTCTGGTTGCGACAGGGAGCTCAATGCTCACTTTTATAGTGCTGCCTCACTGAAGTATCATGTCCCAGACACATTACATGATACCACACCCAGTCACATTATCCTGACACTGGGCCGACCAGTCCTAGCTCTACCCCGTAAATCTGAGTGCCAAGCGAGGAGCAGCTAGTACCATTTTTAACGACTTTGGTATGTCGCGGCCCGGGATCGAACCCGTGACCTCCCGTTCCCCCTGAGCGGACCATTCTGTAGAGAATATATATATATATATATATATATATATATATATATATATATATATATATATATATATATATATATATATATATATATATATATATATATATATATATATATATATATATATATATATATATATATATATATGCTGTGGAACAGCCTTAGTAAATTGAGCTAAGAATCCCAGTATCATTATTACAACAAACAACAAACTATTTTTTTTATTATTTTCTGTCAATAGGGATCAACGTTTAAGGGAAAGAATTTACAAATTCTTTCCTTTAAGAGTAGATCCCTTTTTTGGTGGGATAGAGCTTATAGAAAGTTCAGAAAGCTGTCCCCCCTTTTAAAAAAAATGGTGGAAAATCTGCCAGGGGTTGCCATTCCCCTCAAGTAACCAATATTTTTTCCTGTTCTCCATGTGATCAATAACAGTCTTTAATTAACCGATATTTCTGCTTTTCTGTCAGATTGTTTGATTTTAGGTTCAACATCCCCATTAACACTCTTTAGGTAATTTTGGAGGCATTGCTTTCAATTTTATGAGAATTTTACTCAATATTGAGATAAAGTAATATAACAACTCAGTCCCTGCCGCCCAGTGAAACCAATTGGGTTTATATTCACCCCCGCACACACACACACACACACACACACACACACACACACACACACACACACACACACACACACATACACGCACACACACACACACACACACACACACACACACACACACACACACACACACACACACACACTAACAAAACCTTGACTCAACGTTCAAACAGCGTTTTCAATTCTTTCTTTCTACTTCGGTCGAATCAACATTGGGGCGTTTTCAATTCTAGTGTGATCGGTCACATTTGACGTTCTAGGATTGCAGGATGAAAGCATACGCAGTAATCGTAATAACAGTAGACATCTTTAACCTGCAGAGAATGGGCCTCCATGAACGTGCAGGAGGATCCCCAGTTAACGTCCCGATGCGGAGTACGATGCACTTTTTGGCATTTATCCGGAGCATGCTCGGACACCGCAGTTTTATTACCGCTGCCGGGAATCAAACCGGGGGCCTCTAGCATCATCGGCAAGTGCAATAACTATTGACCTACCAAGCTTGATTCAATGCTTTTAACGAGTATCCAAAGTCTGTTTTGAGCAGAATATAGGTTCGCTTGTGGGTACTGCTGGTTAGAACCGCCTCGAGGTTTTAACGAGTATCCACAATCTCTGTTTTGAGCAAAATATAGATTGTGGGTACTGCTGGTTCGAACCGCCTCGAGGTTTTAACGGGTATCCACAATCTTTTTTGAGCAGAATATGAACAAGAGCTCCGCAAGTGAGGTATTAAAATCGATTGTAACACATACTGACAGCGTTATTGCCCCGTCCACGCTTAAAAACGTTCAGAGACGGTCGTCTATCATCTCAAATACCAGTTCAGAAGCACGTGGGGCGGTTGTAACAAACACCCACAACATATGTTTATAGTATAAAGAAGAAAAATATCACAGATTTCCGTCAGAAAAGTAGCCATTTTGGAGATGTAAAAATTGCACTATATCGTAATAGGTCAGTATGAAGAGATAGAAGAATGTAGGAACAACTGAACAAATAAGCCGAGAAAGGGAAACACGATCTCTTAGAATATTTATGTTATCATGTTTTGCATTGCAAACCAAGTTTGAGACATATACGTAGCTTTCATATATATATATAGTTTCTGAGAAATCTATGACGAAAAATATAACATTATACTACATGAAAAGACAAAAGAATAATGAAAGAACAGATGAACAAATAATCTAAACAAAAAAACAAAAAAAAAACAATTGTCTCTTACACAATAGAAGTCATCATTATTGCATTGCATACCAAGTTTGAGCATTCTAGCCTAAAAAGTTCCTGAGAAATCTTTGCCGAAAAAATTAACTTTGGTCTGTATGGAGAGAAAGAATAATGAAAGAACAAACACGCAAATAGGCCTGGAAGGCCCACTGTCTCTCAGACGATATAAGTCATTATACATGCACTTCATACCAGTTTTGAGATCACGAAAACACATCTATATAATTTTAACACCTTTGAACCCCACTTTTATATACTAAAACTGTGGTTTATAGAGGTATAAATTATTTTTCTTCTTTCTGCTCATAAACATAGATTGTGGGTACTCGTTAGAACCGCCTCGACGAGGCGGCTCTAACGAGTACCCACAATCTATGTTTATGAGCAGAAACAAGAAAAATATCATACTTTTTTATCTGAAAATTTTCATTTCTTGGTGGTAAAATTGTCAATATATTTTAATAGGCGTGTTTTCGTAATGAGGTTTCTGTTTTTTCATAGTTCAGGAGAAATCTTTGACGAAAAAATACAATGGCCAATACGGAGACAATGAAAAATGAAGAAACGATTAAACAATTAAGCATTGAAAGTCTCTTACATGATATTAGGCATCATCATTATTGCATTCCGTACAAAGTTTGAGTCCTCTAGCCTATATAGTTCCTGAGAAATTTAAAATTAAAATTGGCCCATTTGGAGAGAACGAAGAATGAAAGAACAGAAAAACAAAACAGCCTGTCGGTCTCGGTAGCTCAGTTTGATGCGCGACTGACTGGTGATCAGGACGACGCGGGTTCGATACAAGCCGGGGTCGGAAACATTCTTTCGTGGAGATTGATATTGAAATCGTTTCTACAGTGATTCTCTCCCTTCCACTGATTCAAGAGAATATTTATTTACTGTCGAATATGTAGTAACAATTAACATAAGCCCTCATCACGAAAACAAGCCTATATAGTTTCGACCCCCTTGAATCCCACTGGGGTTTACAGGGGTAAACCTTATTTTTCTTATTTCTGTTCTAAAATATAGATTGTGGGTACTCGTTAGAACCGCCTCGATGAGGCGGTTCTAACGTGTGCCCAAAATCTATATTTTGAGCAGAAATGAGAAAAATATCACAATTTTTCATCATATATATATATATTTTTTTTACGGCGGTAAAATGTACAGCGTATATGTATAGAGACGTGTTTTCGTAATGTTATGGGCTTTTTCATCGACAAACAAGTGTACTGTATTAAAGTAACTATGGTCGATGAATGTTTACTGAACATTACGTCACACGGGCCGGTCCATCTTATACCGTTATCTAGGGATGACAATGTCACCAGTGAATGGAAAGTTCTTAAATAAAAGCTGAAACTCATTCTCATGCGCAACAATAGAACACATTGTGTGACTTATAAAAGATAGAAAATAAAAAATATGACAAAATTGTCGAGAAGAACTGAAAACTTAAAAACAAAAACCTTACGCAATAATTTGATGGTAGGCATCGTTTTGAATGTAGGTTTACTGTGCGCAAAAATGCTCCTGAATAACAAATAGCCGAATGGTTACAGTTACAGCTCAGAACCATTGAAGTCCTCGGGGTGGTGAGGGCGAGGGCTGGAACAGACACTCGGACGATGTAATTATTTTAAAACTTTTTTTCTTTTTTTTTTTTCTGTATTATATTGTTCCTGTTTTTTTTTTTTTGTTTTGTTTTGTTTTGTTTTGTTTTGTTTTTGTTTTTAATGTATGTAATTCATTATTTCAAATTTCAGCGATTCATATTAACTTGAATTTCATAATTTTAGAATTTCATATTTCGAAATTGCATTACAAAAACAGTTTTGATTGTTCGGCAGTGTCGGTAGATTCATCACCCTCAGAAGCAGTCTCTGTAATCTCTAACGTCACTGTCTGAGTCCATGTGGTTAATGAATCGTTCCATTTCAACAGCGATGTCACTTTTACAATTGTCCTGTTCAGGCCCCCGCCCATTTGGGCTTGAGGATGGGCTGCACGACGCTTCCACGCAGAGCTGAAACCAACCGAACGAGTACTGGTAAACTGCTTAGAGGATCTAAAAATAGAAGTGGAGGCAATGATCAGGAATCGATACAATTAACCCACAGCTCCCATCAGAGACACCCAAGGGAAAGAAACACAAACATGAAACAACAGACTCCAATGGAAACACCAACAGCGGAAAGCCAAAAGGACAGTTACTTTCCCACAAAATGGCCAATAGGCTTCGCAAAATAAAATAATATAAGTGGCATAAACACCCAAAGACAAAGCATAGCAAAAATAAACCGCGGCAGAAGAACCGCCTTGGAACGGTCAGCGGAAACGAATTCCACTGGGGGGCTTAAATCGATTTTACGTGGCCACAATCCTCGCCCTTACTTCCGTCGCGATTAAGACAAATAATTTGTTCAGTCCGCATGTAGCCCTCCTAACCTGCCCAGGCAAAGCGGTGCGAGTCGGCTCGTCCATGCTTATAAACCCTATTGGTTTCATTGGGCGACAGGGCTCGGGATGTCATTTCATCTAAATGTTAGGTAAAAGTCCCACAAAAATGGAAGAAACGTCTCCAAAATGACCAATACAGTGTTGACGGGGGCGTTAAACCTCAAATCAAACAAAACAATAGTCCTGTTCAGCCTTTTCGACATGTGTTAAGCAAGCAGACCATTCTTTTTCAACAATGCTTCCAATGCCTTCTTCGATCAGAGCCTTTATATCTGCCACGCGAAGCTGAAAATTTCATTCGCCAACATAGCCTTTCAAATTTCCCCATATCATCTTTTTGGCAATCAGAGCAGGATGGTATGGTGAAAGCCGCAGAATTGTGTGCCCGTGTCTCTTCAAAAGCTGGTCAACTCGATAATGAGGAGTTGGTTTATTTCGTTTGCAAAGTTCCAAAGCTCAGGCTTGAACATTTCTTGCCACAGGCTGCATAAAACTGTGTATTAAAGGAAAAAAAGAACGAAAAATAAAAATGTTATTCAAAACCAGAGATTCGAACCTACGACCTTGGGGTAACTAGGTCGTTAAAGTTTATGCATCTAACCAATACCGCCACATCATATTCCTGTAACGATGTCATATCAGAATAATATACAGCAAAGGTTTTGTGAAGTAACCGAGGGAAAAGTTGGTAACCCCTACATAACGGTTTCCGATGGAATAGTCCGTATTCCGTAGTGTTCAGTAAACAGTCATCGATCTATAGTTTATCAACGACCTTTGAGAGTTCAAAGTTTAAGCGTGACGAGTCGATTCAAATTTTTAGGGGAAGCAGGTTTCGGATACCTTTTGTCTCGGGATTTTAAAGATATATATCAATGTTTGTACAATTTCTAGCTAGAAATCATGGTCGAGTGGTTAATGCGATATACTGCGAGTCACACTAAATTTTTTTTTGGCGAGGGTTCGAGTCCCAGTGCCACATTTTTTTATATTTAATGTTTCATTTTTATTTTTATCTTTATTATGTTTAAAGTTATTTTCTTTATTTTTTTATATTTACATCCTTAATATTTTGTTTCCTTTGTTTTATGTTCAACAATTATATTTTTATGTCATTGTAAATCTTTTGGATGCCGGCCTCGGTAGTTCAGTCGGATGCGCGTATGACTGGTGGTCAGTAGGACGCGGGCTCGATACCTGCCAGGGTCAGCAACATTCTTTCCCATGGGGATTAATCATGAAATCTTTTCGATGGCCATTCCCTCCCTTCCGATGATTCAAGAAGGGCAGTTGTTAGTTTCTGGGGAAAGAATGTGCACTGTACTGGTTAACTGCTAACGTATAAGCTTGCCCAGGATAAGTGTGGATAAGTAAACTGACCGGCTCAAAAATGACATAAATAGTGGTGCCTGGGCCGTAAAAGCCCAATACAAACAAACGAAACTCTTTCAGATTCATTTCAACAGCGCATTTGCCTTCACTGACGGCTGTGAACGTACGTTCAATCATAGTAACATTTTTGATAATACATCTTGAATCCGAGCTACAACGATTCGCTTGTGCTCGTTCCATCCTTTCAATAAAATGAATATACATCTAATGTGATGGCACCGCCCATCGGGGCTTGGAGAAATAGTTCTAGCTGCACGATGCTTTCAAGCAGATCTGAAACTAACGACACATGAGCAATGGTAAACCGCTTAGTAAGTCCGAGCCTGCCCAGGCAAAGTGGTACGGGTTGGACCGTCCATATTTAATAAACGCGTTTAGTTTTATTGGGTGGCAGGGCTTGAGATGTCATTTCCTCTCAATGTCGTGTAAAAACCCCACAAAGCTGGAAGCACCTTCTCCAAACTTGACGGGGACAATAAACCTCAAATCAATCGAACAAACAAACAAACAAACAAACAAACAAACATCTCCTGTGTTCCAATTTTATAGGTACGAAAACATGTTAAGTAAAAGTATAAAAAAAAAATCTGCCTAAGATTCGAACCCTAGATCTCCAAGATGGGAGGCGTGTTACTAGACTGTCTCGACTGGTGGTCAATCTGGTTAAACAGCGCGCACGATTAAGAATATGACGGTAACTATCGCCCAGTGTAAAAATACCCGCTGCAGGCGGCTTACCTAAAACACGGACGAGTCCAAAATTAAAAGTGCAGTCACGTCTCACTGCGTTTTGAAAGACTATATAAGTTATCACAGCACATGGAACACTATAAACAAAGTACGCTCGTACTGTCGTCGGAGGATAAGTTGACAGTGACGTCAGCGAATGTTTTTGTTGTTGAGCATTGTCCATCGTTGTCAAAGGGTGATGACGCTTCGGTAATGATAAATATAACGGTATAATATGTCTTGCCAACCAATGGTGGGTATGATAATGATAACGGTACAACCTGCCAAACCTACCTTTGGTGGTATTATCTTTTACGTCGCTGTCTTCTTATCCTCCGACAACAGTATCACAGCACATATATATAAGCATAGCAACAGATGACAACTAAGATAACAAGTTGGCTGCTTTCAAAAAGCATCCAATAGGTTTGGTCTTGTCAGTCTACATTCTGATTTGAGCCAGCTGATATCATTATCCCACTTGATACATTTTTTGAATAAAAATAATAAACTTTAAACGTTCCAAGGCGGTTCTTCTGTCGCGGTATATTTTTGTTATGGTGTGTCGAAAGTTTGGAGGCCTTTATGCGGACTATTTGTCAAAATCGCGACGGAAGTAAGGGCGAGGATTGTGGCCACGTAAAATCGATTTAAGCCCCCCCCCCCCCCCCCCAGTGGAATTCGTTTCCGCTGACCGTTCCAAGGCGGTTCTTCTGTCGTGGTTTGCTTTTGTTATGGTTTGTCTTTGTATGTTTGTGTCGCTTATGTCATTTTATTTTGGATAGCCTATTGGCCATTTTATGGGAAAGTAACTGTCCTTTTAGCTTTCCGCTGTTGGTGTTTCCATTAGGATCTGTTGTTTCATGTTTGTGCGTCTTTCCCTTTGATGTCTCTGATGGGAGCTGTGGGTTGATTGTAACGATTCCTGATCATTGCCTCCACTTCTATATTTTTAATACAAAACGTGTATATAAAATTTCGAAGTCTGTGACCTTGATATCAGGAGGGGTAGGTAGTGATGAGTATTCTGTGGTAAATTGTTTAACGCCATGGCAAGTATAAACTAAATGTAACTTACGTATGGTTTACACATGTATAGCACAAAACTTAACCAAACGAAAATGTAAACCGGATTTTTCAAAGGTCATAACTCTGTTAATATTTGGTGGACAGTAATTCTCGAAACTTAAGGCACATCTTCATATCTTAGCCTTACTACATACACATTTTAGGCTTGATCGGATGAAAACTGTATAGTAGGAGTTATGAAACTAAATGGTAGAAATGCATGAACGGTCCGACTCGAGCCACTTTTCCTGGGCAGGCTTAGACTTTCTAGGCGATTTAACACTACTCGTGTGCGGCCGGTATCGGCTCTGTGTGGAAGCATCATGCAGCCCAATCTATTTCTTCAATCTCCGATAGACGGGGCCGATCAGACCTTGGGGCAATATATTGGACTGCATGAGCTGAAACCGACCGAACTTTGAAGCATTGCTGAATCGCCTAGGAAGATCTAAGCCTGCCCAGACAAAGTGCTGCGAATCAGACTGTATCTTAAACCTCGGCAAAAACCTGAAATCTGCAATCCGTTTGTATATCTTTCTGGATCACAATTTAATTGTAAAAGAAACTGATTAGTAAAACGTCAAGTATTGAGTGGAAACAAAGAACACCACTCTCGGCTTACCAGATACAATAGCTGCCATCAAATGCGCCAAAAAGTCTTTTAACAAGTCAGTCTGTAACTGGTGGCAGATCACTTAATAGTCATGAAGTTTTTGAACAGAAACTATTGCTATCTGTGCTGGGCTCAAGAACAATAAACAACGACCCATTAGCGTTATGACTTTGTTTCGCTCCCTAAATATTTTATATATTTGGAAGAGATAGAACCTTTGACCTTGGCACTGACGTTAATTCTAGTAGCAAAGACATGAAAATGTTTTTTACACACCCAGCGATCTTTTTTATGTTTGGTTTTACGATCCTTTCAAGATTATTTCACTCACATCAATTCGATCGTTAATCAGAGGTGAGCGAAAACTGGAGTACCCGATGAAAAACCTCGTGACCTTCCGTTGCAGAACTTTTCATTATGTGACCTGAGCCATGCTCAAACCTACAGCGTTGAGGGACCTAATGATTAAGAGTCAGCACTCTTATCGTCTAGGCCACGGAGACCCGTTACCCCCAGCGATCTTTATAAATGAGGAAAATAACGTTATCTGTCTTTCCAACATTTACATATACGTGTTATTAGAGCTATCAGCGTGTCGAAAGATGTTCAGAATATATAAATCTGTTCCTATCTGTGTGAAGTAAACTTTGCAAGTTTTGTTTATTTGTATTTAACGACCCAGTCAACACTGATTTGGGTCATGTTTGGGCCTGTCAGTGTACCTATCCACGGTTTTCCTGAGCAGGCTTATCCGTAAGCGGTTTACCAGTTCAGTGCACATTCTGTCGCCAAAAACTGACCCCTGCCCTTCTTGAATCAGCGGAAGGGAGAGAATGACCATAGAAAAGATTTCACAATCTCCACGAAAGAATGTTGCCGACCCCGGTAGGTATCGAACCCGAGTCTTCCTTATCACCAGTCAGAATGCATCCGACTGAACTACCACAGCCAGCCACACTTTGTGAGTAGTAGTAGTTATGTTCTGTTGTTTTTCGTTTCCATGGCCCCATGGACTTACTCCATAATGGCATCGCAAGACGTAAAATTTGCGAAAATGAATGCGGCTGTTATAAGTTCCCCATAAGGGAAATAGATACGCCTTAAGGGGATGGACCTACTCCTGCTAAAGTAGTTTCTCTTTGGATATATCTAAGGGGTATACTCTTAAAGGAAAGAATTTGCTCCTGGGTAGCAAATTCTTCCCTTTTAGAGTAGACCCCTTGATGATCAAATTCTTCCTCTTTTAGAGTAGACCCCTTTTACAGTTGGACAGAGCCAACATAGTAGCAACCATAATGTCCATAAAATTGTATTTCCATCACGAAATCATGCCTATAGAATTGTGATCCCCTTTAATATGTTCTATAAAAGGGTTATCCTTTGGAAGCAAGGAATACACCACAGAACTGAAAAATATGGTGTGCACATGTTTTCTGGGCCAGACTAGTTAGTTTCGGCCAATTAGGCCTCATCAGTGACCCTAAGATATTATCAAAATTCCACAATGGAATCAATGATCCCAAAGGACCAGAAAATATAATCTACACTGTGATGTAGGGCAGGGAGACGTTTTACCGCCGCCACACATTCCCATACACCAGTTGAAGTGAAGTTAAATATGTTCTATAAAAGGGCTATACTTTGGAAGCAAGGAATACACCACAGAACTGAAAAATATGAAGTGTGCATGTTTTCTGGGCCAGACTAGCTAGGTTCGGCCAATTAGGCCTCATCAGTGACCCTCAGATATTTTAAAAATTCCACAATGGAATCAATGATCCCAAAGGACAAGAAAATATAATCTTCACTTTTAAATAGTAAAGCTCGGGTTTGCAGGGGTATACATTAATTTCCGTATTCATGCTCTGAGACACTAGGTTGTGGGTACTCGATAGAATCGCCTCGTCGAGGCGTTTCTGTCGACTCCCCGCCATTTATGTTTTGAGCAAAAAAGGCAAATATTCCAAATTTTCTTTTTAAAATTTCTTTTTCTTTGGCCAAAAAATGACAATGTATTTGTATAGGTGTGTTTCGAAATACGGTAAAAATGGTAGACTAACTGCCACACCTGCCAGGTGTATCCATTTCCCTTAAGATATTTATTGTTGGAGTTGAAACGCTTGCTTTTCGGTCTGTTTCGCTATTCAGACAGGCTGTTTCCTGTAATTGCAGTACAGTATTGCATCATCGTTAAAGCTGATTGGTTGATCCTCATGGCGACCAAACCAAAAAGTAACAGAACACATATATTGCAAACACACACATTGAAAAAAAAAACAGGACAATCAAACACAGATAAAAGATGAACTTTTAGCAGCTAAAAGAATTGAAAACAGAGTCTGTGGTGAACATGAAGGACACTTACAGCTTGGACCGTCCCAGGCATGAACTGTGGGTAGTTCTCCATTTGTCGGAGCTCATTTGGAAGACTGTTCAAGAAGGACAGTTGTGAGTATCTAGCGAAATAATGTTCACCGTACTGGTTTGTAGAATACATGTATGTCTGTAACCTTGATCTTGAGGCCATGGGTATGGGCAGAGGTATTACTGAATAAAACAGTGGATCAATATCTATCATCATACCAAACATGAACCAAATCCATAATGTAGTTTGGGACATATTGGGAAAACAAATTAAACTAAAACATTCTAAGTCCATGATCTTGATCTTGAGGTCATGGGCATCGAAGTGGATATTGCTGAAAACATTTTGGACCTATATGTATTATCATACCAAACTTGAACCAAATCCACCCTATAGTTTGGAAACTATGAGCGCTTAGAAAAACTTTAACATACAAATTTCTAAGTCCGTGACATTGACCTTGAAGTAATGGGCATGGGCGCGGGTATTGCTGAAAAATAAAAATATGGACCTAAATTTATTTGGAGAATGACTAAATTTTAACAAAAAGTGGAGGCCCTGATCAGAACCCGCGTTCTGCGGCGTCTGATCTTGACCTGCACTGTTTGCCAGGCTACGCGTTTTGGGGTTTCTGGTACAAAACTGGTTAAATTTTGGTTAGGTTAAGCACCTTGGCAGTAATTGTTTGACAGAAAACCTACCTTCTGTCTGTTACATTTCCTTATATTTGTCCGCTTTTCTTTCTATTTTTGAGCTCTAGATAATCACGGGCTAGACACTTGAAAATTTGTATATATGCAGTATATGGGTGGCATGCGTCGGCGTTGGAATCGGCGTCGGCTACCACATTTACGTTAAAGTTTTTTTAAAAGCTCATAATTTCCAAACTGTGCGATAGCTTTACGCAACAGCGCTCGATTAAAAGATGAGAAACTATTGAAAACTTAAACAATCTGACGTTGTTTTTTTTTTCTTTTTTTTTTCGCATCGGTTTGAAAGATGACACATTCTCCCGTGGATTTTATCGATGTGTAACTAAAAAACTCAGCATAAAGCCCATAATGCCCTTTGGGCTTCATGCGGTTTTTTTTTTTTTTTTGTTGTTGTTTTTTTTTTTTTTTTTTGGTTATTCGACGGAGTTTACAAATCGATGATTACCATATTTTTGTGGATTTAATCGATGTTTAAACTCCGGCGAATCACTCACAAACTCCGGCGAATCACACAGAAAAAAAGCCGTTTATGCTAAGTTTGTGAGTAATTCGCCGCATTTGACACATCGATAAAATCCACAGAAATTAAATTCATTCGTTTTATGCAAAGTTTGTGAGTGATACACATCGATAAAATCCACAAAAATGACAACTGTAATACGTTTGTAAAGAGACGTCTGGTTGGATAACGTCAACAATTTGCGACAGTGTGTTCTACGATATACTGTCGCAAACCGGACGTCATTATGTAACGTCTCTGTTCATTGGTTGGTATATGGTTTTACGCAGCTTGGCGTTATGGGCAAAACGAACATATTTTTAAAACAAAACAAAAAAGATAAATAAGTGCATTAGAATGGGTATAACTATTAAAATTGTCATTTGGGGAGGTAAATCGTCTCTTTTACGATCGCAAATTCTCTTTTACGGCTCCGCTGATGCGTCGTCGTAAAACGAAATTTCCGACCGTTAAACCACCGATTTACCTTCAAAAATCACCATTTTGAATACATTTATCCCCTGCCTCATTCACTGCCCGTGTCTGGAACAAATTTCCAGGGTCCTAAAGCTATTTGAGCCATTTCAGTTCGACTGTTTGCCAATTGTTCCCATCAAAAAAACACGCCTATATAATTTTGACCATCTTAACCCCACTTTTATATAGTAAAACTAGGGTTTACGGGGGTATACCTCATTTTTCTTATTTCTGCTCAAATTATTCATTGTGGATACTCGTTATAACCGCCTCATCGACTGCTCAAAATATAGATTGTGGGTACCCACAATCTATATTTTGAGTAGCAATAAGAAAAATATCAAACTTTTCATTTTTTTCGGCGATAAAGGTTACAATGTATTTGTATAGGCGTGTTTTCGTAATTGATAAAAAAGAACTGTTTTGAGCGGAAATTAAAAGGTGTAATTTCAGTATTTGTTTTAACTCTTATCCCTTTGAACTTTTGTATTGGCCCACGATCAAGAGCGATGATATACACTGTGCGAAGAACATAATTCGATTTACATATTTCTTTTTTATAAGGATTCATACAGCCATAAATTTGTTTTAATAAATGATTTTGATATTATTCTTTAAAATGAGGTTATTTATCCCTTATCCATACAAAATTATAATATGGATTAAAACTTAAAACTTTTCACGGTTATTACAAAAATATGGAATTTTATATCTTGACCCATACCCGTATATGCTTTCATCGCTATCAAACTATAAAAACATCTATTGGCATTATACTATTACTTTTCTTTTTTTTACCCACACATATCTCTTAAAACAGGTCAGAAGCGAACAAAAACAGCAACGTTTGGGTGTCATAATGAGTTGAAGAAATATATGACCATTAACGTCGCTAAACCGAAGTAATATGACGGCGTTATTTTTTCATGTTCATAATGCTATAGAAAACTTCTTCATACAAAAAGAATGGAAATAAGAGATCTAATGTCCGTGAACTTATTGGAACTAGAAGGTAGGATTAAAGCATCATGTTACATCACGAAAACACGCCTACATGTATTTATGACCCCCTTGAACCCCACTTTTATATAGTAAAACTGGGGTTTTCAGGGGTAAACCTTATTTTTCTTATTTCTGCTCTTAAATATAGATTGTGGGTACTCGTATCAATTCGGTTCTAACGAGTATCCACAATTTATATTTTCAGCAGAAACTAGAAAAATATCACAATTTTACATCTAAAAAAAATTCGATTTTTCGGAGGTAAAGTTTACAATGTATTTGTATAGGCGTGTTTTCGTAATGCATATTGTGTAACAAGTCCGTGAAATCAACGCACCTATATACTCCACTTTGTATAAGGAAAACTGGGGTTTACTGGGGTATACACTATTTTGCTAATTTCTACTCCAAAACATAGGTTGTGGGTACTCGTTAGAACCGCCTCAATGAGGAGGTTCTAACGAGTACCCACAACCTACGTTTGGAGTATAAATAAGAAAAATATAGCACTTTTATTCGGTAAAGTAACGTTAGCCATTTTGGAGATATGGTTCCAAGAATGCACTATGTGACACGGGTGCGTTATCACAACCCTAGTTATAAATAATTTTGAATGATAAGAAATGCGCGATTAAATCCGAGGAAATACTCGATATCTGCACGTTACACGCTCGATACAAATTACACGCTTACTCGGGTGCATTCGACGTTGTTTCAATATTGCAATGTTTACATGTTATGTGCATATGCAGAAAACCTGTACAGTAAACTATTGTGACGCAATGTTTCATACACCAATGAATACAGTGACTCATGCGGCGTCACATGATCTTTAAGTGACGTCAAAAATAAACCCTATTTCTCTCCATTATGATTGGACGATGACGGCGTTATGATGTCAATGGCGCTTTTCCGCTATTAAAAGTTAAAACTGCGTGCAACTGTTTTCTCGTTTCAATTTTTCGTCACATAATGGTTGGAGAATGATGTAAATATTAGTAATAAAGGTAATTTATTTATCATTCACTGAAATATGAATAACATCGGATAACGGGTTCACTTACTTTGCTAATGGCCTGCCCAGCAGGCACTCAACGTTGAGGCAACGTTTTGTGCCTGCAGGGTGATGTTTTCCATGCTACTGCATGCAGTATGAATAGCTTCGGGTAACATACATACATACATGTGTTCTGCAGAACCGAGAGACAAAAACTACTGGCGATGTCGCAAAATACGTATGTAGGGCTATATAATCAAAGAGTGATTGCCCAGACATATTGTCCCAGGCGTGTCCTTCGCTAATCCGATCACCAAATACCAGTGCAATATTCCGGTAATATATTGGTAGATAATACTCAGCAGTGAAATCAAAGCATATCTGATATTTATTTATTTATTTATTGATTTATTTATTTATTAAAAATGATATTTTCACAATGTGAAGTAGATATGATATTTTCACAGAAGGAAAAAATAACACCACCCTGTTATTTTCACAGTAGCAGCAACTCATGTTTGGTTTGTTTTTCGTATTAAATAAAAAGAAATTTACTTGTTATTTTCGTTGAAAGTACAAATTTTCTCGACTGCGACGCATGTTAGAAACAGCTGTTCTATTAAAGTGCATCACCAAAGGCACGTTTACAATAAAAAGAAAAAATACTCTTTTTTTTTTAGATAAATACCAATACTATTTCATTTCGTATGTTGAGAACTGACTTACATTGGAATTTTCATTCGTCCTTCGCACTCGTGAAAATTCTGATGTTTTCAACACACCCATCTGCTTTATGTTCTCGAATACTTAGCTATACTGTGTAAATAAGTGTTTGATGACAAAAATTTCTGAATAAATAAACACACCCGATAAATATTTTTGGTACTCCTCTCAAAAAAGTAAATATCCTCCATTTAGTTTCTGATTGCTTTATTGACCTGGAAGGAAAAATAAAGTTGCTCCTGGCTAGTTGCGCATTCTTTCTTTCAAGAGTACGCCCATAGGGGCTTGAAGAAATATATGGGCTGCATGATGCTTCCACGCAGAGCTGAATCCGGCCCGCACACTAGTACTGGTAAACCGCTTAGAGGATTTAAGCCTGTCCAGGAACAGCGGTGCGAGGCGGACCGTCCTATTGGTTTCATTGGGCGACGGGGCTTGAGAAATCATTTCATCTCAATGTCGGGTAAAAGTCCCACAAAATTGGAAGCAACGTCTCCAAAATGACCTTTACAGTGTTGACGGGGACGTTAAACCTCAAATCAAACAAAACAAACAAAATCTTTCAAGAGTAGACCTCAATTTGAAAGGTAAAAATTTCTTGACAGACTTACCGTCCTTAAACATTGTCCTTTAGAATGAAGTGATAATACATTCACCATTACTGGCTTGAAGAAATAGATGGGCTGCATGATGCTTCTACGCAGAGCTGAAACCGAAAACTTCTAATTCAATGTAATGTTGGTTGGTACCTGATGCTCTGTCTCTGGTCGGAACCTTCGGAGTCCAACTGTTGGTTTTCTTTTGCTCCAGCATTTCAGGGATTCCTTGCTGTCGAGTCCTCACCGTTGTTTCATCTCTGTGGTTGTTTGATTATTTGTGTTCACGGAGATGTTGCACTGATGAGTTAGGAGGCCTTCGTGCGGACTGAACAAATTATTTGTCTACACCGTGACGAAAGTAAGGGCGAGGATCGTGGCCACGTAAAATCGATTACCCCCCCCCCCCCCCCCCCCCCGTGGAAATCGTTTCCGCTGACAGTTCCAAGGCGGTTCTTCTGTCCCGGTTTATTTTTGTTATGGTTTGTCTTTGGGTGTTTGTGTCGCTTATATTAATTTATTTTGGATAGCCTATTGACCATTTTGTGGGAAAGTAACTGTCCTTTTGGCTTTCCGCTGTTGATGTTTCCATTAGGTTCTGTTTCATGTTTGTGTTTCTTTCCCTTTGGTGTCTCTAATGGGAGCTGTGGGTCAAGTGTATCAATTCCTGATCATTGTCTCCACTTCTTTTTTTTTCAAATCAAACAAAACAAACAAAACACCCTTACTGGCAGTTATGCAGAAAAGAATCAAAGATTACACTACCGTGTGACATAGTGCATTTGTTCATATCTCCAAAAGGGTTACTTTGCCGATGAAAATTTGTGAATTTTTTTCTTATTTCTGCTCCAAACATAGGTTGTTGGTGCTCGTTAGAACCGCCTCATTGATGCGGCTCCAAACATAGGTTGTTGGTGCTCGTTAGAACCGCCTCATTGAGGCGGTTCTAACGAGTACCCACAACCTATGTCTGTACCCACAACCTATGTCTTGGAGCAGAAATAAGAAAAAATAATGCATACCCCCTTCAACCACAGTTTTCACTATATAAAGTGAGGTTTGTGGGGGTCTTCATTTCACGGACTTGGTCATGTGATGAGCGTTTCCTTTGGAATGAGTGATTAGGGAGAAAGTAATTATACATTAACTGTTACTGGCTATTATGCAGAAAAGGATCGAAGACATCAAGTGAATTACCGACAAAAATGAACTACTACTACTCTCTACTACCAAATGCTAGTAGTTACTACTACTCTACGCCCCCGCCCATCGGGGCCTGGAGAAATAGATTTGGCTGCATGGTGCTTCCGCGCAGAGCTGAAACCAACCAAACTTGAGTACTTGTTAACAGCTTAGGTCTAAGCCTGCCCATGAAAAGTGATGCGAGTCGGACCGCTACTTAAACCCTATATAGCGGTTTCTATGGGCGGTAGAGCTTGAGATGTCGTTTCATCTCAATGTCGGGTAAAAGTCCCACAAATTCGGAAGCAGCGTCTCCAAAATGACCTTAATAGTGTTGACGGGGGCGTAAAACCTTAACCCAAACAAACAAACAAACAAAAGTTACTACTACTACTACTACTACTACTACTACTACTACTACTACTTCTGCTGCTGCTCTTCTTCATTAAAACCATTCGCAAGAACTACAGCCATGCAAACAAAACTATGTTGCACGGATAAATGTTATTGCCACACGTATACAAATGTAAACCACTCTTCAGCCCCCGCCTATTGGGGCTTGAAGAAATAAATGGGCTGCATGATGCATCCTTGCAGAGCTGAATCTGACCGCACAAGGGTACTGGTAAACCGCTTTCAGGATCTAAGCGTGCCCAGGCAAAGGGGTGCGAATCGGACCGTCCATGCTAATAAACCCTATTGGTTTCATTGGATGGCAGGGCTTGAGATGTCATTTCAGCTCAATGTCGGGTAAACGTCCCACAAAATTGGAAGCAACGTCTCCAAAATGGACTTTACAATGTTGACGGGGACGTTAAACATCAAATCAAACAAACAAACTACTGCTGCTGCTGCATTCTTCATTAAAACATTCGCAAGAACTACAGCCATGCAATTAAAACTATGTTGCATGGATATACGTTATTGCCACACGTATACAAATGTTAACCACTCTTTGTTTCGTGAAAGTTTGAATTTAAGTGCTCTACACGAATTTCAGTTAATGAGGACACCATACATTTTATAAACCTACCTAATTGGCAGTCGTTTCAATTGGTTTTATTTCAAATGTCATACTATCTTTTTATTGGAATGAGTTTATCTCAAGTATATCTAATTCTAACTTGAGACGAAAGTATAGTTTTTTAAAAACTTGAAAATAAATATCGTAGCGAAAAAGACCACAAGGGTTGAAAATAAATACGCCACTTCATTAGAAAATTTGTTTTTGCCATTTGCGAAAAAAAGTCCGTATCCGCCTGCGCATGCGCACAGTCTAATCAACAAGTTTGTGTTCACTTCTAGTTCAGTTACTCTAATTTCTTTATCTTAAATCGCAAGACTCTAGGTAGTTTCATTTGAGGTTAACGTCCCCGTCAACACTGTATATGTCATTTTTGAGACGTTGCTTCCGATTGTGTGGGACTTTTACCCGACAATGAGATGAAATGACATCTTAAGCCCTGTCGCCCAATAAAACCATTAGGGTTTATAAGCATGGGCGGTCCGGCTCACACCCGCTTTGCCTGGGCAGTCTTAGATCCTCTAAGCGGATTACCAGTACTCGTGTACGATCGTTTCAGCTCTGCGTGGAAGCATCATGCAGCCCATCTATTTCTTCAAGCCCCTGATTGGGCGGAGGGCGGCAAGACTCGATTTGCTACGATAATATATCCGTGCCATATCTCCAAAACGGTCGTGTTTCTGATGAAAATTTGTAAAAGAAATTTCTTATTCATACACCAACATATATTGTAGTTGCTCGTTAGAAACCGCCTCATTGAGGCGGTTCTAACGAGTATCCACAACCTGTATATTGAAGCAGAAATTAGAAAATTTATGTTTACCCCTGTAAACAACAGTTTTCCTCCATTAAAGTGGGGTTTAGAGGGGTGTTCGTTTTATGGACTAGCTGTTGTTATGTGTCTATTTTGTCGAAACCCACGAAGAGAGATTTGCTTGTGACAGGGCTAAAATTTGTAATATTTTAGCTCTAGCACGTCCAAAAAGTACCTTGGCATTGTTTGACTGAAAAACACTGTAAAGCGCATGCGCAAGGATTCATCTGAGCAACCACCAGCTCTGTGTTTTTCCACATAGACCATGGCAGTGAAGAACTGACGAGTCTGCGCAAAGGCGTATAGTCTCTCCTGCACCATTCGCTTATCGCACCTTTCCATGTGAACCATTATACTGAAGAGAATTAAAAACGCAATATCGAAAATTGACATTTACATTAAAAAATACAATGGCGATTATCTTTATAAATGTGCCCCATTATGATAATTAACTCGTTTGCTAATATGGCGTATCTCATATCTCTAGGAAAAGGTTTTTTTTTATTTGTTTTATTGAGGCGGTTCCAACAAGACGCCATAAGCTATGTTTTGAGGGAAAAAATAAGGGAACAAATGCATACCGGATTTGTTAACGTCACGCCATTTCGAGAAATCCTGTCTTCGGGGTCTGCGACCGGTTAAGAGACAAACCATCACGTGGACAAGCCCGTGAAATAAAGACCCCCACTAAACCCCCACTTTATATAGAGAAAACTGGGGTTTATGGGGGTAAACATTATTTTCCTTATTTCTGTTCCAAGACATAGGTTGTGGGTATTCGTTAGAACCGCATCAATGAGGCGGTTCTAACGAGCACCCAAAACCTATGTTTGGAGCAGAAATAAGGAAACATTATTTTCCTTATTTCTGTTCCAAGACATAGGTTGTGGGTATTCGTTAGAATCGCCTCAATGAGGCGGTTCTAACGAGCACCCAAAACCTATGTTTGGAGCAGAAATAAGGAAAAATATCTCACATTTTCATCAGAAAAAATACCTTTTTTGAGGTTTGAAAAAAGCACTATATCACACGGATGTGTTATCGTAATGCAGTTGCTAAGCTGGTCAGAACCCGCAACAGTTTTAACGTTTTAGATACTATTTGGACAACACATTAGTGTGATACAGTGCATGCTTCGATACTTAAAAAAAACACACACACACACACACAAAAAAAAAACATAACAATAACACTCCCGCGCATTTTCTTCACATCTCCAAAATGACTACTTTTCTGATGAAAATCCGTGATATTTTTCTTATTTATACTCCAAACATAGGTTGTGTGTGCTCGTTAGAACCTCCTTATTGAGGCGGTTCTAACGATTACCCACAGCCCATGACTTGGAGCTTAAATTAGAAATATGCCACTGTAAACCCAAGTGGGATTGAGTGGGATGTTCATTTCAAGGACTTGTTCACTCGATGGGTAATTTTTCTGAAGATTATATATATATATTTCTTATTATACTTCTAACATAGGTTTTGGGTGCTCGTTCTAACGAGTACCCACAACCTATGTCTCGGAGCCAGAAATAAGCAAAATAATGTTTATCCCCGTAAACCCCAGTTTTCTCTTTATAAAGTGGAGATTAGAGTTGTTCGGTCTGATCTGTACCATAAAAAGAGTTTGTCATGAAGGTACTCATTTGTTAAATTTTGATTTGAAATTGATTCGAAATTCTCTTTTATTTCACATTTTTGCCATTATTTAGGAAGACTATAATGCCAGCAAATTTATCGATAGTTTGCTTCTACCAGATTTTCTAAGCTATCAAAAACAGGAAGTTGGCAGCTATTTATGGGGGCATACTAACTTCAAACACAGCCAAAATGTGCTCTTCTGAGGAAAATTCTGGCAAGGTTCTACCAACAAGTGGTGTTATATACCGAATTGTTCGTCAGCGTGTCTAGTGTATGAATTTTGACGATGATGATGATTATGATGATGATGATGATGATGTATTCTTCGTCAGTAAGTCTAGTGCATGGATTTTGATGAAAACGATGATGATGATGATGATGATGATGATGATGATGATGATGATGATGATGATGATGATGATGATGATGATGATATCAATGTGTATTTATACTACCTTGCATTACATGAGAATAGCAAACTTTGTTTTTTCACTGGCGATTCAAAACGTCCATTTATGGGGTCAACTGTTTATCAATCCAAACAAAATTATAAAGCGCGGTAGCTTTAAAATACTAAATTCCTCGTGGCTATTACTGACTTATAAGAAATCCAGGTAACGATTATTTACATAAAATAACCGCGCTACACTTATCGCTACAAGGGTCGTTCAAAATTTTACTGACCTAACCCAGTTACTCTCGTAAATTTTGGTATTTTTGCTGAAAAAATGTGAGCACTGCTCACATTTTTCATCAAAAAATTTCAGCATATATGCCATATTTAATGATCAAAGTTTAAACGATACGTTAACTAACGACGTCGTTAGTTTTTGAACAACTGGCCCCAGGTCTCTAATATAGTACCAAAGAAATTTTTTTTTTTTTTTTTTTTTTTTCATTTTTTTTTTTTTTTCATGATTCATGCCCCTATGCTTTTCACATATTATACATAAATGCCTTATACATGGTTACACACAATTTTTTTCTGTAGTCTAGTTCTTGTAGTCCGAACGAGGTCTCTTAAAAAAAAAATATATGGCAGGGGTCGGTGTTGCCGGAATTTTCTTCACAAATTGAGCTCGTAACTGCTTTTGAAAAAAGAAGACGAGCCAGAAAATTTTTGAGAATTGTGTGAAGTTTACGGAAAGCATTACACAAACACGCCTATACAAATACAATTGCCACTTTTATCGCCAAAAAAATGAAAATATTAGGATGAACAATTGTGATATTTTTCTTATTTCTGCTCCAAATATAGAGTATGGGCACTTCTTTAGAACCGCCTCATCGAGGCGATTTTAACGAGTACCCACAATCTATATTTTAGAGCAGAAATAAGAGAAATAAGGTATACCCCCAGGAACCCCAGTTTTACTATATAAAAGTGGGGTTCAAGGGGGGTCAAAATTATATAGGCATGTTTTCGTGATGACTGTTCCTTCATATTCGATTGTCAAACAACTTTGGTGGCTGATTTTCTACGTGGTCGGATAATGTTGGAAAACGAGTACCGAAGTGGAAGACCAGTGAACGCTACTGATGACGTCACTAGTGAAATTCTAGCAAGACAGGCGAATGAAATATGTTCTAGAAAGGGTTATCCTTTGGAAGCAAAGGAACACACCACAGAACTAGAAAATATGGAGTGTACATGTTTCTGGGCCAGACTAGCTAGTTTCGGCCATTTAGGCCTCATCAGTTACCCTCAAAATTTTCAAAATTCCCACAATGGAATCAATGATCCCAAAGGACAAGAAAATATAAACTACACTATGATGTAGGGCAGGAAGACTTTTTACGGCCGCCACACATTCCCAGACAACAGCTGTAGTGACGTTAAATATGTTCTAGAAAGGAAGTTTCAGAAATGGCTAGAAATTTAGAAATTGATTGGTTTCTAGTCATTTCGTACCCAAGTCATTTCGTACCCAAGTCATTTCGTACCATTTTGGTCATTTCGTACCCGTTTTATTTTGCAATGTGGTCATTTCCTACCCACTTTGGTCAATTCGTACCCTATTCGGTCATTTTGTACCCACTTTATTTTTTTTCTGGGAAAGGTTTTTGGTTATTTCGTACCCTCTTTAGTCATTTCGTACCAACTTTTATTTTTTACTGGGAAACGTTTTTGGTTATTCGTACCCATTTTTTCAAACGTAGGTACGAAATGACTTTGGTATGATAAGTATTGTTTTAAAGCTTTTCTGTAGGTCACATGAGCCGAAGGCTCAGGGAGAGCTGTTGTGATTTGTCACCGTCCGTCCGTATGTCCTTTCACAATTTCTTTAAATGACATCTTCTCAACCACTGAACAGATTTTGACGAAACTTGGAAAAATGATCTGTGGATGGACCTCTCTAAAAGATGTTCAAAGAATTCCATTCCATGCAAAACTGTGGTTGCCATAGCAACAAATAAGAGGAAAACTAGAAGAAAAAAATAAACAATCTTCTTGTCTGAAACCAGAAGGCCAAAGTCTTCGATATTTGGTATGAAGCTTCATCTAGTGGACATCTACCAAGATTGTTAAAATTAGAGCCATTGGGCAAAACATGGCCCTGCCCCGTGGCCCAGCTGTTTTACATAGGCTTATACAGGAAAACCTTTAGAAAAATCTTCTTCTCTGAATCAGAAGGCCCAGGTCTTTGATATTTGGTATGAAGCTTCATCTAGTGGACATCTACCAAGATTGTTCAAATTAGAGCCCCTTGAGCAACAAATTGCCCCGTCCCGTACAGGGAAAACCTATCTCAATCTCTGAACCAAAAGGCCCCAGATCTTTGATTTCAAGGCGGCTTTAACGAATTTCAACAATTTTTGCTTAGAGCAGAAATATGAAAAATATCACAAGGTTTTATCGGAAAGTTCTCTTTAATAAATAAGTAAAGAAAGAAAGAAAGAAAGAATAAGATATGATGAATAAATAAATTAGACCCTCAGTCTGTCGGTCCTTCCCAGATACGAAATTACCAAATGACCTGGGGCACCCATTGACTATTTTAAAGTCATTTTGTAGCCGTTTTGGTAAATTTGTATCTTTTGGTCAATTTTTACCCGGGTACGAAATGACAAAAACGGTTACGAAATGACTTGGGTACGAAATGGTTGTTAGTGGGTACGAAATGACCAAAAAACGGGTACGAAATGACCAAAATGGTACGAAATGACTAGGGTACGAAATGACTTGGGTACGAAATGACCGGTTACCAATTGATTAGGGTAGGTTTTTACCATTTTACATGAACGGCTGGGCATAAGGAAGCTTTCGGTGCGTTAGCTGCCAAGAACAACGAGCTGTCTTAGTGTCCCTGTCTGAGTCACTTTTTGAAAGATATGATTCCGATCCGGAAGACTTTCTTGAAAGAATTGTTACTTGGGACGAAACTTGGATTAATCACTGTGATCCTGAGATTAAACAGCAGAGTATACAATGGACTGGTCACGGTTCAACGCGTCCTAAGAAATTCAAGACTCATCCTTCAGATGCAAGGTCACGATAACTGCGTTTGGGAATAGCAAGGGGGTTAAGTTAAACATATTTTATTGCCTTTCATGATAGCATATGGGGTTGGGCCACAAGTTCTACCAACATTAGTTACGGCCCTTCCCGTAAGGGGGTTGGACTATTTACCACGTGACCAGAATATTAAAGGGGACTATTATGCTAATATTTTGGGCCTATTACGTGCAACTATATACGCCTACGTATAACTCCCAAATAGTTGCTCAGACTGAGCAGACCAATTTATCAAATATATGACAGCTGTTGCATTGCTGAAAAAGAAATAATGGCATGAAGTTGTAATTAATTCTGATTTATTCAGAGAATTTTACAGCCAAGCATGCTAGAGGTTTAAAATTAGACAGTGCAGTACCAGACTGAAATGTTTATCCAAGAAAAGGTATTCACATCTGTTCATTTTGTACAAGAAACCCCAAAACGGGCATGCAGGCCCAGATCAGACGTCACAGAAAGGGGCGTCTGATCAGGGCCTACGCTGTTTGCCAAAAGTTAAGCCATTTTCCGAATGGAGTTTGAGGGGGGCACAACCTGTCACCCCTGAACTTTGAGGTGGACTCCGGCTATATGTAGGGAGGAAGATTCATTTGGTACGAACCCTTTTTGTACCAAATGGAATCTTCCTTCTTATATGTACCAGGGGTCCATTTCAAGGTTTAGAGGTGTCGGGGTGTGTTTTAATCAAGGTTTGTTTGGGGAATGACTGAACTTTTAGCAAACATTGGAGGCCCTGATCAGACTCCGCGTTCTGTGGACACAATGAAGCGGAGCGATTTCAAACTCTAACCGCATCCACCGTATTCTCCTGATCTGGCACCCAGTGGTCACTTTCTGTTTCCGAACATGAAGATAGAATGGCGTGGAGGCCACTTCCGGTCAGACGAGTCTAAACAGCATGATTTGTTTGATTTGAGGTTTAACGTCCCCTTCAACACTGTAAAGGTCATTTTGGAGACGTTGCTTCCAATTTTGTGGGACTTTTACCCGACATTGATATGAAATGACATCTCAAGCCCTGTCGCCCAATGAAACCAATTAAACACCATGAATTCTAAAAATAATTGTCTTTTGGCCTTGGAACAGCTATGGAGGAAGAGCTTATTGCTGCGGGGTGACTATGTGGAAAAAAAAAAGAAAAAGGTCAAGAGTGACTCTAAGCAGGTAAGGCCAGATACTTATTGAACGACCCTCTTTTGCCATATCTTTCAAATGTATTCTGTGGAATGATTTCAAAATACAGTCGAACACCGATGGCTCGAACGCCGATGGCTCGTTTACCATGGCTGAGTCTAACCCATTTTTGAGCCCTAGGGAATTCCTCTGCATAAGAAAAAGTGTGGGATAATTAAGGAGATTTTCGACTTTTATCTTGCAAATGTATGCCGTGTGTATTCATTAGAATCGCCTCAGTGAGGCGATTCAAATGAGTACACACAGCAAACATTTTCATTATAGAACACCGAAAAGATGTCTAAAAGTATCTCGTTATGCCTCCTGACAGTAACCTCAGTGGCTCGAACTACCCCTGTCTCGAACAGATTTTCGGGGTCCCAAAGGTGTTCGAGCCATTGAAGTTCCACTGTAGTCAACAATGAAATATTTGTTTTTTTATTTATTTTTTTATTTATTTATTTATTTATTTTATTTTTATTTATTTATTTATTTTTATTTATTTATTTATTTTTTGAGAAATTTTGTTTCCTGTCAGGGTGTAGCATTTTTATTTCTCTTGGGTGTATATTTAAATTATTAATACATAAATGTCATTTATTTCTTTTCTAGTATATGTTTTATATTTCATTTTGTTTGCAGAGTAAACTCACTTATCCCAATGCCAAATACTACAGACAACAAAGAATACATTAAAAATGAGTTCATCGAACAATAAAACTGTTAATACCAACTCGTCTACCCGCACATGGAGACAAACTTCGAGAGTATTCTCTTCCGGTTCGGAGGAAAGTGTCTTTGAGAAAAGCAATAACAGAAAATACAGTTTTGCGTCATACGAAACCATAACCCGACTCAACCTTAACCGCGGATCTGTGGCAGAGATTAATAACCGTAGAGTCAGCGTACCTTTTCCGCTGACGGAATTGGCTTCCAAATGGCGGAAATCAGCGAAGTCTGATGGGGATGAAACGGTTAGAAATAATTTACTGAAACATTCAAAAAGCGATGGGCTTCTACAAGAGATTAATCGAAAAGGATCACAAGAATGGCGTGTTTGGCAGTTAGTCTTTTCAGCAAAGCGGAAATTTAGTGGAGGGGAAATATTGGCACAACGCAATAGGCGGCTTTCGCTGTTTGACGTTCTCAGATTTGCGCATTTAAGTCGAGCTGAGGTACAGAAGCGCAGGATGGTGCGGATCTGGAAGCAGAAGGCCAGGCAAAAGGTACATGTAGTATTCGTTACGTTAACACATCCGTGCGGCATTGTGCATTTTTTCACATCTCCAAAGTGACTACTTTTCTGATGACAATCCGTGATATTTTTCTTATTTGTACTGCAAACATGGGTTTAGGGTGCTCGTTAGAACAGCCTTATTAAGGCGGTTCTAACGAGTACCCCCAACATATGTCATGGAGCAGAAATAAGAAAACTTATCTATACCGCTGTATACCCCCGTGCGGCATTGTGCATTTTTTTCACATCTCCAAAGTGGCTACTTTACTGATGAAAATCCGTGATATTGTTTTTATTTGTACTGAAAACATAGGTTGTGGGTGCTCGTTAGAACCGCCTCATTGAGGCGGTTCTAACGAGTACCCACAACCTATGTCTGTGAGCAGAAATAAGAAAAATAATGTATACCGCCGTATTCTCCAGTCTTCTCTATTGGGGTGGGAGGGAGGGTGTTCTTTTTACGGACTTGTTCACGTGACGTGTTATCCTCGTTGTGGTCATTCTGTGTTTTATGCTGTTAGAAAATCATTTTCTTTTCTTAACAGCTTACAATAGCACAAGAAAAATATTCCATGCATATAAAGATGTTCAGTCCAAGTAATAATAATAATAATAATAATAATAATAATAGCTATATAATTATTATAATGATTATAATTATATTAACAATAATGAAAATAATAATAATAATATTATTATTATTATTATTATCACATGCATTATTATTATTATAAATGTTGATGATTAGAATTTATATGCATACATGTGATTGCAGTAGTAATAGATTAAGAATACGAGAGTGAGTGAGTGAGTGAGTGAGTGCGTTGGGGGTTTACGTCCTACCAACAGCTAAGGTCATACGGAGACGGGACCTCGGTTTAAAGACTCAGAAGCCCGGAATCGATTCTGCGACCCCTGGTTTACAAGGCGAGTAGCATAACCACTACACCACGGGGGGCTTCTACAAGCATATGAGGTCTGTCCTTTGGAAGCAAGGAATACACCGCAGAAATGAATAGTATGGAGTGTACAAGTTTGTGACGGAATAGCTAGTTTCGGCCAACTAGGCCTCATCAGTGATTCTCTTAACTCTACAATGGAATCAATGATCCCAAAGGCCAAGAAAAACTACACTATGATGAAGGACAGGGAGATTTTTTACGGCCGCCACACATTCCATTAACACCAGCTATAGAGGCGTTAAATATATTCTGTGGGGACATGAACTAAATAAGAAATGTCTTCTAAATGTTGATCATTAATACGACCCGAAATTGAAGTCAGCCGATCGAAGTGTGCATTATATTACCTTTGCTAGTCCGTCCGTCAGTTAGAGAAAAGGCCATAACTAGTAAAGCATTTGAAATATTTTGATTATTTTAACAAACAGATTGACCTTCTAGACGTCCCAAACATTATTTTTCTTTGTTTAAGGGGAATGGGAACACCTGGCAGATTTTTCCGCCATATTTCGAAGGGAGACAGCTTTCGGTACTTCCTGTTTGCCTTTCTATAAGTCCTGTCCTACAGAAAAAGGGGTCTACTCTTAAAGGAAAGAATTTGCTCCTCAGGAGCATATTCTTTCCTTTGAGAGCTGACCCCTATTGACATGGGAGACAAAAATACTTTTGCTGGAGTTGCCTCCCCTGAAGGTATTCCCATTCCCCTCAAGGCTAAGCTGAGGCAAAACCTGAGACAACAGTTACATGTACTTCAGCCATCTTAAACAAATGGAACTTCAGCCATCTAAAACAACAGCCTACCCTCTTTATTATTGACAAAACTCGTTTACCTCATGTTAACAAGTCCGTGAAATGAATAGCCCTCTAAACCCCATTTTATATAGAGAAAACTTGGGTTTACATGGGTATACATTATTTTGCGTCTTTCTGTTCCAAGACATAGATTGTGGGTACTCGTTATAACCGCCAATGAAGCGGTTCTAACGAGCACGCACAACCTATGTTCGGGGTATCAATAAGAAAAATGTCACAAATTTTCATCGGAAAAGTAAATATTTCGGACATATAAAAGAATGCACAATATCACACGGATCACACGGGTGTAATGAAACGCGACTTTGTATGGAGTTTCGGGGTGTGCTGTGAGTCCGTCCGTCCGTCCGTGGTCAGTAAGCAAAAAAGGTCATAATTTTGAATATTATGATAATCTTTCTCAAACAAATTGGAAATGTTTGCCATCCTAGTAAGTAAGTAAGTAAGTAAGGAGATAAGCAAGTAGTTTCTTTATTTAGAGAGGGTGACTCGTTTGGTATAATATCCAGTCTTCCACGAGGCCCTCTAGTCAATATGTATATTGAGTCCGAGTTAAAACACAATACAAATCATCATGAAAACACGCCTTTAAAAATTTGACCCCCTTAAACCTCACGTTTATACAGTAAAACTGGGGTTTGCAGGGGTAATCATTAGTTTTCTTATTTCTACTCAAAAACATAGATTATGGGTACTCGTTAGAACCGCCTCGTCGAGACGGTACTAACGAGTATCCACAATCTATGTCTTGAGCAGTAAAAAGAAAAATATCGATTTTTTTTTTCATCTGAAAATCTTCATTTTTCGATGGTAAAATTTTCAATGTATTTGTATAGGCATGTTTACGTAATGGTGTTGGCAAATAAATAGTGAATGAAGAATTGAAAAAAAAAACAACATAAAACGGGCTTCTTTCAAAAAATAGAAGTGAAGGCAATGATCAGGTATCGATACAATTACCCCCACACCTCCCATCAGAGACACCAATGGGAAAGAAACACAAATATAAAATAACTAAACCCTAAGGAAAACGTCACAAGTGGAAACCAAAAGGACAGGTACTTTCCCACAAAATGGCCAAATGGCCATCCAAAATAAAAGGATATTAGCAATACATACATGCAAAGACTAATTACATTGTATAACAAAAATAAGCCGCGACAGAAGAACGGTCAGTGAAACGTATTTCACTTGAGGGGGCGGGGGGGGGGGGGGGGGGCATGGGGGTGCTTAATCGATTTTTCATGGTCATAATCATCGCCCTTGTTCTGTCGTGGTCTAGTTTTGTCAGAGAGTCGGAAATTTTGTAGTCAACCATGACGAAAACACACCTATAGATACAAATGCATTGTAAACCTTACCCCCGAAAAAAAGAGAAAATTTTAAGATGCAAAGGTGTAATGTTTTTCTAATTTCTGCTCCAAATTTAGATTGTGGATACTCGTTAGAACCGCCTCATCGAGGCGGTTCTAACGAGTACCTATAATCTATATTTTAGAGCAGAAATATGAGAATAAGGTTTACCCCTGTAAACCCTAGTTTTACTATACAGAATTGAGGTTCAAGGGGGTCAAATTTATATTGGCGTGTTTTCGTGATGATAAAAAAGTTGTTTACCTGTTATAAAAGAGAAAGAAATAACGAAAATCATGAGTTTAGTTTTTTAACTCATTCTAGATTTCATTATTTCCAATGCTAGTCACATAAAATAAAAGTTATTGTCTAGGATTTAGTTGAAACGTTTAACCTCATTTTAAAATGCAAAAATATTTGGACTTTTTGTCTTTGACAGAGTAACGCTTTCCATTATGAAAACTCGCCTATTCAAATACAAACGAAATTTTACCACCAAAATAATGAAAATTTTCAGATAAAAAATCTTATATTCTTTACATTTCTGCACAAAACATAGATTGTGGATACTCGTTAGAACCGCCTCGGCGAGGCGGTTCTAACGGGTACCCACAATTTATGTATTTGATCAGAAATAAGAAAGTTTATGCCCCTATAAACCCCAGTTTTACTATTAAGGGGGTCACTATTATATAGGCGTGTTTTCGTGATGTAGCAACGCTTTACTTGATTACCCTGGGTTAATGTGATATCTCAGGATTTTATCCTCAGATACAACTTTTAGAGAGAGAGAGAAGGAGAGAGAGAGAGAGAGAGAGAGAGAGAGAGAGAGAGAGAGAGAGAGAGAGAGAGAGAGAGACAGAGAGAGAGAGAGAGAGAGAGAGAGAGAGAGAGAGAGAAATTTTAAAATTCTTAATACTTAATTTTCCAGAAGGTAAACCATAAGAGACGGAAATACAGATGGACTGCCAAAAGAATGGACGGACGAAATTAAATCACGAATAATGAATTAAGGATTATGTTGTCAGTATAGAGTCTCTTCGAGTATTAAAAGATAAGGAAGGACACACGTGCATGTTGGTCATTGTATTTTAAAATGTATTGATTTATTTATAAATAATTTGCTCAAGCATAATGTCTGTTCGTATTTGTATACATAAATATTCCAAAGAAATGTTTGTCGGTGAAGATTTATTCATATAGCTAGCAAACGTCACATTCCTGCTCTAAGAAAAGGTCTCCCAATCCGTGTCGCTAAACTGTCCTGTCGGTAAACTGACTTGTTCCCAAGGAAACAAATGTGATAATTTGTTTGATTTGAGGTTTAACGTCCCCGTCAACAATGTATAGGTCATTTTGGAAACGTGGCTTCCAATTTTGTGTGACTTCTACCCGACATTGAGATGAAATGACATCTCAAGCCCTGTAGCCCAATGAAACCAATAGGGTTTATAAGCATAGACGGTCCGACTCGCACCGCTTTACCTGGGTAGGCTTAGATCCTTTAATCAGTTTACCAGTACTCGTGTGCAGTCGGTTTCAGCTCTGCGTAGAAGCATCATGCAGCCAATTTATTTCTTCAAGCCCCAATGGGCGGGGCCTGTTAAATGTGATCATACATCAAGCGTTATTTACAATGGCAAAGTTTCAATCTCGCCGATATTTTTGTGGAGGGCCCACGCAAAAATACGGTGATGAAGGCATTGTTATTTTTTTTTCAAACAATGACTGTGTACACCCAGGAAATTAATTTTTCTGAGAATGAACCTAGGGGTAATTATGAATACTACTCCAAATATTGGGCCCTGCATAGTGATTACTTCCCTTGTTTTAGTTAAATTTGGTGAACTGATTGGAGCTGGATCTGAGCGCCATATTAAAAAAGGTTATTCTCATTTCTCAAAAAGTCCACATAAATGTTTGGGATATTATATGGCTACATCCCCTATCTATAGCAATGGACGTGTCCATATCCAAAGATGGAAGCGTCTACTTAAAAAACTCAGGGTTGAAAGGGTCAATTTTATGTAAAAGTACCTTTTATGGATTGGTTCTTATTAAATTCAAGGCAAATTAAGCGATTTTAGATAAAATTCACCATGAAAAACAAGACAGTCTGCAAACTGAGTATGGCATTCAAATTATGCCTGAAATCATGCATGTTTATTAACGCATCTCTTCAATAACTTCCTGAACAAAGACTGCATCTTTTCCACTATTTATGGAAGAGTGTGCAAGACCTAACGTCAGTGGACCAAGAAGACCGTAAATGACAGTGGTCAGTACGCCACGCCTTGTCAGCAAGAGAAATTATCAAAGTACCGAAAGTGACGCTTCGTTCATTTTTGTTGCTCATTCAAGCTCTATAATGAAATCTAAATTTCGATGGCTTAGAAACTTGTTTTTCGAAATGATTATTTGTTTGTTTGTTTTGTTTGATTTGATGTTTAACGTCCCCGTCAACACTGTATAGGTCATTTTAAAGACGTTGCTTCCAATTTTGTGGGACTTTTACCCGGCATTGAGATGAAATGACATCTCAAGCCCTGTCGCCCAATGAAACCAATAGGGTTCAAAGCATGGGCGGTCCGACTCGCACCGCTTTGCCTGGGCAGGCTTAGGTCCTCTAAGCGGTTTACCAGTACTCGTGTCCAGGAACCGGGGTGCCAATAAACCCTATTGGTTTTATTGGGCGACAGGGCTTGAGATGTCATTTCATCTCAATGTCGGGTAAAAGTCCCACAAAATTGGAAGCAACGTCTTCAAAATGACCTTTACAGTGTTGACGGGGACGTTAAACCTCAAATTAAACAAACAAAAACAGAACTCGTGTGAGGTCGGTTTCAGCTCTGCGTGGAAGCATGTTGCAGCCCATCTATTTCTTGAAGCCCCGATGGGCGGGGCTGGATAAATGACTTTTAAAGGTTGTAATTAATAAATTAAAACCCTAAAGTCGTTATCATAGAAAATGACATTTTCTATGACATTTTCTAGAAAAAAAAAAAACAATTATTTACAGAGATGGACGGGTATATTTTGCTTCACAGCATCATGTCAACAAGTCCATGAAATGAAGACCCTCGTAAAACCCACTTTAAATAGAGAAAACTCGGGGTTTACAGGGCTAGACATTATTTTCATTATTTCTGCTCTAAGACATAGCTTATTTTTCGGATGAAAAATTGTGATATTTTTATGCCCGCCATTAAAAATATACCCTCCGAAATTTGAGTGTCCGTTTCGTGTCCGCTCCATAAATATGTTCTAGAAAGTGTTATCCTTTGGAAGCAAGGAATAAACCACAGAACTGGAAAATATGAGTGCACATGTTTCCAAGGCCAGATAAGCTAGTTTCGGCCAACTCTGATACCGTTTGAGATATTTTCACGAATCTTCACAGATACGTAGAGCACTATGAGACGACGTGCAGGAACGTATGATCCGTAATTTTTCTGATGTACCTACTTTTTGAGTTGTTGCCCTTTGAATATTGAACATAGCCATTTCTATCGTTGTTTCGTGTCCGCTCCATAACTTCGGTACCATTTGTGATATTCCCATGAAACTTCGCGGATATATAGAGCACCATGAGACGATGTGCAGAACATATGAACCTTAACTCTGATTTTTTCGCTTTTTGGAGTTATTGCCCTTTGAAATTTGAACATAGCTGTTGATATCAGTCTCGTGTCCGCTCCATGCTCCATGACTCTGATACCATCTGAGATATTTTCACGAAACTTCACAGATATATAGAGCATCCTGAGACGACGTGCTGAACATTAGAACCATAACTCTGATTGTCCTTCGTTTGGAGTTAGCGCCACTTGAACATAGCCATTTCTATCATGTAGTCTGTCTGAAGCACTATATTTCCTGAACCTAATGACTGATTCTGACCAAACTTGCATGGTTATATCTCCAGGATGGGAGAAAACATCCATTTCACTTTAGTGACCTTGACCTTATTTTCAAGGGCACAGGCCCCAAAAACTGCAAATTTTGTGCCAAAGGTAATCTCATGAACACATCAATGAAATTTCGTCTAACTTTGAGCAATATATCATTGTTATTGATCAGTGATTTGAATAGATTTTGAAGACCTTGACTTAATTTTAAAAGGCACAGGCGCCCAAAAACTGAAAATGAGAATTGTGATTCTGGTTTACATTTTTGGAGCCATAGCTCTTTGAACATTGAAAATAGCCATCTCAGTCGTGTATTCTTGTCAACTTTATTAAGGGATGATTAGATTTTTTAGACCTTGACTTTATTTTGAAGGGCACAGCCCCCCCCCCCCCCCCAAAAAAAAAAAAAACTGATAATGAGAATTGTAATTCTGGTTTACTCTCTTTTGGAACCTTGGCTCATTGAACTTTGAAAATAGTCATCTTGTCAACTTTATTAAGGGAAAGAGTAATTCATCCTTACTTTGAATTCCTTTTTGACTGTGATATGGCACGTTCTTGATGTAATTGTTGAGGCGGGGCTTCATGCAGTGCTTGCAACTTTTATTCTTATTTATGCGCCAAACATAGGCTGTGCTTGCTCGTTAGAACCGCCTAATCGAGGCGGTTCAAACGAGTACCCACAACCTTTATTGTTGAGCAGAAATAACAAAAGTAATATTTGCCCCTGTAAAACACCAGTTTCCTTTATACAAAGTGGGGGTTACGGGGGTGTTCCTTTCGCAGACTTAATAGGGTGATGAGTTTCTAATAACTGATAAAAAAATGCAAAAATCTGCATAAATTACAAAGTAGTATCAACTGAATAGTTTTAATTCAAATGATTAAATGTGCTAAAATTCAGCTCCGTTTAATAGCTTGCCTTATCCTTTAATTAAATACAATTAAAATAGCGACAGACAGTTCACAGAAATACCAGTTAACTACAGCCAGGATTTCGACCAGTCTGTATAGATTCATCCCATATAGTCCATACAGAGAAATTATTGGTAGATCGATGTTGGATGACGCTGCACAGCGCATGTACGGATAGTGATTTAAGTGACTGTCCCTCGCATGGCATTTAACACCATCTTACTTACAATTAGCCAATAAACAACGAATAGAAACTGCAAATCTTATAGTTTTTGGCAAGCCCAGTGCAAAGCTAAGGGGTGCCAGGTTTATTAAATTACTATAAGTAAAAACAAAATCAGTATCTGAAGCAATCTCTGTAGGCACGGTTCACCATAGTTGCCGCTTAACTCCGGGTCTACACTGTTTGCCAATATTCCATTTTGGGACGCTTCTAGCTGGGTTTACCAAGTTTTGTCAGAATAATCTGATGTTTTCTTTTATTCATCGCCTTTACGAATTTGACCCGTGGTTTGTTTTTCTTTTAAAAGAAAGGATTTATCAAAATAATAAGTTAAATTTACTGAATCTGTAAGGGAATGAATAATATTTTACGAAAACACACCTATACAAATTGTAAATTTCACCGCCTTAAAAATGAAAAATTTCAGATGAAAAAATTGTGATATTTTTTCTTATTTCTCCTCAAAATATAGATTGTGGGTACTCGGTAGAATGAGGCGGTTCTAACGAGTACCCATAATCTTTATTTTAGAGCAGAAATAAGAAAGATAAGGTTTACCCCTGGGAACCCCAGTTTTACTACATAAAAGTGGGGTTCAAGGGGGTCAATATTGTATAGGTGTGTTTTCGTGATGGTTTTACCAACAAACATAACGCACTGAATGACAAAATCTTTATAGCTACTATCTTATCAGCAATGTACATACCGAATTTCTAAATTATAAATATACTGTTTGTTTTGACAAGTTAATTTTTCCCCATATTCCAAAAGGTTAAATCTTTTTTCTTTCTCTGATTTCGTTTAAAACGCTACCGACCTTCGATGCGGTATTTGTCTAAATATGATAATTGCTCAGCCTATAGTATGATCAAAAGACGTGATCTATCGTTGCAATGTATATGAAAATTATTTTAACGTTACTCTTCAATTTGAAGATCAATTATGTCTGCGTTATCACCTTGTTTGAGATTTTCTGGCTGACATTCGCACAAATATTAGCTGTTTATGGCTTAAAATCTCTTTATTCTATTTGCACATTAAGTAACGCGTGGACTAAGATAAATTTTGGATAGATTGATAAGTTTATAGATTTTTTTTCTTTTCTTGAACTTTGGCAGAGCATGTATAAAGCTATGCGCATTTAGTGACTTTTACATAATATTTACGAAATATGGCTTCATATATAACTGGATGGTTCCCTCAGTTAATTGTCATCTGGCTGTATGATTACCACATTAGTTTTGGACTAATCATTTAGGTAAAAATATCCCTGAAAATACTATTTAATTAAAAAAAAAATAAAGTAAAAACCTGGGTTTTACGAAGCGTATACTTTTGACTAATTTCTGCTCCAAACGCACAGATTATGAATACTCGTTTGAGCCGCCTCATTTAGGAGGTTCTAATGAGCACCCACAATCTATGTTTGTAGCAGAACTTAGACAAATAGAAATTTTCTCAAAACACGAAAACACGCCTATACAAATGCATTGTAAACTTTACCACCGAAAAATCGAACATTTTAAGATGAAAAATGTTTATACTTTTTTTTATTTCTGCCCAAAATATAGATTGTGGGTACAAGTTAGAACCGCCTCATCGAGGCGAACGAGTACCCACAACCTACATTTTTGAGCAGAAATAAGAACAATCTGTACACCCTGTAAAACCCAGTTTTACTATATAAAAGTGGGGTTCAAGGGGGTCAAAATTATATAGGCGTGTTTGCGTGATGTGACTGTTATCATATCGGCATTAGTTTTGGAGTATTCATTAAGGTAAACATACCAAAAAAAGTGAAAACCTGGGTTTTACAAAGCGTATACTTTTTTTCTAATTTCTGCTCCAAGGCATAAATTGTGGGTGCTGAGACGATTCTAACGAGCACCCACAATCTGTGTTTGTACATGTAGCTGAACTTAGAAAAATAGACATTGTCTTCACTAACAGCATACAATGTATAACTCAAAGAAGTTTGTTATCTTAATGTGGCCGGTGTAACCTCGGTGTCACAATGAAGGAACATGAATTCATCAACATTTACGACATTAAGAACGTACTGAGTCGACATACTTTAACGTCACATGGACGTCGAGATTCGGAAGGGATTTTTCCGTCTCCACACCGTCTGAAAACCTCGCTGGGGTTCCAAACTTCAGTCTCACCAATTATACGCCAGAATGCGACAAATAGGAGTCCAGAACTTCGTCTGACAGTTCGCTTCGAACCAAAATCAGAGGAGAACATTACGTCAGCTGTCGACGAGCTGTCAAAACATAAACGTAGTCGAAGTTTATCTATCAAAAGTGATTCCGTATTGTTAAAGAGAAGTACTTCTTTCAAATCTGGTTTGGCTAGATATTTACGTCGAGGTTCAGTGAAGTCGACGTCACACCTCAGTAGAAGACGTGGATCGGCGTACATACACTCTTACAGTAAACAGAGTTCAGGAGTATTCTATGAAGAGGTAAAAGACAAATGCTACGAATTCACCATTTTTGCATGATCGTCAAAAATAAAAGTTATGCCAGAGCCAACATGTTACCATTCTTTGGTAAGGAAATGGTTAAAATTTGTGGAACAGATATTGTTTTGGGTTCATTTCATTATTAAACATGTTCAGCTTGGCTCTAAACTTCACTAAAAAAGGAACGTTTCAACTTTTGAAAATTTTAATTTTTCGGCATTTACTGAAGATCAGATCAACCTAAATGGTTACAGACTTTCTTAAACGATTTGCTGTAATGCATATTATGGCCAGCTGCTATTTACAAGTAAAATCCAAGTTATCTGTGTGTGATTCGCCATCTTTTTTATAGAATTTATATGAATTTTTACAATGTATTTCATGTGGGGGAGGGGAACGGTTTGTTTAATAAAACAGAAATTAGCACGGTGACCCCTAGTTTTCTTTAAATTTTCTATTCTCTGAAAACATCCTCTAGAGAAAAAAACCTTGTTTTATGAAAATTTCAATGTAGTATTTTTCTGTATGGTCCAAAACATTGCAGACAATGAATTATTTTTAAAGATATTTTGGTTGATGACAAAATTGGTTTTGCCCAAAAAAATTCCGAGCTTGAAAAATAGGCTACAATTAGGCATCAGTATCTTTTAATATATCATTCTGACTGAAATAACTGTTTCAAAGCAAGGCAATAGTCATTTTTGACATGCTATGTACTAACATGGTTGTTTTCTGATATTTCTGGGAAAACACTTTAGGGTGATTTCCTTCTTGTTCAGATTACTTAAGATTCAGCACGGTGACATATGGTTTTTATTTCAAATTTGGTGAGCCAGTATATGATGCTGAATATATAGAGACTCTTAAACAGTTTTCAATGTAGGAAGTATTTCGTAGCATATGCCCTTAAGCAATACAGTAAAATTCCTATATTAAGACCACCTTTGGGACTGTCCAAAAGTGGTCTTAAAGACCACTTTTGAACAGTCCCAAAGGTGGTCCGCCCTGACCTCAGAACATTGTAGGCAGAAAACACAAAGGAAAAATCAATGTACCCTTCAAAATAAGCTTTTTATAGCAAAATTAATCCTAATTTTAGGTGGTCTTAATAGCGGAATTTCACTGAAGTTGATGCTGTCAGCCAATGTTAATGCATAAAATTTATATTCCAAGCCCTAGTATATTTATTTTTGTTACAGTTTGTCCTTGCATGTGTGCATTGTTTATATATATATTTTTATTATTTTAGATGGTCATTTAGGCCATTTTAAGGGAAAGTAGCTGTTCTTTTGGCTTTCTGCTTGTCATTACGAAAACACGCCTATTCAAATATATTGAAAATTTTCCCACAAAAAAGAAGCCCACAAAAAAAGAAGAAAAACACAAAAGAAATGAGAATGTTTAGATAAGAATGTCTGATATGTTTCATATTTCTGCTCAAAGAATAAGAAAATGTATATCCCTGTAAACCCCAGTTTCACCATACAAAAGAGGGGTTTAAGGGGTCAAAATTGTATAGACGTTTTTTTCGTGATGGATGTTTTCAATAGGGTTTTAAGGTTTTATGTTCATGTTTCTCGGGTAGTTGTAGCGATTCCTGATCATTGCCTTCATTTCTGTTTTGAACGACATATAAAAAAACGTTACAAAAGTATTTTGAATGCATGTGTTGGGGAGATCTCTTCTCTCAATGTCGAAAGGTTTGGAGAATTTTGGGGGAATACACCTTCAGGGGAGGCAACTCATGCAAAGCTATTTGTGTCTCCATTGTCAATAGTGGTCAACGATAAATCTGCTCCTGAGAGCAGTATTTCCTTTAAGAGTAGACCCCTTCTTCAATGAGAACGAGTTAATAGAAAAACGAAAAGGAAGTTCCGAAAGTTGTCTCCCTTTGAAAAATGGCGGGAATACGCCAGGTGTTCCCTTTATTCTTTAGGACAACAAAACTAATTTTTTCAGTTTGTTAGAATCGAAATAGATCAGCTCTTGTATGCATCACGTGAACAAGTCCGTGGATAACACCCCCTAAACCTACTTTTTACAGAGCAAAATTGGGTTTACGGGGGTATACATTATTGTTTTCTTATTTCTGCTCCAAGACATAGGTTGTGGGTCCTCGTTAGAACCGCCTCATTAAGGCGGTTCAAACGAGCACCCACAACCTTTTTTGCAGAATAAATAAGAAAAATGTCCACGGATTTTCATCAGAATAGTAGCCATTTTGGAGATATGAAAAATGCACCATGTCGCACGGGTGTGATATGGTAATGTGTGGATGGTTGAGTTATATATCTTATTTTGTCGGTCAGCTCAGGTATCGTGTTTTGTCGGTCAGTTGTATGTAGACAAATTAATCGCATCACTCGCGCTACGCGTTCGTGATTTGATCAAGGTTACAGCTGACATCAAAGCATTGATTAATTACTCAACAATTCACTGCTAGGGTCGATCTGTTTCTAAATTGAAACCAGCTCTTGCAGCATGCTCGGCCCGCGACCAACATGACCAATGAAAAACAGAGATATTCTTAAGAATATAAATTTGAACTATAAAAAATTCGTCGTGATTATAAAGCACTCACCAAACTGGCCTTTTCGCCCAACATTGGCGGGCCATGCAATACATGAAATGCTTTCCCGGATTTTGAAAATACATTTAAGGGGAATGGATACACCTTCAGGGGAGGCAACTCGGGCAAAAGTATTTTTGCCTCCCATGTCAATAGGGGTCAACTCTTAAAGGAAAGAATTCGCTCCTGAGGAGCAAATTCTTTCTTTTAAGAGTAGACCCTTTTTTCAATGGCACAGGGCTTATAGACAAAAAGCGAACAGGAAGTCCCGCAAGTTGTCTCCCTTCGAAAAATGGCGGAAAAAATCTGCCAGGTGTTCCCATTTCCCTTAAGTCTATTGGAATTTCAGGAACAAAAAATGTTGACAAACTTTGGCACCGGATCTCGGGAAGTAAATTCAGGCGAGGATTGTTAGGGACGATTTTGATGCAACCTCCTGTCAACCAAAGATTGCCTTCTTATGTTTTGTCATTTTCTCTCGCACTGTATTTGACAGGGCATTGTGTTAGTTGCTCCAAGCACTTCGGTTTATTTAATGCAGTTAAAAGATTAGATATTGATATTACATGTAGCTGAAATAGTTACGAAGCAATTTAAGTTATTAAAGTTATTTTGCCTTTATTGTTTAGCTGGTAAATAAAAAGCAGAAACGATTATATCCATAGCAGACAACTTGTCGGTAAAATTTACAAAAAAAGTGTATGGCCTTAAAGCAAACAGTGTAAACCCAGATCAGACGCCGCAAAACGCGGCGTCTGATCTGGGTTTACACTGTTTGCTTAAGGTCATACATTTTTGTAAAACTTACCGATAACAGAACAAACCTGACAGCCCTATAATTGGAAAAAGAACATTTAAATGTATTGAATGGAAGACCCCATTGTGATATATGGGTTTAGGTTTAATTATATCTCCATTATTCTGTAGCATGATTTTTCGGTAATTATTAAAGTACATCCCCTAAACTATTGCGCTATAACAATCATGTTTTCCAAGCCCCCGCCCATAGGGTCTTGAAGAAATATATGGGCTGCATGATGCTTCCACGCAGAGCTGAATCTGGCCCGCACACTAGTACTGGTAAACCGCTTAAAGGATCTAAGCCTGTCCAGGAACCGCGGTGCGAGGCGGACCGTCCATGCTAATAAACCCTATTGGTTTCATTGGGCGACAGGGCTTGAGATGTCATTTCATCTCAATGTCGGGTAAAAGTCCCACAAAATTGGAAGCAACGTCTCCAAAATGACCTTTACAGTGTTGACGGGGACGTTAAACCTCAAATCAAACAAACAAAACAACCATGTTTTCCCGCTTGTTCCTGTCTCCATTTTTCTGGCTCACATCAGATTAACACGTGCATAAACCTTACTTTATATAAAAAGTTGGGTCTACGCATTACGCTAATACATCCGTGTGTCTTAGTCCATTCTTTCATCGGCTCCCGCCTATAGGGGCTTGAAGAAATATATGGGCTGCATGATGCTTCCACGCAGAGCTGAATCCGGCCCGCATACGAGTACTGGTAAACCGCTTAGAGGATCTAAGCCTGCCCAGGCAAAGCGGTGCGAGTCGGACCGCCCATGCTAATAAACCCTATTGGTATCATAGGGCGACAGGGCTTGAGATGTCATTTCATCTCAATGTCGGGTAAAAATCACACAAAATTGATTGGAAGCAACGTCTCTAAAATGATCTTTACAGTGTTGACGGGGACGTTAAACCTCAAACCAAACAAAACAAACAAACGCATTACCATAACACATCCGTGTATCATAGTCCGTTCTTTCATATCCCGGGCTTCTCCAGACTTTCTCGGATGAGTCTTCAAACCGAGGTCCCGTCTCTGTATGACCTTAGCTGTTGGTGGGAGGTAAAACTAAAACTCACTCACTAACTCCGTTCTTTCGTTTCATATCTCTAAAACGGTCATAATTTTTGGTGAAAACTTATGATATCTTATTTATACCAGAAGCATAGGCTGTAGGTGCTCGTTACAACCGCCTCGTTAAGTCGATACTAACGAGTACCCACAACCTATGTCTTGGAGCAGTAATAAGAAAAATAATGTATACCTCCGCAAACTCCAATTTTCTCCAGATAAAGTGAGATTTACGGGGATGTTCATCAATGAGGCGGTTCTAACCATGTTTGCATTAATCACCTATTTTCATCAGAAAAGTAAAAGTTTTGGAGATGAGAAAAATGCACTATCATTACGAAAACACGTCTATATAATTTTGATCCCCTTGAACCGCACTTTTATGTTGTAAAACTGGGGTTTACAGGGGTAAACCTTATTTTTCTTATTTCTGTTCTAAAATATAGATTATGGGTACTCGTTAAAACCGCCTCGATGAGGCGGTTGTAACTAGTACCCACAATCTATATTTTGAGCGGAGATAAGAAAATATCACAATTTTTCATCTGAAATTTTCATTTTTGGTGGCAAAATTCACAATGTATTTGTACAGGCGTGTTTCGTAACGTGTCGTACGGGTGTGTTGTCGTAATGGTGTTTTCGTGTTGACAGGGACGTTAAACCTAAAATCAAACAAATCAAACAAAAAATAGTCTCTCCAGTAGAATCGATGGAGTAAACATTTCTAGTAAATCTCAACGTTTTCATCGAAAAGACTTGGTTTTGGATGAGTATATGGTTGTTTTCTTTTTCTACTCCAAAGCAAATAAGCAAAGATCGTGGACGTTTTGACATCCAAAACTGGTAGTGAATAGGAACACTTACGCCGATTTATCGTAAAGGCTCATTTCGGAAATTGCTTATTTAACAAGAACCAAAAGAAGCAAAGCCTAACGTTAAAACTAAAGGACTAAGATGGCCCTGAATCGCTCACCTGGTTTCAAGATGTCACATAGCTTCTGAAAGTCAAGTGGATAATGGACCGCCATCTTATTCTAAGAAGCATTCCAAGTTGAATACAAAATGTATGATAAACGCGATGACTTTGATTTTGAGATTGTAACTTTTCCTTTCTTGGATGGTGATGTTCCTCGTGCGGCATCCTATGGTGTTTAAATTTCGGAATTAAATCGATTTGCCAGAGTGTCTAGTCATGTAACTGACTTCAACACTCGTAATAAATTGTTAACTGCTAAACTTCTTAATCAGGGTTATCGGTATCATAAACTACGCAAAGCATTTTCAAAATTTTATAGGCGTCATTCCGATTTAATTCCAAATTTCAATGTTGGACTTAATCTCTTCTGCAACAGGGTCTATCGGAACACGAATTTTATGTTGACTTAGTATATAAGTCCAGAAAAAATATATATAATTGCAATGACTTCAGTACCCAATGGCGTAAAGTCATTCTTCGATATAAAGAGATTGGATACAACATAAATGTTATACGACAGACTGCATGCATGTCAGTTAACCCAATCACGGTTGACAACTTTGCTTCCCTCTTTAATTGCACGCCGGTGGGCCAGGCCTCAGATTCTATGACGGTTCTAGCGTAAAAGCTTACTTAGAATTAGAGAAAATCTAATTTTATGTAATGTTGGTTGGTGCCTGGTGCTTTGTCTCTTGTTGGGCCCAACGGAGTCTAACTGATGGTTTTCTTTTGCTCCAGCATTTCAGTGGTTTCTTGCTGTTGAGTCCTCACCGTTAGTTCATCTCTGTGGTTGATAGATTTTTGTGTTCACGGAGATGTTGCACTGATGAGTTAGGAAGCCTTCATGCGTACTGAACTCAATATTTATCTAAATCGCGACGGAAGTAAGGGCGAGGATTGTGACCACGTAAAATCGATTTAAGCACCCCCCCCCCCACCCCGGGGGGATTCGTCTCACTGACAGTCTTCTGTCGTTTTTTGTGTTTTGTTATGGCGTGTCTTTTTCTGTGCGCGTGTAGTGTATCGCTTAATATATTATTTTGCTTTGGCTAGCCAATTGGCCATTTTGTGGGAAGTAACTGTCCTTTTGGATGTGATGTTTCCATTAGGGTCTAGTTGTTTCATGTTTGTGTTTCTTTCACTTAGTGTCTCTGATGGGAGCTGTGGGTTAATTGTATCGATTCCTGATCATTGCCTTCACTTCTATTTTTCATTACGATAACAGACCCGTGCGACATAGTGTATTTTTTCTTATCGCCAAAATGTATTCTTTTCTGATGAAAGTCCGTGATATTGTTCTTATTTATGCTGCAAACATATGTTGTGGGTGTTCGTTAGAACCGCCTCATTTAGGCCGTCCTAACGAGTACCCACAACCTATATCTTGATACAGAAAGAAGAAAAATATTGAATTACCCATATACCCATGTTTTCTCTTTATAAAGTGGGATTTAAGGGGGTGTTCATTCCACGGACTTGTTAACTTGATGTGGTGCAGCATGGAGTTTGTGTGGGTCGAAACTATTAACGTGACTCATTTGAAGCGTCCGATTTACCGAATTTCTAAAAGATTTCGATTGCAGATAACTGCGGTTATGTTTTAAGTCAGTTAACACAGCATTTCGATTGTATGTAACTTGCAACACTCTCTCGCGCTTCAGAAACGCTTCTATAAAGTGCGCCAAAATGCATATTGTGTTCGTTTCCATTTCCTGCTAGTATAGAGTGGACTGCATTTTCAGTATGGTTTTATCCGAGTATAGTTTAGTTTATACTAATATTTTTAGTTCGATTGCGATACAAGCTCCAATCTTATTGAATCGCTCTTGAACACTCATTCCGGATGTTATCATGCGCGCGAGAGAGAGGCAGTGACTTGTACACTACTGCTGCCCATTTACACCTGGGTCGAATGGGGCATTGTCAAAAAGTGTCTTGCCCAAGGACACAACTCGGCTCCGGTGGCCGACACCTCGGCTCCGGTGGCCGAATTCGAACCCACAACCTCTCGAAATTAAGTCGAACAAATTTAGCGCAACCAATGGTATGTCCGCGTTTAGTAGCCGCAGATAAGTTTGGCTGGGCGGAGCCATCGTTTACACCTACATGTATCCTGGACTGTTATATTTACAAAAAGGTAAATCATAACACCCGATCATTGGAATTCAACGCTATGGAGTATATACACAGTCCTCTTACAAGAAGCATGCGAATTCTACCGAGTCCTCTTGTTTGACATACATTTACACTGACAATACCTGAGCTGCCGGTCGATTTAAGCTGTGACAACTATAATTATCTAAACTATGGCCATAACCGAAGCTGATCTTCTTGGTACCCGACGTCTAAGTTTCTAACATAGACAAGAAAATACATGTACCACAAAAAGTGAAACTGGAGTGAGTGAAAAAGTGAAACTGGCGCCAAGAATTACAAACGTCCTTGCGTAAACATTTTTTTCTAGTTTTTTATATCTTTTCTCGTCCCTCATGGCTTTTCAATCTCTTTTCTCCTTGTTCTGTGAGGTGACTTAAGAAGACCCTAAAGTTTCATTAAACCACAGTACAACAGGGACATCGCTGTATTCTAGCCTTTTCGTGGAGCATTATGACAACACATCCGGTGATAAAGTTTACCATTTCGAAAACACGCCTATACAAATACATTGTAAACTTTACCGCCGGAAAAACGAAAATTTTAAGATGAAAAATTGTGATATTTTTCTTATTTCTGCTCAAAATATGGATTGTGGGTACTCGTAAGAACCGCCTTTTTGAGGCGGTTCTAACGTGTACCATAATCTATATTTAGAGCAGAAATAAGAAAAATAAGGTTTACCCCTGTAAACCCCCTGTTGTAAAGTCTATAAAAGTGTGGTTGAAGGGGATCAAAATTAAATAGGTGTATTTTCATGATGTTTACGCGAACTTGTTATCGTGATTTATTGGTATGATACAAACGAATATTCACATAATTCATTTAGTCATATCTTATTAATTTCGCCTTCAGGAAACGAGGAAGCATTTTAAAATATTGCGGAAACATTACCTCAAAATCAATCTCATAATCCCTTTAACGATACTCGATTCGTACCTTGGGATATATTCAGATCAAAGAAAAGAAAATGTGCTGCGTAACATCAAATGTCGGGTAGGAATGAAGAAGACTGAATTAGCCGCCAGTGTATGTTATATAAAAAGGTGTCTGCATTGTTATTTCAGTAAAACGCATGTCGAAAGAAACCAAATTATGATCACCCCGCATGATCGCCTTGGCTAATTAAGTCATTTTGGAGACGTTGCTTCCAATATACAGCATCAGACATCGGAATGAATCAATGGATTCGAGAACACTCGTCACCTTCACATTTTAACATACACGCACAAGCCCTGACGAATGTTGCACAAATGCACAGATTGATCCGAGCCTCTGATGGGTTCATAAACAAAATTCCTGCTATCGCTTTCATTTGAGCCCCGCCAAGCGTATTTGTGTCTTCGAGCATTCCGTCATGACAAATTTTAACTGCGCATGCCCAGCCATTCAGAGGGGCCAGGGATATGGCTTTCTGTCTGATGGTTTCTCTTGATTCACTGCTTGTATGAGCGAGCAGCGAAGGTTCTGGCGAGACTGCGCGGATGCGCAGGCTCGCCTGAACCTTCGCTGCTCGCATAGGCGATAAGTACCAAAATCGCTTGACGGGGCCCATTTTATGCGGTTTCTTTTTGCCGGGCCATATCGGACTTTAAAGATGTTCATGACAGAAAAGTCCAATAATATTAAATTAATGAGACATAATCTTATCTCCTTTCTCCAATAGAACAAAGTCTATGACCATTTTATAGATTAACTTATCAGTATTGCAATATTCAAAGCTTAAAAGGAGAGACAATTTCATGAACCTTGTTTATATGGATTTAAGAACTCTTAATATACCATAGAAATTTATTTAATATTTTTTCAATGTGTTTATGAGGGTTAGGTATTTGACGAAGATTATTGGTGTTTGTTACTGTGAGATCAATGGATATACTGTTTAGATAAATAAAATGATGGTTACTCATTTTCTCTCACCAAATCACTTCCCATCGTGCGTTACACAAGTTCGTCTAATGAAAAGCCTTCTAAACCACCACTTTATATTGAGTGGGGTTTATCGGGTATTGTTTCCTTATGTTTGCCCCAAAACATAGATTGTAAGTACAGTCAAAGTTCGCTATTAAGACCACCTGAAATTAAGATTAAATCTGCTTTTAAAAGGTTAAAGAGAAGGTTTCGGTTATTTTGTTTTGAATTTTCTACACCCAGTGTCTCCTATTTAGAGAACACCTTTGGAACTGTTCAAAAGTGGTCTTAAAGACCACTTTTGAACAGTCCCAAAGGTGGTCTTACTATAGGAATTTTACTGTACTCGATATAACCGCCTCATCGAGGGTTCTAATTGGTACCTACAATCCATGTTTTGAGCAGAAATAAGAAACATCAGAATTTTGGCATATTTGAACTTTTAAACAATAAATTGTTAGTGCATGCAACTGGCCACATTTAATCGCTTGGCATACTCGATGATTAGTGCATGTATTTTGGCACACTGAATTATTAGGGTATAAATTAAATGAAGTTTGACGCATTTGATTATTAGTATATGTAACTTATCACGCTAGATCATGGGGGCATGCAATTCGTAACACTATATCGTGAATTCATATACCTTGGCACACTAACCCCCGCCCATAGGGGCTTGAAGAAATATATGGGCTGCATGATGCTTCCACGCAGAGCTGAATCCGGCCCGCACCCTAGTACTGGTAAACCGCTTAGAGGATCTAAGCCTGTCCAGGAACCGCGGTGCGAGGCGGACCGTCCATGCTAATAAACCCTATTGGTTTCATTGAGCGAAAGGGCTTGAGATGTCATTTCATCTCAATGTCGGGTAAAAGTCCCACAAAATTGGAAGCAACGTCTCCAAAATGACCTTTACAGTGTTGACGGGGACGTTAAACTTCAAATCAAACAAAATACCTTGGCATACTAAATAATTAGTGAATTCAACCATACCCATTGCATTATCAATTCGTGCATTCAACATCTGATGTCTCGAAGTCGTGCGTTTTGTAATTAATGCAAGCATAGGTCACTTTTTCACACGCCTACTCAAATATATTGAAAATTTTACCAACAAAAATGAAAATTTTCAGATAAAAAATTCTCTGATATTTGTTTTATATTTCTGCATGAAAAATAGATTGTGGGGACTTGTTAGAACGGTGGTTCTACTAGGCGGTACTTACGAGTACCCGCAATCTATGTTTTTGAGCAGAAATAGAAAAATAATGTATACCCTGTTAAACCCAGCTTTACTATATAAGAGTGGTTTAAGGCGGTCAAAATTAAATAGTCATTTTCCGTGATGTTGAAGAAAATTCAACTGTAATTATGTAGTTGATTCTGCGATATTTTGACATGATTTTAGGGATTGCTTAAAAGAGAGTTCAGAAATAATTTGAAAATACTGAAACAAAATAGTTGTAAGGTCTAGATGTTTATTTTGACATGATTTTAGGCATTACTTAAGAGAGTTCAGATATAAGTCTGTTTTTAAATTTGAAAATACTGAAACAAAATATTGGTAATGTCTACATAACGAAAACACGTCTATATATTTTTGACCCCTTTGAACCCTACTTTTATACAGAAAAACTGGGGTTTACAGGGGTAAACCTTATTTTTCTTATTTCCGCTCTAAAATATAGATTGTGGGTACTCGTTAGAACCGCCAGGATGAGCACGAATAGCCACAATCTATATTTTTAGCAGAAATAAGAAGAATATCACAAATTTACATCTAAAAAATTCGATTTTTTCGGAGGTAAAATTACAATGTATTTGTATAAGCGTGTATTCGTAACGAGATGTTTATTCGTAACGTAAAAGTAAGCAAGACAAATGTGAGTAAGAAACATTGCCGAGTACATTGTACCTTGCAACACATTTCATTTAACCCCGCTCTTGCTGAATATTCAGTTTAGCCACACCCATTTCTGACTTTTAACCAATCAGATTACTTGATGTAATTTATTCTTACAAAGCCATAAATTTAGTATCAAACAGTGTAGATCCTGATCAGATGGCTTCTTCAGAAGGCATCTGATCTGGATCTACACTATTTCCAAAGATAGGTTTGTCGTGAATAGCATGGTAAGAGTTAAACTTCGTACAGCTTGACAATACTTTTAGTTTAAACTTTATTTCAATGTACAAATGTTACAATACTGTATACATATACATGGTAATACAATGTGCAACATACAAAACAATACATTGTACAAAGGGGATTCAGAAGAAAGTCTGAAAGACTTTTTTTGAATCTGTCTCCCTGTAGACAGTCAAGGCATAAATATCGACGCAGTGATCTTTAACAGTATGCTGTTCTGGATTCTGATAGTTTGTGATAACATTTGTATAATTTATGTCTGTCTCATATCTCGAGCCAAACAAAAATTGTGATATCAAAATTTTAAGTCCTCCACGGGGAAGGAGGTAAGGGTATATACATATGATCAGTTATATAACATAACACCAACAGTTACACAGACGCCAACAGCTTCGAGACAACGTCAATAACGTCTCATCGACGTTGACTCGATGCTGCCTTGGCAACATACGAGTTTTCTGCCGTAAATTTCTACTTATTCGGTAGAGGTTCAAGGTATTGGTGGGAAGCATCGACTCATTCCACAATGAAACGTTTAGATTTCGAGATAAATAGCTGAACAGCTTTAAAAACCTGTACATTTTCATTAAGTGAAAGAGTTTGGCTACCAAACAACAGCACGTTAAGGGTTGGTTCACATATAACCGATACACTGTTTATCAGTTCAACTCTGATGTGCTGGTAGCGATTGCAGATAAGCAAAAAGTGTCGGGTGTCTTCTATTGAACCACAGGCACACAGTGGACTTGGAATGATGTTTTTAGAGAAGAGATGTTGATTGAGTGCGCTGCAATTAAGTCTGGGACGTGTATGGTGAATTTGATACAATCTATTCCCAGTTAGATAGTAGGGTGGCGGGCGAGTAATATTGGAGTTAAGTCTGTATTTAAAGGAGGCCATAGTCTGAGATTCTTGGAGCTCACGAGGCAGTTCGTTCCATTCTCTGATGGCAGACGGTAGGAAAGAGTTATAGTAAAGTTGGGTATTTGTATTGATTGTTCTTATATCACTAACGTTTCGCAAATTGTATTGAACAGTGGCACCGACATTGGAGGGGACGAGAGAACTTAAGTAGTCAGGGCACAGGTTATTCCTCATTTTGTAGAACATGACTAATTTGTGCTTGTTTCTTCTTACAAATAGTGTTTCCCAGCCAGTTTCAGTATAAAGTGAATGAATAGACGTCAATCGTGTTGCTCCAGTAACGATGCGTGCAGCCTCGTTCTGAATTTTTTCTAACTCGTTTGCATCGTTCTGTGAACAATTATTCCAAACTATGTCCGCATATTCCAAAATGGGTCGTATGAAGGAAAAGTAAATAGTTTGTAGAGATTTCCTGTCCAACTGAAATTTTAGTCGACGCATTATATTTATTCGTTGCCATGCTTTACTTTTTATATACTCTATATGCTCATGCCAGGAACAGTCATTAGAAAAATATAGCCCCAAGTGTTTGTGTGAAGTCACTTCTTGAATCTGCTGATAGTTCATAAATAGAGGTGGATGATAGGGTTTATTTACTTTCCTAGATATCAAAAGCGATTCAGATTTTGCTGGATTAAAAGCAACAAGCCATTCGGATGCCCATCTTTGGATTTTGTAGAGATCAGAATTTAGAGTTATGCCAGCAGTTACTGGATCATCAACGACGATATAGAGACTGGTGTCGTCCGCAAACAGACGAATAGAAGACTTGATGTCATCGACAATGTCATTTATGTACATAATAAATAGAAGAGGACCAAGAATGGATCCCTGGGGAACACCAGCTCTAACAGTTGACCAGTCTGATGTTGTTCCTGGAAGAACAACTCGCTGATGCCTGTCTTGAAGGTAGTTTGAAAACCATGAGAGTAAAGAACCGGTAATACCAACTCTTCTTAGTTTGTAAAGGAGACCTCTGTGCCATACCCTATCAAAGGCCTTACTAATGTCACAGAAGATAGTTCGAACTTCTTTCCCTTCATCTAGAGCTTTGCAAAACGTGTTGTATAAAACAGAGAGCTGATTGACGGTGCAATCACCTGGTACAAAGCCAGACTGAAATGTTGTAATGATGTTGTTATCTCTGCAGAAATTGAAAACATGTTTATGAACAATTTTTTCTAGAGCTTTTCCAAGAGTATTGAGTAGGGAAATAGGCCTATAGTTTGATACTATTGATGGATCGTCTTTTTTGTGAACTGGTGTTATATTCGCTTCTTTCCATACTTTCGGGACTTTGCCAGATCGTAGAGAAGAATTAAAGAGTTCGGCAAGAGGCTCAGCCAACGGTACTGCTAATTCTTTTAACAAAGGATTATTGATGGAATCGGGTCCCGCTGCTTTGCCAACAGAGAGAGACTTTAAAATGGACTGAACTTCATCTGCAGTAGTAACGATAGAGCTCAGAATGTTAACGTCGTGTAGTGGGGTGGCTGGAAGAGATGCATTCGTTTCATCGAGTGTTGTTTGCTGTGCAAAATAGTCATTCAGTAAATTTGCTTTGTCTGTCTCATCTTCAAGAACCGTATCTTGACTTACAAGTGGTGGTATGGAAGAAGATTGTTGTGGTTTGATAAATTGCTTCAATGTTTTCCAGTAGTCTTTAGGTGTTAGGGTGCTGTCCGATAATTTTTTAGCAAGTTTATCCGTAACAGTTTTCTTAGATCGTCTGATTTCAGCAGTTACTTTGTTCCTGAATTGTTTGTACGCAGAAAGATTTGCTTCGTTTTTTGACCTATGATACTTATCGTATAGACGTTTGCGTTTACGCATCATTTTCTTAATATTGCTAGTCAGCCATTCTGGGTCTAATTGTCTGATAATTATGTTCTTATTTGGTATGTGTTTTTTGGCAGTTTTGATAATGTGGCTGGTAACATTACTTGTGTAGGTATCAATATCGGAATCTTTAAGATACTGCCAATTTGTATTACTAATTTCTTCACGGAGGTCGTTATAATTCCCTTTGTCATACAACCAAATGTGTCTACTGAACGATTTTGTGGTACCTCTGTTGAAATCAAATACGCAAAAAACAGGACAATGGTATCTTATGTCTTGTTCCAGGAAGGGCTCACCAACACCACTGAAGAGTACACTTTGTTGGTGAGATGTTAACATTAGATCAATGCATGAAGAAGACGTTTCTGTGAAGTGTGTAGGTTCAGCTACTAAACTGGTTAAATTAAACTGTTGACATAAATTTTCAATTTTATTTCTTGAAACTTGTTTGAGAAAGTCCATATTGAAGTCACCAGTGATGCAAATGTCGTTTATATTTGTGTCATAGGCTAAACCAATAGAAGTTTCGATTGACGAGAGAGCAGAGGCTGGCGAGTTTGGTGGTCGATAAAAAGTGCCTATAAGAATTTTACGATGATTACTTATAACCTCAATCCATACGCATTCGATATCAGGGAGTTCGAGGTCCGTCCTGCGTTTAGCATGTATATTTTCCTTGACATAAACACAAACTCCTCCATGATTGTCACCACGACGGTCCCTCCGAAAAGAAAGTTGGTAGTTGCTCATTTTGAAGTCAGTACTGTTTGTGCGTTCGTCTAGCCATGTTTCCGTTAGACAGATAATACTAAAGGTGTTGAGCTCAGATTCTAATACGTTGATTTTGTTAGATAGACTTTGTATGTTATAATGGACAATAGAAAATTTCCCTCTAATGATGCTTTCGTAATCAAGTGGATTATCGGACGACACACTGTTTGTATCAAAACTGATAGACGAATTCGGTCCAGGGCCTGGATTGGGTTCCACATCGCCGCATTCCAAAAGAAGCATTGATAACATAAGCAAAAGTTCGAAACTAGTAAAATGATTAATACCTCTAACCTTAGAATGTAGAACGTAATGCAGACCGATTCGTGCCCGATACATTGCAATGTCAGCTAACATTTAGGTTATACAGTCTACCAGGGCACGAGCGAGAGCCAAGGGCACGAACCTGTCACTATGGGTTGGAGTATGTATCTGACATTGGTGCTTGATATACAAATAAATGACAAAATATGGCAATGTTTCCCCGTGGAGTGATAACGAATAATGAGAATAAAAACGGAACATGTTCATATGTGTTTGAGGAACTAAATGTGAGATTCGGTAATTTGGAGTTATAAGTTGGATGAGTATACAATACCATATCAACCAAAACATGAAAAAAGTGATATTAATCAATACGTCAATAAATACAGAAAAAGTCATTTGCTACAGTTGTTGATCATATTGTCAGGGACGTATAGTTGTCATAAGTTAATCATACGTTTGATACATCAAAAAATCAAACCACCTACATTAACATATACTACAGCAAATTCATATATGACCATAGTTTAAACGCAGTAAGTCAATACAATGTAGCCGTTTCATGTGTCAGTGGTACATATTGCATCAATGGACAGTCAGGGCGCAGTCGAGACTGTTCGTCCAGCATTGCGCTTTGCATCATATGACCAAACAAAAAACAAAAAAAAAAAAAAAAAAAAAACAGACGCCTAGCCTCGACTGATATCTGGCTGCACATATTTCTTACCAAAACCATCCCGCATGTTATTAAGGCTGCAAGTAACACTGTCCCATGTCACGATCTAAAAGTAAGCCATGAGTAGCACCAAAATCCATATGCGTGAATTTACAATGTTTAATTGATAATGTCTACGCCTGCGTTTACACACACCATCAGGCTTCACGATCACAAGTCCGTGAAACGAAGACCCCCCCCCCCCAACCACACTTTATATACAGAAAGTGGGATTTTTAGTTGTATACATCATCTGCCCTATTCCCGCCGCCCAAAAACAAAAAAGAAAAAGAAAAAGACCGAAACTGCGGGTACCCGTTTGAACCGCCTCATTGAGGCGGCTCAACCCAGCAACCGCAAACCATGCTGAAAGCGGAAACAAGAAAGATTTTTCTTTGTAATTTTGTCATTTCTAACACAATGTTGGAAGCCTTCTTTTCACAAACTAGTAAAATGATTAATACCTCTAACCTTAGAATGTAGAACGTAATGCAGACCGATTCGTGCCCGATACATTGCAATGTCAGCTAACATTTAGGTTATACAGTCTACCAGGGCACGAGCGAGAGCCAAGGGCACGAACCTGTCACTATGGGTTGGAGTATGTATCTGACATTGGTGCTTGATATACAAATAAATGACAAAATATGGCAATGTTTCCCCGTGGAGTGATAACGAATAATGAGAATAAAAACGGAACATGTTCATATGTGTTTGAGGAACTAAATGTGAGATTCGGTAATTTGGAGTTATAAGTTGGATGAGTATACAATACCATATCAACCAAAACATGAAAAAAGTGATATTAATCAATACGTCAATAAATACAGAAAAAGTCATTTGCTACAGTTGTTGATCATATTGTCAGGGACGTATAGTCGTCATAAGTTAATCATACGTTTGATACATCAAAAGATCAAACCACCTACATTAACATATACTACAGCAAATTCATATATGACCATAGTTTAAACGCAGTAAGTCAATACAATGTAGCCGTTTCATGTGTCAGTGGTACATATTGCATCAATGGACAGTCAGGGCGCAGTCGAGACTGTTCGTCCAGCATTGCGCTTTGCATCATATGACCAAACAAAAAACAAAAAAAAAAACAAAAAAAAAAAAGAAAAAAAAAAAAAAAAAAACAGACGCCTAGCCTCGACTGATATCTGGCTGCACATATTTCTTACCAAAACCATCCCGCATGTTATTAAGGCTGCAAGTAACACTGTCCCATGTCACGATCTAAAAGTAAGCCATGAGTAGCACCAAAATCCGTATGCGTGAATTTACAATGTTTAATTGATAATGTCTACGCCTGCGTTTACACACACCATCAGGCTTCACGATCACAAGTCCGTGAAACGAAGACCCCCCCCCCCCCCCCCCAACCACACTTTATATATAGAAAGTGGGATTTTTAGTTGTATACATCATCTGCCCTATTCCCGCCGCCCAAAAACAAAAAAGAAAAAAAGAAAAAGACCGAAACTGCGGGTACCCGTTTGAACCGCCTCATTGAGGCGGCTCAACCCAGCAACCGCAAACCATGCTGAAAGCGGAAACAAGAAAGATTTTTCTTTGTAATTTTGTCATTTCTAACACAATGTTGGAAGCCTTCTTTTCACATGGACATGTTCACACACAAGTATAAATGTCACATGTACATTACATAAATGTGTGCGAGAAGCTGAGATATAACACAAAAATACATCTGTATGTGAGCAGTAAAAATATAACACTATTAACCCTTATCTTGCTGTTCACGACAACCCCTATCTTTGCAAACAGTTAAGATCCAGACCAGATGGCTTCCGAAGTAGCCATCTGATCAGGATCTACACTGTTTGGCATTCAGTTTATGAATTTGTAGCAACAAATTACATCAAGTAATTTGATTGGTTGATGGACAGAAATGGGTGTGGCTTAAATGAATATTCAGCAAGAGAAGGGTTAATAAAGTATAGAAATACATGCACGTACATTTGTGAGCCACTTAATAAGACCCTGCATGCGCACGATAAAGATCAGCCGCTGGGAACTAGTTTGAAGGCACGCCGATCTGACTGATCTTAGCCTTCGCTGTCCGCTCATAACATAAATCAGGTTTTGCTCTACGTCGGCTAAAAACTCAGGGTTTTACACCTCAGTGTGTAAAATCCCCAGTCGGATACACTCAAATATTAATAACATACAGTAGAACTTCGTTTTCTCGAACACCGATTGCTTGTATGCCATGGTTAGGTCGAAACCCTTCCTGAGTCTATAGGAAATTCCTGTTGATAACAGATAGTGCAGGATAATGAAAGAGACTCTTCACTTTTATCTTGCCAATTTATACTCAGTGTACTCTAGAGTCACCACGATTCCATGAGTACACAGATCATATTTTGTTATTGTAGAACAACGAAGCGATGCCCCAGAATTAACCCTGTTTCACCTCCTGGTAGTAACCCTCACAATACTTTTATGGAAAAGATGTTTCCGCCTGTTGATGAATACAGAAAACGTAAATTTAGACGAAAAAGTTGGAATATTTATCTTAAGTCATTGCCAACCCAGAAAATGTTTAATGAGAGAGGGACTAGTATAATGCAGGAAACTATCGAAGACCTACAGTTACGTTCTCTGAACACTTCTTGTCTAAACCCCATCAGTTTAACAAATTCAGATGCTTTGTTGAATGAATCAAAAAGGGGACAGAAACTTTGGAGGAAAGCTTCAGATACTCTAGTTTTGCCACTTATATATGTTCAAGTAAAAGAAAAGCGAAATCAGATGTCCACTTTGCGCTTACTCAGACATGCTTCATTGAAGAGACTGCTTTTAACGCAGGTAAACATTGACGATCCATGCAATATATATACTGTTTTAAGATACTTAAAGGTGCATTATTGAGCTATCTGGAAAAAAATGTTTCCAAAAATAAAATACATATAGCCGGTATTTTTCTTTAAAACAATACAAATGAATGCATTTTATGCAAAAATGCAGACAATTATGATGACAGGTAAACGAGTTTGAGAGGGATTCCCTAACTAGGTTTCGCACACTAGTTAGATCTATTTTTAGTTCGTGACAAAAATAGAATCCCCATATATGACGTTAAGCGACGTTCATTTTTGGCCTTGTTTGCTTATGCCATGCCGGAATAGGAAGAAATATGACGCTGAATACCATGCCATAAGTTACGACACTCAAAGACGATACTGTCGCCATGTATGTGTAAAATGACAGATTTATTTTTTAGAACAGAAATTCCGAACACATGTTCAGAGCGAAGGGTAAACACGAATGAAAACGACCATTTTCACAAAGTTCTGAAGCTGTATTTGGCTCCAAAAGTGTACGCTTGACAAAGGAGTATGCATTGAAGATAAAAACCAGAAGAAAAAAAATTGAGACCCGGTAGCTCAATAATGCACCTTTAAGAGACAGGCTCATATGACGGACGATAACATAGCCTTGTGATAAAGAGAATATTTTCAGATCGCAATGAATTGCTAATTTTCAGATATTTTGTTTTCATAATCATACTCCAACAATATTTTGTGGGAGCTTGTTAAAATCGCTTTAACGCTAAATCATATGGGTGCCGTTTTACTATTAAATCCATATTTATAGATATCCGTAATTCGATTTATGAATATCCATAATTCGAATTATGGCTATCCATAAATCGATTTATGCATATCTATAAATCGGGCTTAATTAATAATATCCATATTTCGAAGTATGGATATCCATAATTCACCGCAAAAGCCTTTGGATTCAGTTATTACTTATTGTATTTATTTGCAAAGACGAATTATGGATAGCCATAAATCAAATTATTGATAACTCTAAATGTATCGACTTATGAATATCCTTAATTCGAATTAATGATATCCATAATTCGAATTATGGATATCCATAAATCGAATTAATGATATCCAAAAATCGAATTATCGATACCCATAATTAGAATTATGGATATCCAGAAATAATAATTGATAGCCATAAATAATTATGGATATCCATTATTCGAATTATGGGTATCCATAAATTATTATGGATATCTATAATGAGGGAATAAATAGTGAAACTGCGCCCCATAGTATCAGGGTCGTTATCAGCGCTGTTTGCGAATTAAGATGGATTATTGGATGCCAGCTAGAAAGGATTGCAAAAGTATAGACAATGTATTTTTGCTTTTTGCACTCTTGAGGGCCGACTACCGATATGTAATTGGTATTGTAACCCATTTAACCCATTTGTACCAGAAACCCCAAAACGTGTACCCTGGAGAAAAGTGCAGGCCCAGATCTCTGATCAGGGCCTACACTGTTTGCAAAATGTTAAGCCATTTTCCTAATTAATTTTGAAGAAAATACAACCTGACACCCCTAAATTTTGAAATGGACTCCTGCTTTATATAAGGAGGAAGATTCCATTTGGTACAAAAAAGGTCAACAGAGCATCTATAATCAAACATTCTGATTCGTCTTTCCATTACAATAACACGCCCGTGAGACATAGTGCATTCTTTCCAATCTCCAAAATGTTTCCTTTTCTGATGAAAGTGTGTGATATTTCTCTTACAGTTTATACTTCAAAAGTAGGTTGTGGGTGTTCGTTTGTTTGATTTGAGGTTTAACGCCCCGTGAACACTGTAAAAGTCATTTTGGAGACGTTGCTTCCCATTTTGTGGGACTTTTACCCGACATTGAGATGAAATGACATCTCAAGCCCTGTCGCCCAATAAAACCAATAGGGTTTGTTAGCATGGACGGTCCACCTCGCACCATTGTTCCTGGACAGGCTTAGATCCTCTAAGCTGTTTACCAGTACTACTGTGCGGGCCGGATTCAGCTCTGCGTGGAAGCATCATGCAGCCCATATATTTCTTCAAGCCCCTATGGGCCGGGGCCTTGTGGGTGTTCGTTAGAGGCGGTTCTAATGCGCACCCACAACCTATGTCTTACTTTTGCTCGTTAGAACCTTGGACAAGAAATAAGAAAAAATAATGCGAAACCCTATAAAGTGTGTTTTTTGTTGTTTGTGTTATGACCATACTACTGAAGAGTATAAATAAGTAAATTATCAAGCCACTCGTTAGGCATAATTACATGACTAGCCTCGATATATGAACAAGTATAGCTTTTGCAAAAAGCTAGGTCTACACTAGAATATCTAGAATTATTTTCCAGAAATATGTCTTATGCAATTTACTGTCTTTGGCAAAATTGTTATGCCAATCTGGCACATAGTGATAGTACTAGACCGTGTGCCTTTCCATCCTTGTGAACCTCATTAAACCAGTGCGACGTGTTAAGTTCGCACCGGTTGATTGAAGCGCTTACAGAAGTCCAAACGTCATGACGATAGAGATTATAATTTACATGCTTAACATATTGATATGGTTCTCAATGAAAAACATGTTGCTAAACGGCGAGGCAATTTTTAGCTCACCAGAGCAGAAGGCTCCTGTGGAGCATACAGCATTGACAATGGTCCATCGTGGCCGAGAGTTTGTAGATGTATATTTTGTATTAGCCTGTACAAATGTAACAGCAAATATGGGCTTGTACAAATGTGATAGCAATTCTGTGCCAGAGCTCTGTCCGTGCAGAGCCTTTTTATGTGTAAGGTTATACTTGTTATTGGGCTGTTTTGTTTGTTTTTGTTTTGTTTGTTTTGTTAAAGCTTAAACTTGTTGTTGACTTATAAATATAAAGGTCAACCTGTATTGTGGGTAAATAATGGCTGTGCTTCCATGTTAAATCCCAAGTGTAAATCCGTAGCAGCCAACGGAGCGTTCAGCTGAAGGGGGCGTTACACAAAACATTTGAGTGTAGACAGTCAAACACATTGTTATAGTCAGCAAAGCATTAGTACAGACAGTACAGATCATATGCCTTTGGTCAATGTTGCTAAAATATTTATAATACTACCTAAAATACTAAAATATTAACCCCAGTCTTTGCGACTTTATTTCACTCTCGAATGTGCACATTGAAAACATGCAGGATATTAGAATCATCAACATAAGTACCTTTCAGTCAAGCACTTAACGGACGACAAATCTTCAAACCACACCGTCAAGGCGGGACAAGTGGAAACATAAAATTTCGCACAAGCAATTCCATCTGATTGCAGCTCTGATTATGTAGCACAGGGGCATGAAACATTTTTGAGAAGTTGGCTGAGTTTCTCCTCTACAAATTTCTCGCTGGATTAAAGAAGTTGTTACCGAAAAGATAAAAGAAAAATCGACTTTAGTCCAAATATATATTGTGGGTGCTTGTAAGAACCGCATCACTGACGTGGTCCTAACGAGCACCCGGTGGGCCATAAGCCATGTTTTAAGCACGAATGAAGAAAAACAATGTATACTCATGTTCTCTATATAAAGTGAGCTATACAGGGGGTATTTATTTCGCGATATTACCTTGCACTGGCTGAAGTGTATTTTAATTGTTGGCAGCATAGCAAACTGTTTGAAGGATGGTCAGCATTTCTTCAGTGGTGCGGGTAAAAGATACTCCTTACTAGCACCACCGAAATTTAACTCTTTTTTTTTTTTTTTTTTTTTTTTTGCAAATACGGCTCTTGTAATATCCTCATTGTGTGCGCGTGTTTAGAAATGTAGAGGGGATTTAATAAGCTCTATGTATTAACTGGTTATTTAAGGGAAATAATTTATATGTCAGCAGTAGCTTTATCTGTTTTTATTTATTTATTTATTTATTTTTTTTTTCAGAAAAATCTTCTTGCCAAATTCCGAATGGCAGTGAAGTTAACCATCTTCTGTGCAAGGACTTTCAAGGAGCATTGTTTACGGTACGTATATTTTGTCCGAACTATAAACATAATTGAGTCATGACACGGTAAACATTACGAAAACACGCCTATACAAATATATAGGAAAAAAAAAAAAAATAGAAATTTTAAGATGAACAATTTTGATTTTTTTCTTATTTCTGCTCAAAACATAGATTGCGGGGACTCGATAGAACCACCTCGATGAGGCGGTCCTATCGATTAACCACATTTTATGTTTTTGAGCAGAAATAATAAAAATAATGTATACCCCCTTAAACCCCAGTTTTAGTATATAAAAGTCGGGTATGAGGGGGTCAAAATTCTATAGGCGTGTTCTCGTAATGAGATGCTAGAAGACAGGTGCGATCCTGTTAACTGTCCGTGTAAGGAACGACCCTCTAAACCTCACTTTTTACAGAGAAAATTGGTTTGATCTGGATTTACAGTTTGTAAAGGGAGAGCATATCCAGGTTCAGGAGGACAAGAGTTAAAGGTGTCACACTGTAACAGGCAAATGAAAATGAAAGCCGCGAGAGTAAACAGGCGGAAACAAATATGAAGTGGGTCCAGTATCCTAAACTGTAGCGGTTTTGCCAGGTTATGAACCAAACCCGTATTTGACACGAAGAATTATCTACCTTTTACAAATTCTGCTTGAGAAGTACTATTTCCAATCATTTTTGTACCTTTCACAAAAGAAATATTTACTTTAAGGGGAATGGGAACAGCATAAGGGGAAACAACTCCTGCATAAGTATTTTTCTCCCGTGTCAATAGGGGTCAACCCTTTAAGAATTGACCCCTTTTTCAGTGGGACAGAGCTTATAGAAAAACGAACAGGAAGACCCGAAAGTTGTCTCCCTTTGAAAAAGGGCGTAAAAATCTACCAAGTGTTCCCATTCTCCTCAAGTAAACGGTATAAACCCGGACCCGATATGGGCCTTCTGTGTTTGCAAGCGTCCCGTTCATCCGGGTCTAGGTTTGAATAAAGTTAATCTCGATATATCTTTGGAGTGGATGTTGTCAATGGTTTTGTTTTAGCACATATACCGAACTATATCAATGCTGGTTGTGTAATTTACTGTGACATGAAAGAAATCTCGCAGCATTGCCATGTCAATTACTTTCGATCTGAGGTGACTAGACCCAGTTCAGACAACAATCATACACAATTCACTAGGGCTTCATTTGACCTGAACCATCAATACTATAACACACACGTTTGCGAAAAAGGCGTCTTTCTTAAAATAGAAGTGAAGGCAATGATCAGGAATCGATACAATTAACCCACGCACCAAAGGGAAAGAAACACAAACATAACACAACTATACCCTAATGGAAAGCCAAAAGGACTGTTACTTTCCCACATAATGGCCAATTGGCTATCCAAAAAAGGCGATAAACACACTCAAAGACAAACTCTAACAAAAATAACCCGCGGACGAAGAACCGCCTTGGAACGGTTAGTGAAACGAATTCCACTGGGGGGCTTAAAACGATTTTACGCGGTCGCAATCCTCGCCCTTACTTCCGTCGCGATTTAGACATTCAAATAATTTGTTCAGTCCGCATGAAGGCCTCCTAACTCAATAGTGCAACATCTCCGAGAACACAAATATCAAACAACCACAGAGATGAAACAACGGTGAGGACTCGACAGCAAGAAACCACTAAAATGCTGGAGAGAAAGAAAACCAATAGTTAGACTCCGATGGGCCCAACCAGAGACAGAGCATCAGGTAACAACCAACATAAGCCTTTACGCTGGAACCGTCATCGAATCTGAGGCCTAACACACCGGCGTTCAATTAAAAATGGAAGCAAAGTTGTCAACCGTGATTGGGTTAACTACCATGCATGCAGTCAGTCGTATAACATTTATGTCGTACCAAATCTTTTTATATCGAAGAATGATTTTACGAAATTGGGTGCTGAAATCATTGCGGTTATATATTTTTCTGAATTTATATACTAAGTCACCATAAAATGCGAGGTTCCGATAGACCTTGTTGCAGAAGAGATTTAAGTCCAATATTAAATTTTGAAATTAAGTCAGAATGACGTCTATAAAATTTTGAAAAGGTTTTGCGTTTTCGCTACATAAAGTTGGTTTTGCAAGGGTGATCGTTTGATGAACGTCTTAACCTAGTAAGAAAACAATCAGCATGCGTTACCAATATGTCATTATTCATTCTTGTCGTTCGGTATGATTAAGTTTTGATCCACCCCTGTCTCAAACAAATTTTCTTAGCCGCCGAAGGTTTTCATATCATTGAAGTTTGACTGCACTTAGTTTTAGCAAAGACTCACAATGGAATGTCATTCCTTCTAGATAAATGTTCATTAAAATAAATGCAAGACTTGTAACCCTTTTATTGTTCTTTTCGAGATCCAGACTGGGCAGTTACCAATTACTGCTATATCCCCAAGTTATTTTGTACCAGTTTGTGAGTTTGGTCATAGTCATTTCTTACCCGGTTTGGTCATTTCATCCATCCTTTTTCTACAAAAAAGTTTTTCCAAGGCGGTTCCTTTGTTAAGGTATATTATTGTTACAGTTCGTGTAACTGTCCATTTGGCTTTCCGCTTCTAAGTTATCATAATAGTTTTTTATGTTTGTGTTTCTTTCCCTTTGGTGACTTGGAATAACATTACAACAGCTTTGAAAACATCTTGCCTTTTGTGTTACTAGCGTAGTGATCCACATTGTAACAGAGTAACTAATAAAAAGTCCATTCAGTTACCAATCAAGGAGCCGACAGACATGCTTTAATAATTATTTAGTTTTGAAAAGCCTCTATAATCCCTATCCATCAATCCATCCGTCCGTTTGTCCGTCCTGACGAGATTGAGGGTGACTCAGTTTGTCCGCATCATGTGGTTTATTCCGTTTGCATTGATTGTCTCCTGCGACGGTTAGGGCTACTCCCTTTCCTCATTCAAAGTAGCACCTGAAACCGGGCGTTGAAGTGTTCGTTCGCCTTCCGGTCAGTCAAGCCGATTCTCCATTCGTTTTTTCCTTCTAAAATGAAATAAGCAGCAAGCGTCATGAAAACACGTCTATATCATTCTGACCCCCCTTTAGCCCCACCTTTATATAGTAAAACTGGGGTTTACAGAGGTAAACTTTATTTTTCTTATTTCTACTCTAAAATATAGACGAGGCGGTTCTAACGAGTACCCACACTCTATATTTTGAGCAGAAATAAGAAAAGTATCACTTTTTTTTATCTAAAATCAGTTCAATGTGCCTAGAAAGTCAGAAGGTCAGGGAGATGCTTCATGTAAGGTTTGATGGTAGCTGAGGTTTGTGGTTGACTTAAATAAAAACTTTGACATAAATGTCGAACTTGTTTTGGTGGTAAAAGTCACAATGTATTTATATAAGCGTTATTTCGTAATGGTACGAATTGACCGATATGCATCAGAAGCCAGTCAACATAAACGCATTATTGTCTCTTCAGTGCAGTATCTCCTTACTAATACGGTTCTGTTTAATGTATTACAGAATAAATGCAGATAAAGATGAGCTGGCACCTTTTATCAAACAACTACATTTCCACGAAGACAATACACCGGACTTGCTGATAGATTTGACCCAGTTTAAAGCTAATAGACAGGTAAAGATTGGAAAGGCGGGGTAGGTGTCGTCAATATATGTCAATTTCTAAAGAAACTGTAGAGTTCTAATTGTATGCTTTAAGCAAGCGGTCTAAACGGCTATATACATGAGTTATAAAATAGCACATTTAATATAGGTGTTATACACTTTCGGAAAGACTCGTGGTGAGAATGCTTTATTCTTGCACACCAGACAAGAACATCCGTGATTTTACCCTGGGATAGAAATTTATGTTCTGACCCTGGTGTTCCGACCCAAAATCGAATATAATTGCGTGTTTGATAAATGTACTCGATGAATACGACTTCATATGCGCCGTCGTTAAGGTTGACGTCACAGCACGTTACCGTGACGTCACTAAACATTCCTGTAGTGTAACTCAATAAAGCGGAAAGTGGTAACCGAAGTGACTGCAGTATTAAAAATCCGCGCTAGGAAATGGAAGGTATGCAAGAAAAAGAAAAGAAAAAATGCGTCCCTCGGGATCACTGTCCGGCATTACTCGGCAAGCCTCGTGATGCCGGACAAGGACCCTCGGGACGGATTTTTCCATCCACCCCTCACACCCATATAAGAGTCTTATATTCTATTCCTCCTCTAATGCATTTTTGATGCGAATGCTCCATGGGAGGTTACAGGGCCTCTTTTCTGAAAATAGAATGTTGTGTAAAAGTAATCCTTTAGCAGCAAGAACTACAACACAGAACTTAAAATCGAGGAGGGTTCAAAAACATTCTGGGTCAGTTCAGCTAGTTTCGGCCAATTAGGCCTCATTAATGACCTACGAATATTTTCAATAGTCCGCAGTGGAATCAATGATCCCAAAGGACTAGAACAAAATGGCACTCTGATGAAGGGCAGCGAGACTTTTTACGGCCGCAACACATTTCCCTTAACAAAAGCTGTGGTTAAGTTCAATGATCTATAAAAAGGTAATCCTTTAGAAGTAAGGACTACATTACAGAACCCAAAGCCGAGGAATGTTTACGTTGAAAATTTCAGTTCCTGAAGGCCGGTGTCAGTTGGAAGGAACTCTGAAATCTCGTTGTTAGTACCACCTATATGACTGTTCACAAGCGGTCCTCGTTTAATTGCCTTTGTATAGAATTTAAAAAGTAAACTGGAGTACGGCAAACTTACCAGACTCTCTAAGCTTTTTTTTATCAAAATCTAACAAAAACTTTGGTTACTATCGCAACCACAAGGCCCCATAGGCTTACAATGAGAAAATGTGGGAAAATTGTTGTCAACACCATAGCGACTTTTACTTTTGGTCCTTTGAGATCAGCCTGAATATTCTGAGAAATCATAAATAAATTATTGGTTTAGACTCATGTTCTAGACAGGTTTTTAATTATTTGGACCCAATTTGGATTTATATCTTTGAATCGACTGCTTATTCGAAATTCGCTAAATTGCAGTATGTTTCCTCTGGCTTTCGTTGCCGGATCATTACAGGGTCACTGATGAGGCTTTATTAGCCGAAACTACGTAGTATGACCTATCTTCTTTCTTATGAATGTTTTCATTGCTCTTAAAGGCACTCATTTTTGATTTTTATTTGTCAACACCATAGCGCCTTCTGAAGCTTATATATATGTAGACTTGGGGTACAAGCTCGGACGGGTTCGAGAAGAAATGGCGAAATCGGCCTATTAATCTGAGAGTAATGCCCACTCGATTGCTGAATATGCATATATTTGCAATGTCACCGCCGTAGCCCCTTCAGTTTTGATTGGATCTTTCTGAAGCTTTGGGTAAAACGAGTTCGAAAACTAGAAAAGTCGTCTTATTAATCATAGAATCATGTCCCCTTGATTGCTGTAAATGCCGGTGTTTTACATTGTCATCACCGTAACCCCTTCAATTTTGATCGGCTCCTCCTGAAACTTACTTGTGAGTAAGTCAGGGATAAAAGCTCGAATGAGTTCAACATCTGGCGATGTCGGCCTATTACTTATAGAGTTATGACCTTTAGATTGCTGAAAATGGCTATTTTGAACGTTCGTAAGAGTCGTGTATTTAATATAGTAAACATATGTATTGTGTCTATAATATTATTAAAGACACTAATCATATATTTAGTTTGTACCGCGATTCCAAACAGCCAAGGGGTTTGCCAATAAATTAGCAAATCTAAGCAAAAATACATCAGACAGTGTGTTAAATGTTAAACGACATTCAGTGCCATTGCGCGCACACGTAGTATAACATGACGTCAACGAGTGCAATATTTCTGACGTCTTCGCGCCACAGAAACGTAGGAAACAACATGTACGCTCGAATAAAAGTTTCTCAGCGCTTTACATTCTGTATGAAAATCTGCAAATAACTTATATAGTTTATTACAGCTTTAGAAATTATTTTCGAGGTTGAGACGCAACAGCAGTAGCAGTGCGCAGTTATTCCAACGGGTCATTCAAACCAGGAAAAGCCGAGAAGGTATGAATTTAGCTGAAATTTCTGAAAATCTGTTTAAATGAATATTGCAAAGATTTTAATTTGCAGTTTCGTTGTTTTCCCGTGTATAAAAGGTTGCATGTTATTGTTTACAGTTGTAAATTAGGGACCTGAAAAGTAGGTTCAGTCTATAAACGGCCACTAGACGTATTATAAGGCAGTAGAAGGTATTATAGGTCACTACCGATTATAACGTGCAGTTGTTCGACCCTTTTGATAGGTTACTAGAATGCCTGATTGCGGTATAAATATCAGTTGTAGATTCACAGTGACCCTAATATTTAGGTTGGTATTCATCCGTTCCTTTTTTGTGGGGGAGGGGTCGATTGTTTGTCAGTCGAGCCAACATTACTAAGTACAGTGGCTTAACGTTGCTGATATTTATTTTCGCGTGACTATCACTGATTTGTACGAACTACAGGTGACAGGCATTTACAGCTGTGCTATTCTTGTCGTTGGTGTCGTTAGAGTGCTGTGCAAAGAAACCCTTTTGTAAAAAAGCATTAGACTAGGCACATGGGCTGGGTCATTGGCAAACAGTTTGAACAAGAACAGGGTCTACATTGTTTGCTTAAAGGACAGGAATTTACAGCCAAAGTTTTTCCCCAGCCTTATCACGCACGCATGTTAGGTGTTCACAAATGGGTGTTTCTTTTTCAAGCGGAATAAGCAATTATTGTGGTCACTGACGAAAACATTATGGGCGAGTGAACGAGAACCGAGACATATAGCCAGTAAACTCACATTGTTCTTGAATTCTGTATAACAAGAGTTGGGTAGGGTAGTATCTCGAGTTTTGGGGCGATATTCACATGGATTTATTTGGCACTGCATTGTCATCCAGCACTATTTAGATGGTCAGTCCACTTAAATAGCCGACAAGGCCTCAAATGTCGTGTTATAGAAGGGGAAGCACCGCTGTAAATTTACCTTAGTCTCCTTCAGGGGTCGTTGGTTCGGTTCCGGGCTTCTCTAGACTTTTATGTGAGTCTTTAAATCGAGATCCCGTCTCCGTACGTTGGTTGGACGTAAAAACTCAAACACACCCACAATTTGACGCATTTCTGTTTCTTTCCTTCTTTTTTCAATTTTCCAAAGTGAAAAACAGGACAGCCTGGAATCTTAGAAAATTAGATTTCTGTGTGGATCAGTATACAGTTGATACATTTTGACTTCCACCTAAATAGGAATTACATGTCAAACAACTAGGATTGTCGCATCCCCATTTTGAAAGGAAGTAGTTAGCTATATGCCAAAATGTTAAGTCTTCAATTTAGTGTAAACATTCTAACAACTCTCGTGTTATGAATCACCTTGAATAACCTACGTCATATAAGGGAATGTAATGTTAACAATATTTTGCCTTATTTCGCTTAAGACTTAAATTGCAAAGTTAAGGGTACTCGTTCGAATCGATACAGTGGCGCCTCTGTCGAGTGTGTGTTTTGAGTTTTACGTTCCATCAACAACTAAGGTCATAGGGAGACGGGTCATTGGTTAAAATACTCATTCGAATGTCTACGGCTCTGTCGAATACCTTTAATCATCACAGGAATAATATTAATCAATTTTCATTACAATGAGTTTTTGGACCCATGGCCAAAATAATGTCAAATACGTGTATTTTAGCTTTGTTTCGAACTCGTGGACCCCGAAAGTATGGTGCATTCCACATTCCAAGCTTTGGTTACGAGCACTTCTGCAGAAAGAAATATATTCATATTCTGACATGCAATGTATGCTACACCAAATAAGATTAATCTGACCAATACTGTTCCTTTATTATCTTTCAGTGAGTGTCATTTATCTGCCTTGAAATCGGGCAGGCCACTAATTGAAAATATTATATCGAAAACAACTCGTCTTTACCCTCTGGGTTTCCGCTGGAATATTTTTCTTTACCGATCAACCCAGTAATTGGTTGGCAGGTAGTCTTAAATTCATATTATAAGAGTACGGGCATGATTTTACAGTTGAGGATCCCCGAAGAAACGAAGCGGATATTGTCAAAGGAAGTCGGACAAAGAACGGAGCAAGAAATATACACGGTAAGTCAAAGGCAGGGCTGGAGATGTCATTTCATGACATAGTCTAACGTCAAAGACACGCTTTATAGTTCTACTTAACTTCATTGCAACTTATGCCCTGCGACCATCATGCCAAAATTAAAACACGTCATCTAATTGGAAATCTCTAGAAAACTGGATTCTTGATTATCATACCTTATATATGAGCAACATTTATCGGAAACCGCACAATAGATTTTATTAATTTTATATAAGAGTGATTTTGGGGTGACTTTCTGTCAAATTCCTTCAACTTAATGTTGCTGGATGAAAGATCTGACCGCCAGGGCTAGATTCCCAAAGTGCAAACTTTAAATATATTCTGCCTAGAACGACCGTGCTTGATACTTTTCAATATAATTTTCTAAGGGTATTCCTTGAAATAATGTCTGCAGATTATTTCAGCCCATGTTGATTCATAACTGAGCCTGCAGTGGAGACATCTTAACAATATACAGGGTTGGTGGACACTTCACAAATCTTTATGGAATGTGTTTGATATATTTCAATGATATTTTACCGTGATAATTACTTCATTTAATCATTTGGGAAGGGAACACAAGACTTGTAACTGGTGAATCATTACACCAATTAAAGGCCTTTGATAAAGTTAATCACTCCAAACTCCTTTGGAATCTCCATCAGTATGGAATCAGATGTACTGCACTATCCTGGATTCGTGCCTTCCTGGGAAATCGGTCCCAGACGGTAGTACTTGATGGCGAGGAATCGGGTTCGGCCCCTGTAACCTCTGGTGTCCCTCAGGGATCAGTGCTGGGGCCGATCCTCTTTCTAGTCTATATCAATAACCTGCCGGCTGAGCTGTCATCACAGATGCGTCTGTTCGCAGATGACACGGCCGTGTACCTGACAGTTGGAGGTACGGAAGACGGAACTGTGCTACAGAATGACCTGGAAAGACTATCTATTTGGGAGGACCAATGGGACATGGAGTTCAACCCATCCAAGTGCCAGGTGGTACGGGTGACAACAGCCAGGAAAGCAATAAATTCAGTGTACACTTTACACGGTCAAATCCTGGAGGTTGTCACCAGAGCTAGGTACTTGGGGGTTGATATCTCCAGTGTTCTATCATGGAACTGCCACATAGACCGTATTACTGCAAACGCTAACCGGCCCTTATGATTCATGAAATGAAACATCAAAACAAAAAATCCTAAGATACGGGAGACTGCCTACAACACCTTGGTCCGCCCTCAGCTGGAGTACGCCGCCCCCATCTGGGATCCCCATACTAAGGAGAAATTACTCCAGCTGGAAAAAGTCCAACGCAGGGCAGCTCGCTGGACCACAAGTAGTAACGATTACCGGTCAAGCGTTACTGCCATGGTCAACTATCTTGGCTGGAGAACCCTAGAGCAGAGACGAGCAGATGCGCGCCTTTGCCTTTTTTACAAAATCGTTTACGGTTATGTAGCAGTGCCCCTCCCCAAATACATACAACCTGTTGCTAAGGAAATACTACGGCACTGCCACTCTTTGACATTCCGTCAACTTCACACAACCAGAGATTATTATAAGTATTCATTCTTTCCATTGGCTATTGTCCAGTGGAATGCCCTGCCCGAAACCGCTGCATGCTCACCAGACCTGGAATCATTCAAGGTCAAAGTTAGCGAGCTGCAGCACTCCAGGCCCTAGATCCATAAGTTGTTGTTTTAACCTGATTTTAGCTCATCTTCACTATTTTAACCTATCATCTTTCGTCCCCTTCACTATATGCTTTTAACTTTTCTTTTCCATTAATTGTGTTCGACAGCGCATCTGCCTAGAATGTCCTCGTGGGCGTATGGCAGTATATGAAGATAGAATTTGATCATCTCTTCCTCAATCCAGTTCGTTCAAGTGGCAGTGAAAGCTGTAAATGCAAGGGAAATTCTCCGTTCCAGTATCAATCTGTTTGATGCTTGAGAATGTTTAATGAATCACTATCCATTCTTCTTACACTGCCAGGGATAATCTAACCATTGAAAAGAGAAAGTCTTTTGCACATATGGATATATAATTGTGACAGGGACAGAACACATGCATAAGTTAATAATCCGACGTCACTGTACGTACAGTGACGTCAGAAATGCTGCATTATTGTCATCAAAATATGGCGGACGCCGACAATATAAGTGACTGCATTATAAACCAAATCCACTCTCAGAAATGAAAGTATATTCTATAAAAAGGTTATCCTTTGCCCTTTGGAAGCAAGGAATACACCACAGAACTGGAAAATATGAAGTGTGCATGTTTTCTTGGCCAGACTAGCTAACTTCGGCCAATTAGGCCTCATCAGTGACCCTCAAGTTTTTTTCAAAATTCCATAATGGAATCAATGATCCCAAAGGACAAGAAAATATGAACCACACTATGATGTAGGGCAGGGAGACTTTTTACGGCCGTCGCACATTCCCAGACACCAGCTGAAGTGACGTTAAATATATTATATTAAAGGGTTATCCTTTGGAAGCAAGGAATACACCACAGAACTGGAAAATATGAAGTGTGAATGGTTTCTGGGCCAGACTAGCCAGTTTCGGCCAATTACGCCTCATCAGTGACCGCCAAGTATTTTTAAAAATTCCACAATGGAATCAATGATCCCAAAAAGACAAGAAAATATAAACTAAACTATGATGTAGGGCATTGAGACTTTTTACGGCCGCCACACATTCCCAGACACCAGCTGTAGTGACGTTAAATATATTAAATAGGTCTGCAAGAAGAAGAATCTTACATGGATGTGAGGGGTAAATCGAACAATGTGTCACTCGATATCACTGCTTGGCATCACGAGGCCGACATCACTCGGCAAGCCTCGTGTTGCGGGACAGTGCCCACGGGACGGATTATATCATCCAAACACACACACTAATGTAAGATTATTGTAATGTTGATATTTAATAACAGGTACGTTAAACGGGTGCGAAAAGGCTCTTGTGAGCGATGCAGGATTATGGTTGCCCTGTCTTATTCTTATTTATGTTCATTAGAAATGCATCTCTGTGACAGATGTAAATAGTTCGCACAGCCTGATTAGCAAAACAAATATCTCACTTTACTATTACTATAAATTCCATACATAACATGAAGTTTCAGGTGTATTTGTTACATAGATTTGTTAACGTGAGAAATTCAGTCTGAAAGCATATTCCGTAGATTATAAACCGTAGTTAGAAACAACTTTTTGGTTGTACGACGGCTCAACTGAAAGAAGAAACCAATAGCACGCAGTTTTTGTAAACAGAGGGCGAGCTTCGTTGGCGTCATAATGTCAATCGTCCAATCATGTTGGAGAGAACCCTAGCTGATTTTGACGTCACTTAATGATCATAAGATGTCGCAGGAGTCAATGTATGCATTGAGGTATTAAAACAATGGGACCTGTAGGTGACTATAGCACTTTCTGTAAATGAACTGAGAATGCACTTTCTGTAAATGAACTGAGAATGTAAAGTTAGCGTCTTTGTGCCTTATATTATGTCTTTGACCGATCCTCTTTTGTTTTACTGGTTTTCGTCACCTCTGAATGTCAGTGTTTGGTTTGTTTGCCAGGAGCCCTGAGTTTTGTTTCATTTGATTACTTATCTTACATATGTTTTGAACCACATTTGAACCAATGGTGAATATTTGGGCCATGTAAAGTTGATTTATACGCCACGGTTTTCATTTTTGTTGCAGTCCTTGCTATAAAAGGATTACCTTTATACAGAAGGTATTTATCTTCTCCACAGCTGGTGTTAAAAGAATATGTTTTGTTTGTAAAAAAAAACATAGTGTTGGATTATATTTTCTAGCCGATTTGAATCAATGATTCCATGCTAAACTTTGAAAAGATTTGCGGGTCATTGATAAGGTCGAACTGGCCGAAATTAGCTAATCAGACCCAGAATAAAAGGCATATACACTCCACAATTTTCAGTTCTGTGTTGTAGCCTTTGGTTCAGAAGGATTACTTTTTACAGTATATATTTAACTTCACAACAGCTGATGTTAAGGACAGTTTTCTTGGCCGTAACATTTCCGCGGCCCTTCATCTTAGTGTGGCTAATACAGGGTGTATTGTATTATCGAGTCCATTAATCCTTGATTCCACTGCGGAACTTTAGAAATATTAGAGAGTCACTTATGAGGTCTTACTGGCCGGAACTAGCTAGTTTGACACAGACAAAAGCTTGTATACTCTACTGCTTTTAGCTCTGCGTTGTAGTAATTGTTTCCAAAGGAGTACTTGTTTGATAGTATTAAGGTTTGTAACCCAAAAAGAGGTTTTGCTGAAGACCGTTTTTGGACAGATATTCATGTGTTGTTCATTGGATGTGGTCCGTTGCTACGTTGAATTTTTCATATTAAGTCCTGTTTAATGCAGTGTCGTTATTCCTTACTTCGTTTATACCACCGTAATACCATTCTCACCAGGATAGAGAGAGTTCGTTGATTGTTTTATCGTTTTTTCGTTCTGTATATTCCTGATACGTAACGTAATGTTTGCTCTTCCTTTGATATCATTCATGGGGTATGTTTTGTGATAACGGTAGTTTCTGATCATCTTTATTTGTATATTAACCCAAAGGCATTCATATCGTTTGGCGGTTTGAGTGTTGAATGAGGAAGCTTTCAAAGGTGGGGCTCAGTTTTAGGTCGAACAATATTCAGTAATTATATTTTAATTGAAACTTACGGAACACCTTAGTAATCTGTGGATTTCTTTTCAGGTGACGATAGCACTTAGAAATATCAAAAGTATAGGTGACTACCCAAACAGAATGCAGAAAAAGATAGCAGAAGTTGGTTTGTACGAAAAGTATGTATTATGCCTATTCGCTAATTTGCTAAGTATCTGTGGTCACAAGTTTACACAAACGATTGTACAATTATGAACTGATCATATCATACACACAGCAAACGTCAAAACGGTTGATATAATAGGTTTATTCGTCCGTTTGCACAGAAAGATATTCAGTGTGCTGTCGATTCATCTGAAATATATAAAATTAAAAATCCTTTCGGCTTCGGAAAGGTTTGTTGAGCCAACGTGCAACATAAGCTGAACGCTACCGTTTACGATTATTTGACCACATAGTGGCAGTTCATTGCCCCCGTAATATAGAAGTGAAGGCAATGATCAGGAATCGATACAATTAACCCACACCTCCCATCAGGCACAGCGAAGGGAAAGTAAAACAAACATGAAATAACTAGACCGTAATTGAAACGTCAAAAGCGGAGAGTCAAAAGGACAGTTATGTTCCCACAAATTGGCCAATCGGCTATCCAAGACAAAAAGATATAAGCGATACACACACTCAAAGACAAACCATAACAAAAATAAGCCGTGATAGAAGAACCGCCTTGGAACGGTAAGTGAAAGGAATTTCACTGGGGTGTAAATAGATTTTACGCGGCCACAATCCTCGCGCTCAGTGCCGTCGCGATTTAGACAAATAATTTATTCAGTCCGCATGAAGGCTTCCTAACTTATCAGTGCAACATCTCCGAGAACACAAAAATAAAAAAACAGAAATGAATCAACGGTGAGGACTCGACAGCAAAAAAAAAGAAAAACAACAGTTCGACTCCGATGGGCCCCACCAGAGACACAGCATCGGGTACCAACTAACTATTCATAAGTACGCCTTTAGGCTGCACGATGCTTCCACGCAGAGCTGAATCCGGCCCGCACACTAGTACTGGTAAACCGCGTAGAGGATCTAAGCCTGTCCAGGAACCGCGGTGCGAGGCGGACCGTCCATGCTAATAAAACCTATTGGTTTCATTGGGCGACAGGGCTTGAGCTGTCATTTCATCTCAATGTCGGGTAAAAGTCCCACAAAATTGGAAGCAACGTCTCCAAAATGACCTTTACAGAGTCGACGGGGACGTTAAACCTCAAATCAAACAAACAAACAAACGCTGGAACCCTAATAGAATCTGAGGCCTGGCCCACCGGCGTGCAACTAAAGAGGGAAGCAAAGTTATCAACCCTGATTGGTTGACCTTGCAGTCCGTCGTATAACATTAATGCTGTGCCCAATCTTTTATATCGAAGAAGGATTTTACGACATTTGGACCTGAAATCACTGCAAGTAAATATTGTTCTGGATTTATATGCGATAAAATTCGGGCTCCGATAGACCTTGTTGCAGAACAGATTAAATAGGAATGACGTCTATAAAATTTAGAAAAGGCTTTGCGTAGTCTATGATACTGATAACCCTGATTAAGAAGTTTAACAGTTTACAATTTATTACGAGTGTTGACGTCAGCTACATGACTAGACACGCTGGCAAATCGAATCAATTGCGATATATAAACGCCATAGGATACCGCACGAGGCGGTTCTAATGAGCACCCACAACCTTTGTTTGGAGTAAGATTAAAAAAATGTCACAAATTTTCATCGGAAAAGTAGAGATATGAAAGAATATATTATGTAATACGGGTGTGTTATCGTAATGAATATATTTTGTTTGTGCCCAACCTCAGGATGTCGCACATAAGATCCACAACAGACATTTGCGGAGATTGATTGTCCCGTTTCTTGTTGTTATGTGTTTGGTTAATGGCATTTTAAGATTTAACTTACATCTAATTATTAATCAGAAATGGGCGGCAACCACGAATCGGAAGAACTACTTCCTGACCTGATTCTATTTTCTATGATCATTCTCGCTTTTCCGCTGTATTTAGAAGTGCAGTTTGAGTTTCTGGCGAGAAAATGTGCACTGTATTGGTAAATAAATGAAGCATAAGCCTGCCAAAGATAAGGTGCGGAAGATTACATTTGGTACCAAAAGGGTTAATGCGATGGTTTTGTATATTTTAATTAACAGGTACGAGTCCAAACGCATCATAGTTAGACAAGGCCATCCAGCCAGTGGGTTTTATTTTATTTTGTCTGGCGCCGGTACGTATAAAATTGCATGTTTTATGAGATTAATTGGACTTGCGAGTAGGACAAAATGCTCTTGTTTTCACAAATGGGTAAAAACGTTTTTGACGAAAAATTTAGATATAGTATTGTGCAGACTTGAGTGTTTATTTTGACGTTTACAACAACATTAATCATGGTAATAAATTTACTCATACAGGACAAATACTTTGCAATACAAACAACAAATACATTGCTTTAACATGTAGGCAATGTCTCATATAACTTTTATCACTTTAACATAATTATGCATAATAAAAATGCTATTTCATAATTTCCGAAACGACTGACACTAATTTTTCAAAATGTGTATTGTTCTTGCGATTTAGGAATGGTGAATTTTTCGCCCATTATAGTAATTCCAGAAGAATTTTCGCAGAACGTTTTATCATTCAATATGCACTCTATTTAATCATTTACAGTCGTTGTCATGGTAATGGACATGGAAAGCAAGTACGCAAGACCAGTCGCACATTTGTATAAAGGTCAAACATTTGGGGTAAGTACATTTTTTGTGTAGTTTAACTGCCCAGTCCGTACCATTCATATCATGTCGAGGCGGATCAGACAGTCTACCTCACCACACATTTTCAGGGCAAGTTTATATATATGTAGTTAACAAGTTCAGTGTGTGTTCCGGAATCTGACAGCTGCTCTTCCGGAATCAGCGGTAATGATAGCATGGTCGTAGAATTTTTTTAGTGAAGAACGAATGACCATCCAGCAGGTCACTTGCAACATACTTTAGTAGGCTCTACTTCTAGATATTTAGATGATTTATTAAATATTGATAATACCTATTTTGATGGTTTGATCAGTCAGATTTACCCCCTAGAACTTCAGTTAAATAAAGCAAATTCTTCTGATACCGAGGCCCCGTTTTTGGATTTACATCTATCTATTGTAGATGGATTTGTTTCATGCAAAATTTATGATAAACGCGATGACTTTGATTTTGAGATTGTAAATTTTCCTTTTTTGGATGGTGATGTTCCTCATGCGCCATCCTATGGCGTTTATATTTCGCAATTAATTCGATTTGCTAGAGTGTGTAGTCATGTAACTGACTTCAACACTCGTAATAAATTATTAACGGCTAAACTCCTTAATCGGGGTTATCGGTACCATATACTACGCAAAGCCTTTTCAAAATTTTATAGACGCCATTCTGATTTAATTTCAAAATTCAATATTGGACTTAAATCTCTTCTGCAACAAGGTCTATCGGAACCCGAATTTTATGGTGACTTAGTATATAAATTCAGAAAAATATATAACCGCAATGACTTCAGCACCCAATTTCGTTAAATCATTCTTCGATATAAAAAGATTGGGTACAACATGGATATTATACGACAGACTGCATGTATGGTAGTTAACCCAATCACGGTTGGCAACTTTGCTTCCCTCTTTAATTGCACGCCGGTGGGTCAGGCCTCAGATTCTATGACGGCTCCAACGTAAAGGCTTATTGAAAATTAGAGAGATAATGTTGGTTGGTGCCTGATGCTCTGTCTCTGGTCGGGCTCATCGGAGTCTAACTTTTGGTTTTCTTTTGCTCCAGCATTTCAGTGGTTTCTTGCTGTCGAGTCATCACCGTTGTCTCACCTCTGTGGTTCTTTGATTTTTGTGTTCACGGAGATTTTGCACTGATGAGTTAGGAGGCCTTCATGCGGACTGAACAAATTATTTGTCTAAATCGCGACGGAAGTAAGGGCGAGGATTGTGGCCACGTAAAATCGACTTAAGCCCCCCAGTGGAAATCTTCCACTGACCGTTCCAAGGCGGCTCTTCTGTGGCGATTTATTTATGTTGGTGTTTGTTACTTACTGTGTGTATCACTTGTGTCTTTTGGTTTTGGATGGCCATATGGCCATTTTGTGGGAAAGTAACTGTCCTTTTGGCCTTCCTTTGTTTAGGTTTCCATTATGGTCTGGTCGCTTAATGTTTGTATTTCTTTCCCTTTGGTGTCTTTTATGGGTGGAGTAAGTTAATTGTATCAATTCCTGATCTTTGTTTTACTTCTACTTTTAATGGGACAATGTCAGTTATCATTTTATCACGACCTATTTGCTTTATAGAACATCCTTTTGAAACCACTTCTCGACAACTAATTTTTACGACATTTAGTTTATAAAGATGTCACACAGTGCATTTTGTTGTGCAGATTATATTTTCCAGCCTTTTAGACATTTTCTGCAATAGTTCATATTCTGTGATATAGCTGTTGGTCCATCTCTGCACTATCTCCAATTCCTGTTCTATTCTATTCAATGTGTTGTGGTTCCATTCGCTCATTATGGTTTTTCTAGTAGTTGCTTCCCTTGATTTTAAGATTGATGAAAGAGTGAATTTGATTGGCTGATAACGGGGTTCCTTCACAAAACTAACAAATAACAGGCACTCTTATAGATTAGATACAATTCCGCCGCCAACAGAAAAACAGAAAAAGAAAGAGAAGAAAGTTAGAAAGTAGAATTGAAATATTCCGCAATGTCATAACCTTTCAAAGGTTTACCTTGATATTTAAGAATATTTTATAGTTCAGGTATATCCCAGATAATCCCTTATGTGAAATGATTGCCATTTTATCCATAAATTTACCTCTGAAATTGCCACGACATTGACAACAATGGAAATCTTACCTGTGACAATCTTGTTTTGTAAAAACGCACTAGTTGTCTGATTCTTTCGGTCCTTGAGTACCCATAAGAATAACCTCAATACATTTATTAGTATTTCTTGTAGTATGCTGCAGATTGCACAGATATTTAGGGTTTAAATCAGACCAATAACACAAAGGTGGCAGCAATATTTCATGCATTGGTTATGTTTATATACTAATTATCCCGTTACATACAGAGAGCGTGATAATAGGATTTTGCTCGAGTCCTGTCATTTAGACGCATAAGCGTAACTATGCCGTATACGACATGTTCATTTGTGCTCATGTTTCCATCGATTCATGTCAGTAGGCATACTGTATGTTTACATGGAAACATGACTGAATATTTTGGATTAATGATGAATGCATAAAATGTATCATTATCATGTGATTATTTGCATCCGTCGGACTTGTCCGTTGACCAAATATTGACAAGCCTGTTAAGGCATTGTAATCTTATAGTTATTATTGTTGTTGTTTCCTTGTAGGATACACTCTTTGGTTTTATTGGTTAACATACCAATCATCAATAAACATGAAACATCGTTGAATCGTCTCATTAATTTATCCCGGCTGAGCTAGATATAATTCTACGCATATATAAACTGTCATATATACAGAGCCCGTGTGATAAAGATAAACAAAAAAAACTGCAACGAGATTTGCTAAACTTTATAAAACAAACGATAATTTTGCAATACTATATGTCAATTTTAGTTTAGGACAAGTATTGTCCCTGCTTACAGTACACATGTTTGCTATGTTATTCAGTGGCATGGCAATAAACCGGACTTCATTCCCCCCGCCCAGCGGGCTTGAAAAAATAAATGGGCTGCACGATGATTCCACGCAGAGCTGAAACCGATCGCACACGAGTACTAGTAAACCACTTAGAAGATCAAAGCCTGCCAAGGTAAAGTCGGTCCCGACTCGCACCGGCTTTGATCCTCTAAGCGGTTTACCTCGTATGCGATCGGTTTCAACCATGCTTATAAACCCTATTGGTTCCATGGGCGACAGGGCATGAGATATCATTTCATCTCAATGTCGGGTAAAAGTCCCACAAAATTGGGAACAATGCCTCCAAAATGACCTTTACAGTGTTGACGGGGACGTTGAACCTTAAATCAAACAAATAACCGGACTTCATCATACTCTTTGACGACCCCATCCCAAAATGTTTTAGAGGGTATTGCCCGTCGTCATATGTCCTGAGTTTGTACCTGAAAGACAAGACTGGTCGTTTGCTTCTACTCTGTTTTCCGCCATGTGGATCAATTTGTTATTGCTATTACACATGATTCTGCATTCGTATTGAAGACGAGGGTTGAATACTCTTTAAAAGTCCGGAGTTGAAATCCCCAGTGGTTTCTTTCTACTGACCGTCCCGAGGTTGTTTCCTTTAGTTAATTGACTATGTATAGTATGCGCATGTGTTGTTTGGACTGTTGTGTGCCTCATTGTCCCCAAGTCTTTCTCTTCTTTGCCGGTAGCTTGAGATGGTTGTTCTCTTTGTTCGTGGCTTTTCCTGAGTATTTTTGTTTCTTTTTAATCCGAATGTTGCCCTATCTGTAAGTGATTGAACGGGGTATTGCTTTACCCTTATCAGACGTGTCTTTTCCTTTTTTCAGGAGCTTGCAATAGTCAACAGAACATCTAGAAAATCTACAGTTATAGCTAAGGAAACCTGTGAATTTCTCAGTATATCTGTACAGGTATGCGGCAAACATGGGCAAACTAAAATAATTTAAAATTTAAATTTCGAATTATAAAACAAAACCTTTTTTAACTTTTTGGTGATTTTGTCAGTTACGTTTATTTGTTAATCTTCATAGATTTTAAACACATATTTTGCTAACTTTCAGTATTCCGCTGTCGTATTTGATTTCTTGAATGGTATGCGTCACATTTGACCAAAATTTAGCAGCTTGTACAAAAACTGTCGATCTGGATGCACCAAAGTTTCAATTTGGATATATCCCTAGTTTATTTTTCCAGGAGACATATCGCAATCCCGTTATATTTCGATGATTATGTGAGAAGTATGAAATCAACAAATAAAACAATCAATTTGTCATTCATGCTAGTAATTTTCATAAAGGTAATGCGTTTTTGGCGTGATTCCACATGGGTCACTTAGATTGCAATACACGTCAGCATGTGCGATTTTAATTGTAATGGGATCAACAACTGTTTGTATTTGTTAGCTCACCTGAGCCCAAGGCTCCGTGGGAGCTATTGTGATGATTGACAGTCCGTCGTCTGCGTCGGCGTCATCGTTCGTTCACAATTTCTTTAAATGACATCTCCTATTAAAACACTGAACAGATTCTGACCAAACGTGGTGGAAATGGTCTTTGGTTGATCCTCTTTCAAAGCTGTTCAAAGTATTTCATTCCATGCAGAACTAAGTGGAAAACAAGTGATTAACTTTAAAAATTTTCTTCTCTGAAACAACAAGGCCCAAGGCTTTGATATTTGGTATGAAGCTTAACTAGTGGACATCTACCAATATTGTTCAAATTAAAGCCCTGGGGCCAAAAATGTCCCTGCGCCAGTACCGACTGGTTTACATAGGCGTATATGAGGAAAACCTTTAAAATCTTCTTGTCTGACACCAGAAGGCCCAGGTTTTTTTATATTTGGTATGACGCTTCATCTAGTGGACCTCTTCCATGATAATTCCAATTATCAATTGTTTTACATAGGTTTAGGTTTCCATTATGGTCTGGTCGCTTAATGTTTGTATTTCTTTCCCTTTTGTGTCTTTTATGGGTGGAGTAAGTTAATTGTATCAATTCCTGATCTTGGTTTTACTTCTACTTTATATAGGGTGAACCTTTAAAATCTTCTAGTCTGAAACCAGATGGTCCAGGTCTTTGATGTTTGGTATGGAGCTTCATCTAGTGGACCTCTACCAAGATTGTTCAATTTATAGCACTGGGGCCAAAAAAGGGCCAGGGCCCACTGGTCTTACATAGAGAAAACATTTAAAAATCCCCTTGTCTGAAACCAAAAGCAATTTCTTTGATATTTGGTATGAAACTTCATCTAGTGAACCTCTACCACTATTGGACAAATTATAGCTCTTGTGCCAAAAATTGTCCCACACCGGGACTCACTGGTTTTACATAGGCTTATATAGGGAAAATCTTTGAGAATCTTCTTGTCTGAAACTATAAGGCCCATGTCGGAATACTTGGTAAGAAGCTTCATCTAATAAACCTCTATCAAGATTGTTCAAATTGTAGCCCTTGGGCCAAAAATGGCCCCGCCCCGGAACCCACATCTTTTACATAGGCTTACATACCTTTAAAAATCTTCTTGTCTGAAACCAAAAGGCCCGGGTCTTTGATATTTGGTATTAATCTCCATCTAGTGCGATATAGGATTATCATGGTCCTCTTGTTTGTTTTTACGACCCAGTCAACATCATTTAGATCAAACAAAGACAGCAGTATACCTATTTACCATTTTTTCATGGACACCCTTATATAAAAAGCAAAAAAGTAGTACAGTGCACAGTTTTTCGTCAGAATCTTGAGTCAGTGGAAGATAAAGAATGACCGTAGGAAAGATTTCACGATTTCCAATAAAACTGTTGCAGATCCTACATGTATCGAACCCGCGACCCCCTGATCATCAGTCCGCGACCTTCTGATTATCAGTCAGACGCATATCCGACACTGCTTCCGCGGTCAAACTCAGAACCAGTCTATAGTAAAAATAATGTCGACCATTTTCGATCTAGCACTGAGGAACGAATATGGTTCTCAAACTAAGTAATTCGTCGTTAGAACTGTATAAGAAGTATGATACAGAGGGTCAGATTGGATATTTAGTGCGTAACCAATAGATGATTCATCTAAAAATCCAGATAACGCTCGCAAAATATAAAACAAGGGGCAGCGCATGCGGGTGTCAACGCTCGGCTGCAAAAATTCTAAGTCGAAAAAGGGGCATAACTTTGCCAAAAATATTGTGAGGGTTACTCCCCGATTGGTATGAGTTCCCCTTTTCATAATGAGTAACTAGTCCGAGTTTCAAGTAAATGTGTTTAGTAATGACAGAGATATTACAAAATGTCAATGTTTTTGCACGACGACTCAGTCGACAACGACGACGACGGCGCAGACGACACCAGAGCTATGTCAATACCTCGTCGTTTTCTTCGAAAACAGCCGAGCTCACTAGTAAATCATCATGTGTAATGTAAAGTCAAACACGATCATCTATATACATTGAACATTTTGTTTATCAGTCGATGATTCGAAATAGTCAGTTTCTGGCAAAAGAATGTGAACTGTACTGTTTAACAGCTTTTAAATCTGCCCACCTACGAAAAGTGTTGAATGAGCCGTTAAATTCAAAGGCCAACTAATCAGTCAAGGGATAAAGCTGCTGCAAAAACAAGAACGTTGCTAAATCACATGACCCGACTGGAAAACATAACAAAATAACTGCATGGTAATGGTATAAGTATTTCATATTGTAAACACAGCTTGTAAAATGAATAAGTTGAGTTTTTACTTTAATGTTTCTTCAGGATTATCATAAGATTTTCATGGACGGAGGTGTGAAAAACGTACATGATCCAGATCAAGAAATATTTCTCAAGTAAGTCATGTCATTGACATGTTCAGTTAGTCTGACACTATAAGAGATTGTTAAGCTTTCTATAATTTTGCGGTTTCTAAGACTAAGCTATCTGTCAAAATACATGGCACAATATCAATACAGAAACAACCTTACTCAAAAGGGAAGAGTTACGATTGTTTGCATAAAACAACTAATTATGTCATTTAATAAAACGTTACAATTTACAGGACACTTGACCATTTCTGAGTCGGCCAGTGCACGCATTTTAATTAATTTGCGACGCCATTTTTATTCTATAACATTCACGACTTTGGTGATCACGTAATCTGAGAGAACCTCATAAATGTGTTTGTTGTTTAGATGTCATTTCCTGTTTTACTATATTTCAGAAGTTTAAGCTATCTCTCAGACTGGCCAATCCACATCTTGAAAGATCATCCAACAAAGTGCAAGTTTTTATTCTTTAAGTAAGTTCACTTTGCGTTTATAGTCCGCCTTACTGTAGTGGCATTGAATGCTGTTATACATTTCTGTGTCTGCCTATCCTCATTTCGTTTCAGATGGATTATTAACTTGAGTAACCATTCACAAACTGTCTCCGAATTTTGGTACACATTTATATAGGGATTTATTTCTCTTGTTTTAAATGTCAAAACTTCACTAGCTTTGTACGGAGTTACGGTCCTTTTCGGTGCCTGTTAAATGGTTTTGGTTCTAAATCTTTTTCTACGTGGAAAATATGGATGAAACTTCAACCCTATATATAGACCGCATCGGAGTCTAATTGTTGGTCTGGTCATTCCGGTTCTAAAGTCACTTGTCTTTGATGTGTATGAAAAAAGGTTTTGGCCTGCGTCTACTGTATGTATATATCCTAATGAAAAAATAAAAGCCGCAAAGAGCAATGAAGTTACAAGACTGTGGCAAAGAACTGTTAGTCTGACCGTTATACTTCTTGCGTTATCTACTCTTGATGTATTCGGCAAGTGCGGTTGTTTACCCGTACTAAATAGCAGGATGAGATACTTCCGAGACATTTGAAACCCCAAAATTAGGATATATTGTTACCAAGTTCTAGAAAGGGTTATCCTTTGGAAGCAAGGAATACACCACAGAACTGGAAAATATGGAGTGTACGTGTTTTCTGGGGCAGACTAACTAGTTTCGGCCATTTAGGCCTCATCAGTGACCCTCAAAGTTTTCAAAATTCCACAATGGAATCAATGATCCCAAAAGACAAGAAAGACTTTTTACGGCCGCCAAACATTCCCAGACAACAGCTGTAGTGACGTTAAATAAGTTCTAGAAAGGGTTATCCTTTGGAAGCAAGGAATACACCACAGAACTGGAAAATATGGAGTGTACGTGTTTTCTGGGCCAAACTAGCTAGTTTCGGCCATTTAGGCCTCATCAGTGACCCTCAAAGTTTTCAAAATTCCACAATGGAATCAATGATCCCAAAGGACAAGAAAATACAAACTACACTATGATGTAGGGCAGGGAGCTTCTCTTGTGATTTCAGCTATCGAGTTATTTAATCTTTATATATCCAAGAAACAATTGTGGGCCTGTAATTTCTTTATTACTCTGAATATATGATAAAACTACGAATAAATGTTTCACTCAACACTGCCTATTGTAAACATGGACGCTGTTTTGCAAAGTCCTATTCTTATGTTACCTGCGCTTGATTTTTTACAACTTTCACTCTACTTAATGTATTTTATGATCGGATTAGTTTTAATATTGGGACATATAAAATTCTTTTTTCCTGCCAATAGTGGGCTAGGATGCAGTGTCTGTGATGCATTTATTCTACAATACTTCCATATGCCCTTGGCGAGCAGACACACAAGGCCGGAGCTAAGCAGCAAGGCTTAAGACTTCGGTTTTGGTGGAAGTAGAACCCACTGACTCTCCCTATGAGCTCAAGTCTTTACCATTCCACAACTGTGATCCAGTGATTAATCACTCATATCTGTCTTCCTGGTGTTTTTGCCATGGACGCAGTACTGCATCACGTGAACAAGTCCATGTTTACATGAACATACGTATACAACTTTAAATGAACTTGTCTTAGAATATGTTCGAATTTCTATTAAAAATATATACTGTAGGTACTTATCAGAGGTCATGTTCTCCAGATACTTTAATCTCAGTGTATTTTTAAACCTTCAGTGCAATTTTCAAAACTTTGGGCGAATGTGGTAAAGGTTAACTGAATATAACCTCAAACAGAGCACCAGGTATCATGACCTTTGAACTAGCGCTGTTCTCTATGTCTTTAGAATGACCCCACACAGTTGCATTGATTGCTTGGCTTTGTACGGTGCATTAGCACACAGTAGGTCATATCAAGCTGAACCACACAATCACAGCGCAAACGTCATAGATGACCATTATTCGTTACTTTCTTTTCGAAATTTCCACAGGTTCCAAACATCTTTTGCCTAGCTAAAGCAATCTTAAAATGACTCACATTAAATCGCCCAAGACTATTTATCGATATCTAATAAACGTTTTGTAGGTCACCAATGCCTTGGTACCAAACCCTATGTTCGAAAGATTGTTGTCCTTTGGCTTTCCGCTTGTGACGTTTTCTTTTTAGCTCACCAGAGCCGAAGGCTCCGGGGGAGCTTATAGGATAGGCAGTTGTCCGTCGTCGTCTGCGTCTGCGTCTGCGTCAACACTTTCAAACGACATCTCCCCTATAGCCAGTGGGCCGATTGGGCCCACATTTTATCTGTAGCATTCTTGGGCATGGGGATTGAAAGTTTGTGTTTTTTATGAAAATCAGCTCATTAGTTTGGTTGCTGTGGCAACTTAGAGTTTAAATAGACTTATAATGGGGAAAATTGAAAAATGGCATTTACTGTCAAGCCGCTGCAGATATTTTGACAAAACTTTCATAGAAATGTTTCTTAGGCAACTTCTATCTGCCATATGATTTTAGGCCTACTGCTCATTTTTATTGGTTGCCATGGAAACCAAAATGCCAAAAAATAGAAAAAAAAACTTAAAAAAAATCATCTCCTCAGAAACCATATGCTCTTGGAGGCAGGGACTTTACGAAAATATTCACCATATTTGCCTTTACAGGTTTTGTTTTTCTTATGAAATTTGGCCTTTTAGTTTTGTTGCTATGGCAAATTAGAGTTTCCATTGACTTATAATGGGGAAAACTGAAAAATGACATTTACTGCCAAGTCCTTGTAGATATTTTGACAAAACTTACATAGAAATGTTCCTTGAGTAAACTTCTCTTAGCCCTATGCTTTTTTTTGCCAACCTGGGAGTCCCCTAGGTTGTGCCGGGGCCTCGCCCCGCCCCCTCCACTTCATAAAATGCCTTATATCTCAGAAACCTTACAGATCCCCACCCCTTAACCATATATATTCTTGTTCCTTATGATAAGATGCATTAAGTGACACCAACCTGGAGGTCCCCCGAGATATGCCGGGGACATGCCCCGACACCTCCACTTCATAAAAGGCCATTTATCTCAGAAACCATTCAGATCCCCACCCCTAAACCATATATATTCTTGTTCCTTATGATAAGACACATTAAGCGAGAGACAAACCTATGGGTCCCCCGGGATGTGCCGGGGACATGCCCCACCCTCTTCACTTCATGAAATGCCATTTATCTCAGAAACCATTGCGATCCCCACCCATAAACCATATATATTATCATTCCGTATGATAAGTTGCATTCATTGACACCAACTTGGAAGTACCCTGGGATGTGCCGGGACCATGCCCAAACCCCTCCACTTCATAAAAGGCCAAATATTCCATAAACCTTACAGATCCCCCGCCCCTAAACCATATATGTTCTTGTTCCTAATGTAAAGACTGATTCAGTGACACCAACCTAGGGGTCACCCAGGGCACACCCGGGCCATGCTCCACCCCTTGATTTCACACGGGACCATATATCTGAGAAACTGTTCAGAGCCCCAACCCTAAACCATATATATTCTTAATCCTTGAGATAAGACGCAATCAGTGACACCAGCAAGGGGGTCCCGGCGGGGTGCCACGGGCCATGCCCCACACCTTTACTTCATTAAAATCCATATATCTCAGAAACTGTTCAGATCCCTACCCCTTAACCATATATATTCTTGTTCCTTATGATAAGACTCCACTTCATAATAGGTCATATATCTCAGAAACCATTCAATTCCCCATCCTATAATCACATATATTCTTGTTCATTGTTTATAGACACATTCAGCCATCCCCGTCTTTGGGGGTCCGCAGGGGCCATTTCTCATCCTGCCACTCATAAAAGGGCCTCATATCTCAGAAACCATTTAGATCCCCACCGTTTAACCATATATACTCTTGGTCCTTTTGATACAGTACCGATAACGGTGAAGATCACCAAATCAGCCGTAGTTCATCACTCAGCAATCATTCATTCAATCAAAACAATCATTCCGGGATAGCCAAACCATCGTTCACCAATCATTCATTCATTTCGTTCACCGTTCACCGTTCAAATCATTCAATCGATTTAAATGAACTATCGATCCAATCACTCGAATCGGTTAAAACTAAAAAGCGAATCAGATAATTGAACGAAGTGAAATGATTAAAGAGCATTATTATTATTATTATTATGTATTATTATTACTCAAGCTGTTGTTGTTATTGGTAAATCCAAAGAATATTAATTTCATGTAAAACTTCATGGAAAAAAAATGCTGAATTCACAAGTCATAAAGCAAATAAGACCTAGATTGCCGGCGCTGGCCACCTGTAAGGGTGTGTGTTGAGTTTATTGCCCCCGCCCAACTAAGAATGTTGCCACCGTGCGGCGATTTCTTTCATCTTTTCGTGAATATTTTTTCAGCCCCATATACAGCTACCTTTTCCAATATGTAACCATGCCTTAGCAAGATGATAAGGTTCTATACTTTAGAACCATTTAGCCCCACTTTTATATAGACTTTTATATAGTAAAACTGGGGTTTACAGGGATGTACATTAAATTTCTATTTCTATTAAAAACATAGATTGTGTGCATTCGTAAGAATCGGCCCGTCGAAGCGGTTCTAGCCAGGACCAAAAATCCGTTTCGCATATTGCATATCATACATCATTTTTTCAAATGAAAATGTTTGAAAAAATGTGATTCAAATGTTGATTCGGGCTGCTCGTCCATGTAAAGGGCAAATATAAGGAACATAATGAATACACTAGTAAACCCAGTTTACTCATTACGAACACACGCCTATACAAATACAGTGTGAATTGCGGAAAAGGGGAGAATTTTAAGATTAAAAATAGCGATATTTTTTTCTTATTTCTGCTCAAAACATAGATTGTGGGTACTCGTTAGAACCGCCTTATCGAGGCGGTTCTAACGAGCACCCACGTTCTATGTTTTAGAGCAAAAAAATTTATTTCTGTTCAAACATGGATTATGGGTAATCGGTAGAACCGCCTAATCGAGGCGGTTCTAACGAGTACTCACAATCTATATTTAGAGCAGAAATATGAAAAATAAGGTTAATTGTATCGATTCCTGATCATTGCCTTCACTTCTATTTTTACCCCTGTAAATCGTAGTTTTACTCTCTAAAAGTGGGATTCAATGGGGTCAAACTTATATAGACGTGTTTTCGTGATGAACATTTAGAGTGCGGTTTAAAGGTGTGTTCATAACACGGACTTGTTAACTTGATTTACGCGTAATCAATGCCGGCCTCAGTGGCTCAGTCGGATGCGCGTCTGACTGGTGATCAGGAGGACGCGGGTTCGACTCCCGCCGGGGTCGGCAACATTCTTTCGTGGAGTTTGATCATGAAATCTTTTCTACGGTCATTCTCTCCCTTCCGCTGCTTCAAGAAGGGCAGTTGTCAGTTTCTGGCGAAAAAATGTTGCTCTGTACTGGTTAACCGCTTACATATAAGCCTGCCCAGGAAAGTGTTGATAGGTAAACTGACCGGCTCAAAAATGACCTAAATAGTGTTGACTGGGCCGTTAAACTCCAAAACAAAATGCGTAATCAAATCAATGAGCGTCAATAGCACCCGACCAATACCAATTCGCTAGCACCCTGCGGCATGGTGCATTCTGCAGCCTCTTTAAAATGGTTAGACGGGCCTCCGTGGCCTAGTGAATAAGAGTACTGACCCTTAATCACTAGGTATCTCACCGCTGTGGGTTCGAGCCTGGCTAGGGTCACATGAGAGACGCCAAATTCTGCACAGGAAGGTCAGGCGTTTTTTCTTCGTGAATTTCTGTTATCCCCCACCCGCGGAGCATTGATCGGCCCGATATGAGTGAAATAGTATTGAAAGGGCCGCGAAACTAAAAGAAATATCTATTTTTCCTATAGTAAATTTGAGATATTTTTTATTTTTCAAACATAGATAATGACTACTCGGCCTCGTTGAAGCTGTCCAAACGCGTACCCACAATCTATGTTTTCAAGCAAAATAAGTAAGTGTATACCCTGTAAACCTCACTTTTCTCTATATAAACACAAGGGGTTTTAACGGAATTGTTGACGTGATGTCAAAATAGTTTACATTTGGAAAAAAGTGACATATGTTTTAATTTGGTTACATTTGGCATCCCCAAATATAATTAAAAACAATACGCATTTTAATCTTAAGAATAAGTTATTCTTAAATCAAAAAGTGTTTAACTATTTATTTATTTATTTTATTTTATTTATTTATTTATAAATTTACTTTATTTTTTGTTTTTTACCTGTCCATTTTTCGTAAGTTGAATGATGGTTAAATTTGTGTTTAAAAGGGATATTAGCTCGAAACAGGAGCGTCTTTGATGCCGGATTATGCTGGCGGCCTTTCATCAGATGTGTTTGCTCTAATTTTAAGCCGCAGGGCTTAAAGCAGCGAATTGACCATACACAGTTTGATGTGTCAAACAATAAAGTGAGGCGCGTAACGGCAAAATGAACCAGCAAGAAAAATATCGTATTTATGTATTTACTTTTAATTTTTATTTATTTATTTATTTATTTATATTTATTTATTTATTTATTTATTTATTTATCATTTGATTTATAAAGTCGCAACTTTTTCATATAATATTTACACACCAGTGACGTTTTTTCTCCTTTTTTTTCTAAGTTATGAACATAGAACATGGATTAAGTGTTTGGACTTAAACGGCCTTGTCAACGCTGTTCAGGTTATATCGGGCCAGTCAGTTTATCTAACATCACTTCCTGTTTAATGGGCATGTTATCGTAATGCTATATGTCACATTTTCTGAACTTCTAATTCGGACTTACGTCATTAAAATGCTGTCAGATGTAATATTATGTTTTCTTCCATTAGCTTATTGAAAAGACGATTCTGACGAAAATTATTGCGTAACATGGTGTATTTACATATGAACAAACAAGTTCGAAAGACAGAAAAAACCGCCATTTTAGCACACCAATACGAAAACACGTATCTGCTGAAAACAGCGAATACTCGTTATAAACGCCCCGCACATAGATTGTGGGTATTCGTTTGAACCACCAGGAGGAGGCGGTTCTAACGAATATCAACAATCAAGTTTTTCGAGCAGAAATGAGAAAAATAATGCATACGCCTTTAAATCAAGTTTTACTATTTAGAAGTGGGGTTTAAGGGGGGTCAAATTACATAGCTGTGTTCGGCCCCCGCCAAACGGGGCTTGAAGAAATATATGGGCTGCATGATGCTTCCACGCAGAGCTGAATCCGACCCGCAAACGAGTACTGGTAAACCGCTTTGAAGATCTACGCCTGCCCAGGCAAAGCGGTGCGCAGGAGTCGGACCGTCCATGCTGTTAACCCTATTGGTTTGATTGGGCGACAGGGCTTGAGACGTCATTTCATCTCAATGTCGGGTAAAAGTCCAACAAAATTGGAAGCAGCGTCTCCAAAATGACATTTACAGTGTTAACGGGGTCTAGTAAGAGCTCCAAGCTATTGAGATTGAGCAACAGGTGGTCTGAAAGTACCAAAAATTTTAGCCATAACCCTTTTAAGATCAACATATTGGAAGGTAGAAAACAGATGTTTCCCAACTTTTACGTCTTGCAAAAGCTTTGAAATTATGGGATACATTTAGGTGCTGTTGCGCTTATTCGAAATTTGCTGAATGGCCATGTTAAATGACAGGATTCGAAATTTAAGATACACTGACAACTCAAAAAAGCATTTATTAACCATAACTGACACCACAATATAAGGTTATGGCAAATTTACCATGCTTTCAATATCTACTGGCATTTTCTGAGTCGAGACAGGGTAAAAAGTACCTTGATTTATTGTATATCACTGTGTGACAGAATGCTGTGGAAAGCTATGCTTTTTCTCCAGTGCAAAATTCTTTATATTTTATGATTTAAGATATATGCACTACAAACAAAGTATTTGCAAAGTCAAAAACAATTTTGGCCATTTCTGATGTGCTGGAGAAAACTCTTTGATGAATCAAATACACACAGTCCCGAATTGCTGCCAGAATATAAACAAGAGGCCTATGGGCCACTATGCTCACCAGAGCTCAGGTGGGCACTGCCCAATTGCAGCCATGTATTTTAACATGGTATTATTTTAATCTGCCAAGAGAACCCCAATATCCAAATGAGCACCCATGTGGATTCAGTATATGAAACATTAGGCCTTTTATGAAGTAGAGGGGCGGGGCATGGACCCAATGGAGCCCTGGTTGGTATCACTAAATGTGTCTTATCACACTAGGATGGTTTAGCAGTGGGGATCTGTATGGCTGGAGATATAAGGCCTCTTAAACAGTGGAGGGGTTGGAGCATGCCCTGTCGATCCCAGGAAAGCCCATGATTGTTGTACCTAAATGTGTCTTATCATAAGGACCAAGTATATATATATGGTTTAGGGGTGGGAATCTGAACAGTTTCCGAGATATGAGGCCCTTTTATGAAGTGGAAAGGCCCCTGCGGACACCCCTGGAGTAGGTGTGATAATAATAAGGAACAAGAACATATATGATTCCGGGGTGGGGATTTGAATGGTTTCTGAAATATATGGCCATTTATGAAGTGGAAGGTCGGGACACATTGCCTCAGCACAAAGAGACCCCTCAAGTTGGTGTGACTGAACGAGTCTTATCATAAGGAACAAGAATATATATGGTTTAGGGTGGGGAGCTGAACGATTTCTGAGATATATGGCTTTTAATGAAGTCAAGCGGTGGGGCATGGCCCGGGCATGCCCCAGGGACTCACAAGCTGGTGTCACTGAATGCGTCTTATCATAAGGAAGATGAATATAAATGGTTTAGGGGTGGGGCTTGGACCAGTTTCTGAGATATAAGGCCTTTTCCGAAGTGCAGGGGTGGGGCAAGGCCCTGGGAGACCCCCAGGTTGGTGTCAATGAATGTGTCTTATCATAAGGAACAAGAATATATATGGTTTAGGGGTGGGGATTTCCAAGATATTGTGATATTATGAAATGGAGGGGGTGGGGCATGGCCCCAGAACATCCCTGGGGACCCCCAGGTTGGTGTCACTGAATGCGTCTTTTCATAATGAACGAGAATATATAATGTTTAGGGGTGGGGATCTGTAAGGTTACTGGGATATTGGGCCTTTTATGAAGTGGAGGGGGTGGAGCATGGCCCCGGCACATCCCAGGGGACCCCCAGGTTGGTGTCACTGAGTCCATCTTATCATAAGGAACAAGAATATATATATGGTTTAGGGGTGGGGATCTCAATGGTTTCTGAGATAAATGGCATTTTATGAAATAGAGGGGGCAGGGCATGTCCCCGGCACATCCCGGGGGACCCCCAGGTTGATGTCACTTAATGCATCTTACCATAAGGAACAAGAATATATATGGTTTAGGGGTTGGGATCTGTAAGGTTTCTGAGATATAAGGCATTTTATGAAGTGGAGGGGGTGGGGCATGGCCCTGGCACAACCTAGGGCCCCCCAGGTTGAAAAAGCACATGGCTGCGAGTTTACTCAAGGAACATGTTTATGTAAGTTTTGTCAAAATATCTGCAATGACTTGGCAGTAAATGCCATTTTTCAGTTTTCCCCATTATAAGTCAACGGAAACTCTAAGTTGCCACAGCAACAAAACTGAAAGGCAAAATTTCATAAAAAAACACAAAACATGTAAAGGCAAATATGGTGAATATTTTCATAAAGTCTCACCCTCCTAGAGCATATGGTTTCTGAGGAGATGATTTTTTAAGTATTTTTTTTTTTGTCTATTTTTTTTTTGCATTTTGGTTTCCATGGCAACCAATAAAAATGGGAAGAAGGCCTAAAATCATACGGCAGATAGTAGATTGCCTATGGAACATTTCTATGAAAGTTTTGTCAAAATATCTGCAGAGGCTTGGCAGTAAATGCCATTTTTCAATTTTCCCCATTATAAGTCTATGGAAACTACAAGTTGCCATAGCAACCAAACTAATGAGCCGATTTTGATAAAAAACAAAAACTTTCAACCCTCCAGCCCAAGGATAATATAGATAAAATTTGGGCCCAATCGGCCCAGTGGCTTCAGAGGAGGTGTCGTTTGAAAGTGTTGACGCAGACGACATACGTCATACGACGGACGACGACGGACAACTGCCTGTCCTATAAGTTCCCCCCCCCCCGGAGCCTTCGGCTCTGGTGAGCTAAAAATGTTCACTGTTTAACATACAATTCACATTCAAATGAAAAGGCCTCACTGGTGTATATGGAGCTAAACTTTTTGATGAAATCATCATCATCATCATCATCATTGTCATCAATGGCAATATCATCATTTACAGTATTTATTGTCGGTGCCATAATCCAAATATTTAAAATATGAGCATTTAGTATATAAACACCATATGTTTAAACAATCAGTTTCTATCCAGGGCATCAATAACAATATTAATATCATGACCATTTATAGCACCAATATGAGCAATATAATTTAGCAAAAACAACGATTTGGATAATTTAGTTTTGGGACACTAATTGCACACCTGGGTCAAAGGTCTGATCCTTTGTTTGGAAATTTCATAGGGGGTTTCCATCCATTGAGATTCAACAGGGAAGGACCAGACAAGACTGTGCTAATGCCAAAGATGCTGTTTACACTGTGTGTACACACAGGCTTATCTGCATATTTATCGTTCATACATGAAATTTGCAGGTTTTCCCATGATGAGGCTCATTCATTATGGTCTATAATATATTAAATGATAAAAGTGTATGAATAGATTGGTGCAAATGTTAAGCAGCTAAACTACACAGTTTGATCTAACCCTGTGTGAAAATATTTCTATGAAGCAGCCATCACTATTGTACCACTTTTGGAACGGCTATACTTACACATTCTATGCCAAATAGAGAATAGTATTCTCAATTCTCAAACAATCTATTATTTTATTCCTAAAAATTCCAGAAAGGGGTGTGTGCATGGCATATGCTGGTTACAAAAACACATTATAATATATTTACTATTTAGCAATATACAAGTTGCCTATGTTAACTTAAAACAAGTTTTTCGTGAAAAGCTTGCCCCAAATATGCTTACCATAGTCCCATTTTGGACCATTTTACTGGTTAAAATCATGGTGTGTATCATATTTATACTTCATTAATGAGTTTCCTGCATGAAACAAGTTAAACAAATGTAAATTGCACCACTGTTAATGACTACATCTGAAAAGACCTTAATATTTCAACATTGTCCTAATGTTAGTCTTATTACATAACTGGCACATTCTTATACTGGCGTACCGCATGTTGGCATGATATAAAACATGTTTTGCAAGACTTAAACAATGGGAAATATTGTGTTTCATACTGCCCAGATATAGTACTAAAATAATATACTAAAGAGAATTTTGGTACCATGGTGGCCACTCAAAATGCATTTTTGTGAGCTTTCGTCACACGGGAGCTTCTACTAGTCGTTAAACCTCAAATCAAACAAACAAACAAACATAGCTGTGTTTTCGTGATGGGCTGTGCTATCGTTACGTCAAGGCTCAAAGAGATCTTGCCTGTTGTCGAGTGTAAGCGTCAACATTTCTAAATATACACAATCAGTAACTCATATAACACATAACATTCATTATTTTTTTCTTATTTTAGTCAAAAATATAGTTTGCTGGTAATTGTTAGAACCGCCTCATTGAGGTTGTTCTGACAAACACACAAGTTAATATTTTGGGTAGAAATAAGAGAACTATCAGATGTTTTCATTTGAATAATGCTAGTTCGTAACGGACAGGAAAGACCCTATTACAGCACATGGGCGTGTTATCCTATGTAAATGCTCATAGAGATATGAAAGGATAGGCAAAACGTTTTCATACTGACCATATTTTAGTCGTACTTCTAAACTTCAATGGATTTTTTCCGTGTTTTTTCCGCATTACGCCCTTTTCTTAATTCTACTCCGAGCGTAGGCTGTGGGTGCTCGTTAGAACCGCCTAATTGAGATGAATCTAAAGAGTTCTCATAACCTACGTCTCGTAGTAGAAATAAAAAAAATTTGGTATATATAAAGTGGGGTTTACATGGTAGCTCAATTCACGGACTTGTTAATATGACGGTGCGATTTTCCTGAACACTGACTGTTGGCACTCCACAGAACCGCCTCAACTTAAAAAATAATCACTAATCTATGGATTAGTGCAGAAATAAAAATGATCATGCCATATCCTGTAAACACCAGTGTTCACTTAAAATTCTAATATATCTATTTCAGCCACTGCCTAAGGCCTCGCGGTCATTTTTGTTGACAGGAAAAGTGGGGTATTCATGAGGTGTTTGCAATACGGACTTAGCCAAGACAAGACAAGCTTTCTACGCTATACTTGTTACCAAAACTTCATAAAAAACCTTACAAAGCACGGTTTATTGCAAATTCTAGCTCTTGCACTACCACTGAACTTTCTAAATTATTAACTTCCTGTCTTACTGCTATTAAAACGCATGTAATTAAATATTGTGATAAAGTCTTTGAAAGATCAGGAAGAAATCTGTTTTGGTCTATAAAAAATTCGAATGAGGTTTTAAATAAATTGAAATCTAGACATTTTCGTGCTTCTAGTCTGTCTACCTACGATTTTTCCACTCTTTACACTACACTTCCTCATAATCTTATAAAAGAAAAGCTTAATGATTTAATTGAATGGGCTTTTCACAGAGAAGATTCTCTTGCATGTAATGTCAGAAATGCATTTTTCACTTCTAAAGAGCATAAGAATTATACACTTTGGTCATGTCAGAAAGTGTGTGATGCCCTCACCTTTCTACTTGACAATATTTATATTAGATTCGGTACTAAGTTATTTAGACAAATTGTGGGTATTCCGATGGGTACTAATTGCGCACCTCTTGTGGCTGATCTGTTCTTGTATTGTTATGAAAGAGACTTCATTTCATGGCCGGTCTGAAATAATTGAAGCTTTTGGCTCTACTTCTAGATGTTTAGATGATTTGTTAAATATTGATAATACCTATTTTGATGGTTTGATCAGTCAGATTTACCCCCTAGAACTTCAGTTAAATAAAGCAAATTCTTCTGATACCGAGGCCACGTTTTTGGGTTTGCATCTGTCTATTGTAGATGGATTTGTTTCGTGCAAAATTTGTGATAAACGCGATGACTTTGATTTTGAGGTTGTAAATTTTCCTTTTTTGGGTGGTAGTGTTCCTCGTGCGCCGTCCTGTGGCGTTTGTATTTCGCAATTGGTTCGATTTGCTAGAGTGTGTAGTCATGTAACTGACTTCAACACTCGTAATAAATTATTAACGGCTAAGCTCCTTGGTCGGGGTTGTCGGTGCCATGGGCTGCGCGGGGCCTTTTCGGGGTTTTATAGACGCCATTCTGGTTTGGTTTCAAAATTCAATATTGGACTTAAATCTCTTCTGCAACAAGGTCTATCGGAACCCGAATTTTGTGGTGACTTGGTGTGTGGGTTCGGAGGAGTGTGTGGCCGCAATGGCTTCGGCGCCCGGTTTCGTGAGGTCGTTCTTCGATATAAAAAGATTGGGTACAACATGGATATTGTACGACAGACTGCATGCATGGTAGTTAACCCAATCACGGTTGGCAACTTTGCTTCCCTCTTTAATTGCACGCCGTTGGGTCAGGCCTCAGATTCTTTGACGGCTCCAACGTAAAGGCTTATTGAAAATTAGAGAGATAATGTTGGTTGGTGTCTGATGCTCTGTCTCTGGTCGGGCTCATCGGAGTCTAACTGTTGGTTTTCTTTTGCTCCAGCATTTCAGTCGAGTCCTCACCGTTGTCTCACCTCTGTGGTTCTTTGATTTTTGTGTTCACGGAGATGTTGCACTGATGAGTTAGGAGGCCTTCATGCGGACTGAACAAATTATTTGTCTAAATCGCGACGGAAGTAAGGGCGAGGTTTGTGGCCACGTAAAATCGATTTAAGCCCCCCAGTGGAAATCTTCCACTGACCGTTCCAAGGCGGCTCTTCTGTGGCGATTTATTTATGTTGTTGTTTGTTACTTGCTGTGTGTATCACTTGTGTCTTTTGGTTTTGGATGGCCATATAGCCATTTTGTGGGAAAGTAACTGTCCTTATGGCCTTCCTTTGTTTAGGTTTCCATTATGGTCTGGTCGCTTAATGTTTGTATTTCTTTCCCTTTGGTGTCTTTTATGGGTGGAGTAAGTTAATTGTATCAATTCCTGATCTTTGTTTTACTTCTACTTTTAGTAACGTGATTATGTATAATTATGCACGCATTGATTAATGTATGCCAGTTATCGATTCGGGCGTATTGCTTAGGCATATACACGTTATGTATGTCATGGCAACGCCAGTGTAATTTGCCATTGACACATCTTACGTGAGGGGAAACACCGTTGTCTGCAAATGCCGTAAAAGGCAGTGATTCGCAGTATTTTTAACTGTAGTTGCGATTCTAAAAAGAGGGCGGCGACAAACACCTCTTATCATTAAAACTAAGTAATAAACATTTCTGACTTATTTTTTTTTCTTAAATCCTCGAGACCTTTATATTTATTTCTTTAGCAAAAATAACTATACAAATATAAGATTACTGAAACCTGCATAAACATAAATGAAATTAACTAAAACAAATACAATTTACATTAAGCCTGCTCAGACTCTTATATTATCCGTATCTTGTTCGTTTGAAGTTTTCATTCCGTATTTTAACAATAACCGTTCAATTGAATGATATCGATTAGACAATATAGGTATGATCGATTTGAACGTTGTTTTGGAAAACAGCGTTCAACTTATATATCGTTCAGCATCCAGCAGTCATTCATTCAACATAGGCAGTTTCAGCAACCAACGTTCAGGCTACAATCAATCACCATTCCGTTTGTGACTAAGAATGTTGGCGGTACTGTAAGACATATTCAGTGACAACAATCTTGAGCTTTTCTGGAATCTGCCATGCCCGAATACCTCCATTACTTGAAAAGTCTTGCATCTCAGGAACCATACATATCCCCACTGCTAAACCATATATGTCTCTGTTTCTTTTGATAAGATTCATTTATTGAGACCAACCAGGGCTCCATTGGGTCCATGTCATGCCCCACCCTCTTTACTTTATAAAACACATAATATTTCAGACACAGTCCACATGGGTGCTCATTTGGGTATGGGGTTTGTTTGGGAGACTTTATAATTGGTATATTAAAATCATCTCATGTTATAATACATGTCTGCCATTAGGCAGTGTCAACCTGAGCTCTAGTTTATGAAATTTAGCTCTTTGGTTTGTTTGCTATGCCAAGTTAAGAATTTCCATTGACTTATAATGGGGAAAATTGAAAAATGACATTAATGTCTTTCAAGATATTTTGCCACAATTTCATAGAAATGCTCCTTTAATAATGTTCCTTTTGGCCTATTTGTTGCCACAGATGGGAAATTGTCAATTGTCATCTGTTGTCAGGCAACAACACATTCAAGCGACATCAGAATCTGAGGCCACTAGGCTGATTGGATCCAAATTTTATCTGTAGCATCCTTGGGCACAGGGCTTTCATGGTTAATTAAAATACATTGCTGTCAGTGGGCAGTGGCCCCTTGAGCTCTGGTGAGCATTGTGGCCCATGAACCTCTTTTTTTTATTATTTTGCATGGTTTCCTGATCATTGCCTTTGCTTCTATTTTAGATCTGTTGGCGAGTCAACTCATTGGCGATTTGATTCATTTGCATAGTGTTTAGTTGGCTACGGTGGCTTTTGATTTTAAGGTTTTGATCTTTTTCCCGGGTTATTGTTTGAGAATCATGTCTGTTATATGATGTCATATATATATATGTTAAAAGCCACGTGTCATCTGTAAATAACATGCTACAGGGCTGTGCTTCAGGTGCTGTGCTTCTCACCATAGTCTTCTAAGGCATCAGAAATTGTTTTGCTTTGACGGAAGGTTTTTGGAGAGTACTGCTCAGAGAACACATTCCTCTACTTCCCTGAATTTCTTATGTTCAAGGCTGCACATCATAAGACAGTTTAAGGAACAGGTTTGCATTGATATAACGTCCCCAACAGCAATGTCGACGGCTTTTTGAAGACATGATAGATGCCGCCAATCAGTCAGAAATTATATGATAATACGAAATACCACTTTTTGTATGGGTTTATAAAAACACAACAGGAGTCGATACCTTACCTTGCGTCGAAGAAAACAAATGGGAAGAACAACGTTACCGCTGTAAGAACAATGCAAGCAGATAGACAGCATGACCTTTACTTTCCCATAAAACGACAATTCGACTATAAGAAAATATATATGTACAAACAGGCAAAGATAAACGCTGACAGTAAAAAAAACACACAATAGAAGCACCACCTTGGCACGCTCAGTATAAAAATACTAGAGAGGGGTCTTTATCGATTTTACGTGGCCACAGTCGTCGCCATTGGTTCTGTCGTGTTTTAGATATATATTGTGTTCAGTCCGCGTGAAGGTTTTCTAAGCTTCGGTCACACAGAGCTTGCGGCTGCGATGCGACCGCTTTGCGACTGATTTCGTTTCTTGTGATTGACGCGCGAGCTATCCGACTATTGGAACTACTTTTTCTCTACAAATATGATCGCCGATCCCTCGGTGATAGCTTTTGCATGCAGTTGGCGATTGTTGGGCGACATAATCATAGGATCGGCGACTGCTTTGCAAATAATTTAGAGTGATCGGCGACCAGTCCTCGACCAATAGGCGATTCTTATGAGACTGGTTGCAACTGAACGGCGACTGATCGGAGACTGGTTGGCGACTGTTCTGCGATCAAACAAAACACAATTTTAATACATTTTGTCGACATGGATGTTTTGGCGCAGGTGTCTTTTGTTTGGTTCCCTCTACGCACCATAATGCGAACACTTTGAACACTTGTGATAAAATGATGTCAGGACGTTTAGACAACATTCCGTTGTAGTTGACACTGAAAACTTTCGACGATCTATTTGCGCACATTTGAAACCTTCTTACAACCTGTCGGTGACTAGTTGCGATCAATCGCCGATCGGTCACCGTCTCATCAGTGACTAGTCGTTGATAAATCGCTGGAGAGTCGCCGATTCATCGACGAACAGTCACCGACCCGTCGTCAATAGGTCACAGCAAGGTTGCCAGATTTCAGAGCCAAACTATTGATGAAATTGATCGGCGACCAATGAGTGACTGGTCGGCGACTGATTGGCGACTTCCAGAAAATCATAGTGACCAGTCTACGATCAGAATTAGTCGCGGCTAGTCTTTTGTGCATGATCAAAAGACTGACTGCGACTAATTCTGCCCGGCGACCTCGTTGCTACCATTATAAAACCTCACCGCGACTTCTGCAACCTCTCTGCGATTGTCATTTTTCAGTAGCGCAGAGGTCGCGCCGCGGTCGCAAGCTCTGTGGGACCGGGCTTTAGTCATCAGTGCAACATATACGAGATCACAAGAAACAAAGAGGTGAAACAATGATGGGGACTCGACAGCATGAAATAACTGAAATGCTGAAGCAAAATTAAAACAATAGTTGGACTTCCGTGGGCCCAAACAGAACAAAGCTTCAGGCACAAACCCACTTATTTAAAAATCTTAAATGCATTTAGTCCATTGACACGCCACAATGATTTGCCCGTTTATGAAGATACACATGGTAGGGTCATAATGTTTCACAAGCACAATCATTTTACACTATTATATCAAGAAAATAAGCTTGGCTTTATTATTAAGATTCGTTTAAAACGATTCAAAGTCTCAAAATTCTTGCCGTCAAATTACAAGCACCTATTTTTTTTTTTTTCAAACTATCATATATTTAATAACTTAAAATTGTTTTGCAGGCGAGATGAGGTCATAGTAGCGGACTCGCATCAGCTGGACTGGGTCATAATAGTCAAGTCGGTAAGTCGTAAAAAAACTTAATTTTTACTTACCGTAATTCTGTCGAGGTACATTATTGTTATTGTTTGTCTTTTCACTGCAAATGTATTTTTATTTTGGATACGCGCTGGGCCATTTTGTAGGAATGAAACTGTCGTTTTGGCTTTCCGCATGTGACGAGTTAATTATGGTGACGTTGTTTTATGTTGGTATTTCTTTTCTCTTAGGTGTCTGGGGTGGGAGGTAGGAGGTAATTAATCGATTCATCATCATTGCCTTCACTGCTATTTTGATTTGTAATAAGAAAAATGTAACATATTTTATTACATGTTATAATGGGCGGTATGTATCTTGAATGATGTGGGATTTAAAATAAATACGGACGATGATGTAAATGTTTTGAAACACATGCAGTATGAATTACATTTTATTAATGAATGTTTATAAAATTTGAAATATAACGGTGTCATTATTTTTTTTTTCTGATCTGATATCTGTCTGATTCATTCGCAATTTCCAGCTTTGTAGAAATACAAGTTTTATATCTGTATTAACAATATTGATCGTCCCCATATATATTAATTTACGAGAACTCATGCAATTCAGGTGAATTTTGGTACTTTATACGAGTTCACGTGTGTATGCATTTCGATAATAAAACGTGCTTCTATCGGGGTTGTTAATTTGTTTGTTTATAATTGTAAATTATACAAGATGCAACATTTGGATATACCAAATATTGACTAAAACAATAAAAAAAAATATGTGAATTAAATTACTTGCCAAGGGAGGCAATATAAATTTATACTTTAAAGTTCCAAGGAGAGGCTATAAACAAAGTAGCAATGGAATTTTGGAAGTCCCTGATTCCAATCTGTTTGCGGTCAAATTGTTTAAAATGACTTCTAAAAACTATTATGTACAGATGATATATAAAACTTCACCAAACTATCAATTATTTCCACGTATTTCGAAAAAACTTCTCCGAACCGGCAGCTCAGTGAGGCCCAAAATAGGGTAGATCTATTTCAAAGGAGCAGTCTCTATAAGGCTATTTTCATGGCCACAACCGATTTCCTTTAAACTTTGTAGCTTCAAATTGGTACATGTTGGCTGTCTAATGGTGAATTTTTAGACTCTTTGGTCCACTGGTTTTTGCTGTATACACTATTAAAGTGGGTGGGGTGATGTTACCCCATCAAGGGTATACCAACAAAAATGCTATTATTTTTGTTCAAAGTGCATGACTGGAGGCAATGTTTGCCGTATGCTTACTACCCTTTTAGGCATGACAGCCGGTGATAACAGTCTTATAAATATCAAACAAGAGAAGAGTTTATACGCGCTTGTAAGTTGTACCCAAATATTAGTAATTTTTATTCCCCAACTTTACGAAAAACCACAACACCTTTACAGTTTTCTACTTATTTCAAAGATCTTTCATAAATATAATGTTGATGTAATAGTCATTCTAGGTATATGTCAGAATTATTGATAGTTCTTAAAACTTAAGAGTTACCTGCCCCTGAAATTGAATTTTACCCATTTTTTTAAATCAGAGTGCATTTATCCGTTTGTAGTACTCACAACTTCATTTGGGAGTGAATAAACCGATTCCATGCAAATATAATTAAATAGATGTGGACAAAGAAGTCATTTGATTTAATAGTGCATGCTAGCAAGCACATGAGCACAACATCCCACGGTACGAGCGCCACTTCTTCACCGACAGTACCATCCAGTGATTGGGTTCAGTCCTTGTGGTCTAAACACATTGCAAAACGAGCAAACAATTCTTACATAGTCGCCAACATATGGTATTTTACTATTGGATTTTTTGTTGCTAAGCCTTCCACTTTGTAATTCTCCCATTAGCTGATTCGACAACCTATCTCACTTTGTACCTAGCCTTGAATCATTCGCCTCTTCAGTCGTATATTGCTTCTGAGATTTGATTAGGAAGTGAAGCATATGAGAATTGATTTTATAACCCTTTAGTATTTCTCTAACATCCCTGAATCATACATCAACTTTTGCAAATGTCCTATTTGGGGATTCAAATTCTGATGTTGCAATCGCAGTGGCTGATGGAGTGAGTGAGTGAGTGTTTGAGTTTTACGTCCCATCAACAGCTAAGGTCATACGGAGACGGGACCTCGGTTTAAAGACTCATCCGATTGTCTGGAGAAGCCCGGGATCGATCCGGCGACCCCTGGTTTACAAGGCGAGTAGTGTAACCACTGCACCACGGAGGCTTCTAGAGTGGCTGATGGAACATACATATATATTGAGAAGAGTGGAAACTACTCATTTCAGAGAAGATCTTATTCCGTACGTAAAGGACAGCCTTTGCTGAAACCTATGATGCTTGTGGCCACTGATGGTTACATTTTGACTGTGATGGGACCGTATCTTGCAGATGGGAAAAACACAGATGCTAAGATTACCGAACACATGTTAAAGACTAATGCAGAGAATATTACTGACTGGTTTGAAAAAGATGATGTTCTCGTTGTAGACCGCGGCTTCAGGGATGCTATAGATATACTAAAGGATTTTGGAATCAATTCTGATATGCCTTACTTCCTTAACAAATCTCAAAAGCAACATACGACTGAAGAGGCGAATGAGTCAAGGCTAGTTACAAAGGTGAGATGGGTTGTCGAATCAGCTAATGGGAGAATTCAAAAGTGGAAAGCCCTTAGCAACACAATGCCCAATAGTCAAATACCATATGTTGGCGACTATGTAAGGATTTTTTGCTCATTGTGCAATGCATTTAGACTACCTTTGGTAACAAGCAAAGATTCAGGCAAAGTAATTGCTAGAAGAATGATGGCCCTAGCAATAGCTCCAGATAAGCTGCCGGATAAGGTCGTAACAAGAATTCCGCCGAAGGCTATGTCGCGCATGTGGCACGCAAAGTCATCGAACCATGATATGTAGGTCAAGGTCAAACATAGATGCTTGCTCAAAAGATCGCATTCTCAAATGCAAGCTTGTACTAAGTATCATTAATGAAGCTCTAATAATTCTTGAGAAATTTACTTAACCATTAGGGTGAACGCTAGGGTGGTCACAATATTTTACAAAGTCAGTGAACCATGAAATTTAGGTCAAGGTCAAATATGGATGCTTGCATTTAAGTTCTCCCCAGATTCAAGTTTGCACCAAATATCATTAATGAAGCTCTTATTAATATTCAGAAATAAACTTGACCATTAGGGTGAACACTAGGGTGGTCGCAATATTTTACAAAGTCAGTGAACCATGAGATATAGGTCAAGGTTAAATATGGATGCTTGCATTTAAGTTACCATCCCCAGATACAAGTTTGTACCAAGTATCATAAATAAAGCTCTTATAGTTCTTGAGAAATAAACTTGACAATTAGGGTGAACGCTAGGGTGGTCGCAATATTTTACAAAGTCAGTGAACCATGAAATGTAGGTCAAGGTTAAATATGGATGCTTGCATTTAAGTTACCATCCACAGATACAAGTTTGTACCACATATCATTAATGAAGCTCTTATAGTTCTTGAGAAATAAACTTGACCATTAGGGTGAACGCTAGGGTTGTCGCAATATTTTACAAAGTCAGTGAACCATGAAATGTAGGTCAAGGTCAAATATGGATGCTTGCATGTAAGTTGTCATCCCCAGATACAAGTTTGTACCATGTATCATTAATGAAGCTCTTATAGTTCTTGAGAAATAAACTTGACCATTAGTGTGAACGCTAGGGTGGTCACAATATTTTACAAAGTCAGTGAACCATGAAATTTAGGTCAAGGTCAAATATGGATGCTTGCATTTAAGTTCTCCCCAGATTCAAGTTTGCACCATTATCATTAATGAAGCTCTTATTAATATTCAGAAATAAACTTGACCATTAGGGTGAACACTAGGGTGGTCGCAATATTTTACAAAGTCAGTGAACCATGAGATATAGGTCAAGGTTAAATATGGATGCTTGCATTTAAGTTACCATCCACAGATACAAGTTTGTACCAAGTATCATAAATAAAGCTCTTATAGTTCTTGAGAAATAAACTTGACCATTAGGGTGAACGCTAGGGTGGTCGCAATATTTTACAAAGTCAGTGAACCATGAAATGTAGGTCAAGGTTAAATATGGATGCTTGCATTTGAGTTACCATCCACAGATACAAGTTTGTACCACATATCATTAATGAAGCTCTTATAGTTCTTGAGAAATAAACTTGACCATTAGGGTGAACGCTAGGGTTGTCGCAATATTTTACAAAGTCATTGAACCATGAAATGTAGGTCAAGGTCAAATATGGATGCTTGCATGTAAGTTGTCATCCCCAGATACAAGTTTGTACCAAGTATCATTAATGAAGCTCTTATAGTTCTTGAGAAATAAACTTGACCATTAGGGTGAACGCTAGGGTCGTCGCAAATGTTGAAGCCTTGACAAACGAACGGACGGAAAACCGGGCGCCTATATAGCGCCATGCTAATAGCAGGCGCGACAAAAAACGGCTGGGATAAAAAAATGGGTTATTTGGATAAAGATCGATGATGAGAAACTTGAGAATTTCCCAGAGATGACTGAGGATGAACTCAGGGATTTGAAACTGGGTATTTAGCAGCTGAAACAAGCCAAATCCTACACAACAGATGAACATTTTGACGGCAATGGATCATATGAGATAATGGCACACAAAGAAGAAGATGGTGTTCTCAAAGCACAGATACGTTCTTGTCACACGTCTAATAAAACATATAACATGTGGGTTGAATATACACAAGGACTGAACCCAATCACTGGGTGATATTGTGGGTGCAGAAGTGGAGCTCGTACCGTGGGATGTTGCGCACATGTGGCTTCTGTTCTCTGGTATTTGGGATATTACCGGAACATAACAGAAAATAGTGAAGCAAAACCAAGCCGGGAACATATCGATTTTGTTTAAGATGCTGTTGTTGACACATGGAGTACATCTAGCGATTCAGAGGAAGATCAGTAAATTAATAAATTCTTAAACATGTCGTGAGACCATACAGGTTTATATTTAAGCACAGTATCAGTCTAAAATGAGGTTCGTCAACATGAGCAAAGCCTGCTTTGGTGGTCAAAAATGTTTGACAGTTGACAAATGTTCAATTTGCACCTGGAAATTAAGAGTTCATATATAACCAAAAAAAAAGGAAATACTAGCATGCACTATTAAATCAAATGACTTCCTTGTCCACATCCATTTAATAATATTTGCATGGAATCGGTTTATTCACTTTCAAATGAAGTTTTGAGTACTACAAACGGATAAATGCACTCCGATTTAAAAAAAATGGGTAAAATCAAATTTCAGGGGCAGGTAACTCTTAAGTTTTATGAACTATCAATAATTCTGACATATACCTAGAATGACTATTACATCAACATTATATTTATGAAAGATCTTTGAAATAAGTTGAAAACTTTTAAGGTGTTGTGGTTTTTCCTAAAGTTGGGGAATAAAAATTACTGATATTTGGGTACAACTTACAAGCGCGTATAAACTCTTCTCTTGTTTGATATTTATAAGACTGTAATCACCGGCTGTTATGCCTAAAAGGGTAGTAAGCATACGGCAAACATCGTCTCCAGTCATGCACTTTGAACAAAAATAATAGCATTTTTGTTGGTATACCCTTGATGGGGTGACATTACCCCACCCACTTTAATAGTGTATACAGCAAAAACCAGTGAACCAAAGAGTCTAAAAATTCACCATTAGACAGTCAATATGTACCAATTTGAAGCTACAAAGTTTAAAGGAAATCGGTTGTGGCCATGAAAACAGCCTTATAGAGACTGCTCCTTAGCGGCACAAACAGTTCTATATCTCCTTCCATCGTCAACTTCGTTAGCAACTTATTAAAAAGCGTAACACATGGCATAAATGTTTTACATAAACACACTACACTTATAAAACAATTGTAAAAGAAAAACAGTAAAAAATACACGAAAAATGTTCTCAAACCATGTGTATCTTCACAACAACCTTCAGGTGCTCCCCACGAAAGGTCAAAAGGGACATGCGTAAAAACAATTATGGCATCCTTAAAGAGCAACTACAAAGAAATTTGAAAAATTCTTAGTATGAAGCAGGTTGAAAGCAGACACAAAGAGAGTTATTTTATTGAAAACCACGCGAAAAAAATCCAATTCGTTCTAAAGTTATGCTCGTTTATATTTGATACATACCTATTTTCCTCTAAGAGTAACCTCCCTTGATTTTTTTTATCTTAACCCATAATGCAATTTACTGTGATGTCAAAGTGGCTTTAAACATTTTTTTTTTTAAATATTTTTAAACTACCGTTTGTTCCACTTTGCAGTTGCCTAATGCAGTTTACGGATGCCCTTTGATTATTTGGTATGCTGTGCATAATTTAGGATAGAAACGAGAGATTTGATTGCGTAATTAAACTTAAATTTACATTTAAAGTAGTTTTAGCTCACCAGAGCCGAAGGCTCCGGGGAGCTTATAGGATAGGCAGTTGTCCGTCGTCGTCAGCGTCTGCGTCGTCTGCGTCTGCGTCTGCGTTAACACTTTCAAACGACATCTACTCTGAAGCCACTGGGCCGATTGGGCCCAAGTTTTATCTGTAGCATTCTTGGGCTGGGGGATTGAAAGTTTGTGTTTTTATGAAAATCGGCTCATTAGTTTGGTTGCTATGGCAACTTAGAGTTACTATAGACTAATAATGGGGAAAATTGAAAAATGGCATTTACTGCCAACCTCTGCAGATACTTTGACAAAACTTTCATAGAAATGTTCCGTTGGCAATCTGCTATCTGCCATATGATTTAAGGCCTGCTGCTCATTTTTATTGGTTGCCATGGAAACCAAAATGAAAAAAAAAAATAGAAAAAAATACTTAAAAAATCATCTCCTCAGAAACCATATGCTCTTGGAGGTAGAGACTTTATGAAAATATTCACCATATTTGCCTATACAGGTTTTGTGTTTTTTTATGAAATTTGGCCTTTAAGTTTTGTTGCTATGGCAACTTAGAGTTCCATTGACTTATAATGGGGAAAACTGAAAAATGGCATTTACTGCCAAGTCCTTGTAGATATTTTGACGAAACATACATAGAAATGTTCCTGAGTAAACTTCTCTTAGCCCTATGCTTTTTGTTTGCCAACCTGGGGGTCCCCTAGGTTGTGTCGGGGCCATGCCCCGCCCCCTCCACTTCAATAAATGCCTTATATCTCAGAAACCTTACAGATCTCCACCCCTAAACCATATATATTCTTGTTCCTTATGATAAGATGCATTAAGTAACACCAACCTGGAGGTCTCCCGGGATATGCCGGGGACATGCCACGACCCCTCAACTTCATAAAAGGCCATTTATCTCAGAAACCATTCAGATCCCAACCCTAAACCATATACATGATAAGACACATTAAGTGACACAAACCTGTGGGTCCCCCGGGATGTGCCGGGGACATGCCCCACCCTCTCCACTTCATTAAATGCCATATAGTTCAGAAAGCATTGAGATCCCCACCCATAAACCATATTTATTTTCATTCCTTATGATAAGTTGCATTCAGTGACACCAACTTGGGGGTCCCCCGGGATGTGCCGGGACCATGCCCAACCCCCTCCAATTCATAAAAGGTCAAATGTTCCATAAACCTTACAGATCCCCACCCCTAAACCATATATATTCTTGTTCCTTATGATAAGACTGATTCAGTGACACCAACCTAGAGGTCACCCAGGGCACACCCGGGCCAATCTCCACCCCTTGACTTCACAAAATACCATATATCTGAGAAACTGTTCAGAGCCCCAACCCTAAACCATATATATTCTTGTTCCTTGTGATAAGACGCAATCAGTGACACCAGCATGGGGTCCCCCCGGGGTGCCACGGGCCATGCCCCACCCCTTTACTTCATTAAAATCCATATATCTCAGAAACTGTTCAGATCCCCACCCCTTAACCATATATATATTCTTGTTCCTTATGATAAGACTCCACTTCACAATAGGCCATTATCTCAGAAACCATTCAATTCTCCATCCTATAATCACATATATTCTTGTTCATTGTTAATCGACACATTCAGCCATCCCCGTCCTGGGGGGTCCGCAGGGGCCATTTCTCCACCTGCCACTCATAAAATGGCCTCATATCTCAGAAACCATTCAGATCCCCACCGTTTAACCATATATACTCTTGGTCCTTATGATAAGACATATTCAGTGACAACAATCTTGGGCTTTTCTGGGATCTGCCATGCCCGAATCCCTCCATTGCTTAAAAGGCCTTGCATCTCATGAACAATACATATCCCCGCTGCTAAACCATCTGTTTCTTTTGATAAGATGCATTTATTGACACCAACCAGGGCTCCATTGGGTCCATGCCATGCCCCACCCGCTTTACTTTATAAAACACCTATTATTTCAGATGCACTCCACATGGGTGCTCATTTGGGTATGGGGTTTGTTTGGGAGACTTTATAATTGGTATATTAAAATCATATCATGTTATAATACATGTCTGCCATTGGGCAGTGTCCACCTGAGCTCTAGTTTATAAAATTTAGCTCTTTTGTTTGTTTGCTATGCCAAGTTAAGAGTTTCAATTGACTTATAATGGGGAAAATTGAAAAATGACATTGATGTCTTTCAAGATATTTTGCCACACTTTCATAGAAATGTTCCTTTAATAATGTTCCTTTTGGCCTATTTTGTTGCCACAGATGGGAAATTGTCAATTGTCATCTGTTGTCAGGCAACAACACATTCCAGCGACATCAGAATCTGAAGCCACTATGCTGATTGGATCCAATTTTTATCTGTAGCATCCTTGGGCACAGGGCTTCCATGGTTAAGAAAAATACATTGCTGCCAGTGGGCAGTGGCCCCCTAAGCTCTGGTGAGCATTGTGGCCCATAGGCCTCTTGTTTAAATTTTTAAAACAACCATTTTAATTCAAAATTTGATTTAGACCAGTAAATATTAGTGTTTTACATGTTTTTCAAACAGATCATTAGGTTCTGTGCCTTATTTCATCCACATACAAATACAGAAACTGGAATTTAAATTATTTAAATAAATATTTAAAGTTTGAATTTAAGGTTTAGCATATCAGTTGAGACCAGTTTCAATAATTCAAATTTGTTAGTATGCAGTTCCTGAGGACTACAAAACACAAAGTAGTTCATATTTAAAAAGTTTAAAAAATTTTAATGTGCATCCAGGACAACACAAAATACTTCATGAATATTAACGAGGCAGTCTGAAGTTGCTCTGTTTCCACGAAATATTTCACGCTTCAAATTAAAATATCTTGGAAACTAATGAAGATAATTTGGTGCGGTTTTCGCCCTTCAATTTCTTGAATAAATCCCTTTTTTAATTTATGGATGCTTAAACCTTTGTATATGACCTTAAAATATGAAGAAACAATTGATATGCATTAACTTTAGTTTGACAGTTGAAAAATCAATTGCTGAAGATGAATTCAACATCGCCATTAAAATAATAAAAAATGGCAAAATAATTAATCAATATAAGGCAAAAGCAGGTATCAAAATAAGAAAAGAGTATCATAATAAGATGAAAATCATAACCAAAAGAAGAGATTACCAGAGCTCATCAGATTATTTCATGCCTTCTCAGTTAATAACGTTTCTATTCGCTTTGATTTGACGGCGATGTGTCTGATTTTCGACCTGTCCAAACCTGCCTTTTTTACTTATCTTCCCCCATAAACTAACTGATCCTTTTATTATTACTTTCCGTCCGGCCATCGTCTGGCAATCAGTCCGTCCGTCGTTTTACATTTCACAATTTCGACATCTTAAGTCAGGTTGAAACTTTGTTGGCGTCATTTGGTCCACATGGAAATTCAGAATTGTTAAACGTCTGCATTCTGGCATCCAGGATGGCCGTAATGACTTTTACCTTGAATCTCATGTAGTGTATTTTTCCGAAACTATTGCAGCCTGTGATCTGAAAATTGTTGATGCAGTTAGCTAGTTGAGTGGATGAAACTATTTGGGTATTAAAAGTAGAAGTAAAACAAAGATCAGGAATCGATACAATTAACTTACTCCACCCATCAAAGACACCAAAGGGAAAGAAACACAAACATGAAGCGACCAGACCATAATGGAAACCTAAACAAAGGCCAGGGTCATACTCTGGCCTTTGCCCAAGGTCATTCAGATTTTAAAATTAAAACTTATTTTCACAGAAACCACTGTTCTATTTGTATCCAACTTTATATGAAATGTTTTAAAAAATAACCAATAAAAAATTGTTAATATGAGACTTATCAGAGGGCCTGTATATGCAAAATGCCCATATAAGGTAAAAGCCCTTCAGAAATCATCTTCTCCGGAACCACCTTGACTGGAGATGTCATTTCATCCCAATGTCGGGTATGGCCCGCATGGTCTCCAAAACTGACTCGCACAGATAGTAACAATCAAAACCACACATGCATACACACATGCATACAACTGTATACATACATACATACATACATACATACATACAATCGCGAATTTTTTTAACATACATACATACATACATACAATCATGCGTTTTGGCTTACACCTTTGCAATTTGGGCAAAATCACTTTTGAACCCGAGGTTCTGTAGATCTCAGATACTCTTCAAAGTGAGTCCCCCGTCTCCGTATAGCTTTTAGCTGTTGGTGAGACGTATAACTCAAAACAATCACTTACATATATACAAACTGCTTTTGACACGGGCATTAAGACTGTCAAACCACCATTTATTTGGTATTATATATATATAGTTCGTCTGTCATTTCTGACAATGACCATTCTTAAGCGCATTTATGAAATGTTACTGTTTGTGTGTTCTAAGGAGGCTGATGAGACCAATTCTATTCCTGAACTGTCTGTTGCAGATAGAGCAACTGAGGTTAGAGGAAGACAGCTCTGTTGGTGATACGTCAGCTCTTGTTTTTGCACTGTGCCCATTTTAGCTCAGCTACATACATACATACATACATACATACATACATACATACATACATACATACATACATACATACATACATACATGATGCATACATATATACATGTGTTAATGTGTAAATAATAACATTGTTTTTGCCCAAAACACGGTATGTCAAAAAATATGGAGTCGGAAGGGGAGGAGGCGCCGACAAGAAAAAAAAAAAAATCTTCTCCGGAACCAATGGACGCATTATCAGGTCACATGATCAAGGGGGCTACCATGACTTTCAAAAAAAATTCTTCTCAGAAATGAAATGACTTCATAAACACTCAACACTCAGTTGAGCGACTCAGGGCCATTGTCCTCTGATTCTAGCAGACTGATGATGACCGTACCTTTAATGTTGCGATTCTGTTAACTCAGGAAGAGCAACAGAGTACATACAGAGCACATGTCAATCGCTTTGTAGTCAAAGGCATATCCAGGAAAAGTGTTTAAGGTTAACTGGTCATCCTAATATAACTTTAGTTGCTGACTCAAAAGATGGCTAGGCATAATCTCAGACGGAACTCAAAAACTCAAAAAAGCATCAAGCAAATTAACATAAAAGATAATGCCAAAAAAAACAAAAAAAACACGCCTTGGGAATGTCAGCGGAAAAATCAACTGGGGGTTTTAACTCCGGCGTTTATGAATGTTAAATCATCGCACTCAATTTCAGTACATAACTAGAGACCAAAATGTGCCAGAAATCGCACACCAGGATGAGACTGATCACATGTTAGATCACTTACACATAAACCGTTTGTGTAGTGAAATGTATCAAAGGTATTTAGATTTAAAAAAGAAATGTCTGGTATAAAAGCAGACAACATTTGAAAGCAATGTCTCGGGTAAAGATTAAAAAATTCTAAAAGAGCGTGTATTGTAACAGCTCGAAAATCTCAGAACAGAATTATTTTATTGACCGTTTCATGCTGAACTCAAGCACCTTTCCTTTTTTTTTAAAGTCAATGTTAAATTTGTGTGTCCTTTTGGGATGACGATGTATTTTATCTGCCTAAGATCATTTTTATAATATCAAAGAGCGCACATGTATGTTGGCGGCCCATTTTGGATAATATATTCGAGCTTAAAGGACATCGGTGTGAACGTCACTATAAAGACTAGAGTTCTCGAAATCTGACAAATTGCCCAGCGCATAACCAATGCCAAGAGACATGACCACGTTATGGTTTCCACATGATCTGTTATTTTCAAAGACTCCATAAAAGAGGAAAGGGTAGTTCAGCTCGCTCATCCTCTTGTTCGCCAGGTCATGGTCCCCGCGGCTTTTTTTCTTTTTCCTTTGTTGAATAAAAACCTATCTGGTGGTCGTTGTGAATCCCGAGGTGAGCTTGTTGGTGTGGTTTGTGAGTGACTTCAGGGTATATCTACGGGCTTAGTTTTGTGCATTTACGCAATGGATTCCGAGACTTGATTGGTGTCTTTCCGTCAAAGGAGAATGCTTTGGGGTTGAGGTGGTCGGTGTGTGGTCGGGATTAATGGCGCGCCCGGTGAAGCCCAAGTGGAAACATTAAATGAACTTTCCTCGTATCATACCAACATTTTTGTGAAATATATTAAAATCCATTGATAAATGTAGAACTACAGCGATGACAAAGTTTATTACTTTTATTTATACTTTCCGTCCGGCCGTCGTCTGGTCGTCAGTCCGTCCGTCGTTTAACATTTCACATTTTCGACATCCCAAAAACTAAATGTCAGGTTGGAACATTGTTGGCGGCATTCGGTCGACATGGAAATTCAAAATTGCTAAACTTGCTGTGTTCTGACATCCCGGATGGCCTCAATGACTTTGACATTGAATCGCATCCACTCATTTAGATAACAGGCTGCAATATTTTTCCAAAAAAAATACAGTTTTGACTTTGCGACAAAATTTGACCTTGATGTAAAATTGGTTAAGGTCATTCAAGGGTCATCATTTGAACTCTATGATGGGCCAGAGTCCTCTATGCAACATACCAAGTTACATGGTAATCGGCCCACTGGTTCCGGAGACGAAGATTTAAAATAATGGTATTCGTATTTATGTAACTTGAAATTACACCAGGTTAACAGTTATGTGAAAGGAACACACCTCAAAACCCCACTTTCTATAGCGAAAACTGGGGTTTACAGGGGAGGGGTGCATTATTTTCGTATTTCAGCTCTAAATTATAGGTTGTGGGTACTCGTTAGAACCGCCTCATAGCGTTAGAACCGCCTCGGTTCCTTCGTGTACTCACAACCACAGTTTTGAATATAAGTTAGAAAAATATTACACATTTTATCAGGTAAGTAACCATTTTGCGATATGAAAGAATGCACTATGTAACATGGGTGTATTATCGTATTGAACATGGGTATTTGTTTCATCATCACGAAAACACGTCTTTATAATTTTTAACCCCTTGAACCCAACCTTTATATAGTAAAACTGGGGTTTACAGGGGTAAACCATATTTTTCATATTTCTGCTCCAAAATATAGATTGTGGGTACTGGTTAGAACCGCCTCATCGAGGCGGTTCTAACGAGTACCAACAATCTATATTTTGAGAAGAAATAAGAAAAATATCACATTTTTTATCTTAATTTTTTTTTTTCCGGCGGTTAAGTTTACAATGTATTTGTATAGGCGTGTTTTCGTAATGTTTTCGCAATCATGTCAGTTTTGTTTGTTTAATTTGAGGTTTAACGTCCCCGTCAACACTGTTAAGGTCATTTTGGAGACGTAGCTTCCAATTTTGTGGGACTTTTACCCGACATTGAGATGAAATGACATCTCAAGCGCTGTTGCCCATGAAACCAATAGGGTTTATTAGCATGGACGGTCCGCCTCGCACCGCGGTTCCTGGATAGGCTTAGATCCGGTAAGCGGTTTACTAGTATTAGTGTGCGGGCCGGATTCAGCTCTGCGTGGTAGCATCATGCCGCCGCAATCATGTCAGTATTTACGTATTTCAGGGTAGTGTTCAAGTGCTAAAGAAACTTAAAAAATGTGAAGCTTTTGAATGGAGACGAAAGACAGGTAATATGTTTTGTCAGTTCGTAAGTGTTGACCATTTGTGTGTTCTTTGATGTTGATTCAAAGTATTTCGAAGAAATACTCGAGTAAGGATATTTTGCCCATTGGTTCGCTGTAACTTGCAGCAGGTTTAATGGTTGTTAACCGTTTACCTAATCCCGGTAAATAACTTTGCACTCCTCTTTAATTGCATGGCGGCGGGCCGGGATCCTGACTCTATGTCGGCTGCGGGTTAAGGACTTTTACGTAATTCGGTTGGCTTCTGATGCATTGTCCCTGTTCGGGCTCACCATAGTCCAACTGTTTTCTTACGCTTCAGACTGTCGATCCGTTTCTATTGTCAGGTCCTGATCGTTGTTGCATCTCTGAATTCGCTTGATTTTATGTTGCACATGAGTTAGTGACACTTCAAGAGGACTGAGCAAATAACGTGACAACCAAAGACGAACTCAGAACAAGGGTTGTGGCCACCTAAAGTCGATCAAGCAACCAGTAAATTTTAACTTACCAATCCATGGCAGTTTGGTGTTGACATCAGTCGGTAACTTATTTTTAGTTACAAGGTCACAAGGTTTGACAGTTCACAATAAGAATAACCCTAGTGTTGTTATTGTAAAAAGTTTTATTATATAAGTTCTGAATAGTTAGATCCTTTGGAAGCAAAGAATGCACCCAATAAACGAAAATAGCAGACTGGGTTAAATTGAGTCTGTTCATGGCCAGAACTGGAATGTGCAACACCGACCACGCCATCTAGCGCCGGCTTAAACAGAACTCTATTTTCAAAATGAGTCTAAATGAACTCATTGATCCCAAAAGACCAGAAATATAATCTGCACTATGATAATGTATGGGGAGACCTTTTACGGCCGCCACACGGCACAACACCAGCTGCAGTGGAGATAAATAACTTCTGAATAGTTAGGTCATTTAGAAGCAAAGTCCGACATATTTTCAGGTAACCCAGAACCCATGAATACTCAGGAAACACATGAGCTTGCCTTACAAAGATCAGAATGGCGTCGGATCTTGCCAGAGATCAGTGTGCCTCTGAATGATCCCGAAGAGGCTGATGAGGTCATGTTGAATACTGGTCGACCGCAGCCATTTCGGCATCCTAACAATGATCCCAACCAACAGACGCAAGAGAGGAAGAAGCCAAAGATACCCAATCTTTGGCCTTTCAGGTAGGCTGCCTACGGACTTGCATAATAATGATCCTGAAATATGAAGTGTTTCAAAGAAAGTTTCTAAAATACCTTATATAACAACATAAGAGCGAAATGCATTTTTATAAAAGATAACTATTAAGTCGTCATTTAATGACATTGTATCATAACCGGATACGTTTTGTAACAATGTTTGCATGTGATTTAACGCGTGCATGCTCACATTTCACACATGTATTTCGATTCAACGGACAGATATTTCTGATGCCTAAGTTTTGATTGTTAAAGAACATTTTGTAACAAATTTCATTATAATGATAATCAAAGCTAATACTAAATATTGCTGTTTTAAATAGTAAACCAGTAACGTAAAGCATCGAAAGTTTCGTATTTCATTCCACGAAACTTAAGCTTTAAAAGCGAGGCAGAACCACCATGTCACAAGTATTTCTATTGTTCGTAGCTGATGATATCATCAGCACAAAGGTTCGTTTACATTTTAGCTCCGTCGTTGTCCGCAAGCACAATTGAATAGTCATTTCTCGGTAGTTTGCAGACAAATGTCAATCAAATCTTATTTCTACAATACATTCTGTTGGGCTTTGATCACATATGGGTATGAAAATCGGAATCATGTATTAGCAATATATTGTCGGATGTGCGTCTGACTGTGGATCAGCGGGGCACGGGTTCGATACCTGCCGGGGTCGGCAACATTCTTTCGTTGAGATTGATTATGATTTTTTTCTACGGTCATTATCTCCCTTCCGCAGATTCAAAAAGGACAGCTGTCCGTTTCTGGCGAAAGCATGTGCACAGTACTGGTTAACCGATTACGAATAAATAAGTTCTGAATAGTTGAATCCTTTGAAAACAAAGGTTACGCCATCCAGCACCGGCTTAAGCAGAACTCTATTTTCAAAATGATTCTAAATAAACTAAATGACCACAAAGGACCAGAAAATATAATCTGCACTATGATGATGTACGGGGAAGGCCTGCCAGGAAAAGCGTGGATGGGTAAACTGACCGCCTAAATTTGACCTTAATAGTGTTGACTGTTCCGTTAAACTTCAATAGAAACAAATAAAACAGCCTGGCCTGATCCGACAGCTTAATTGTTTGTTAGAAGCCAAAATCACTTTTATTGTTTGTTATCGTGGAGTATTCCGAATATTTCATAAAACCGGGCCCAAAGATAAGTTATTTGATATAATCAATTGATCTTAGAGGTCAACGAGCAAATAAAAACCTACGTCGTCCCTAAAACAGGAAGGGACGAAAATCTATTTGTTGTTTCTGTAAAATTACCCCCTCAGTATGTGTGAATATTCAAAGAAATTTTGATAACTGACCTTTGACTTCATCTCGTTCTACGTTCATTCTATTTTGCTGAATTCCCCTATCCTTTTTTTCAGTCTTATATGTATTCCAACTTATTATCTCTTTTTTCCCTGTATCTGCCGGACGCAAAATGAGCGTAAATGGCAGGCGTGGCGGTAAACGGCAACTCGAAATTCATTCTATCTTTCCGGATTTGCAGACAACAATCCGAGACAAGAACATCTGTAACAAAAGAAACATTGGTAGATCTGATTGTCTATGTTGAAGTCATAATTTTGACAAATATCACCCCTAGTACTCAATATAAATCGTGCCTGTGAGAGATATGTTATCATAATGGCCCTCTTGTTCATTATTTTTACAGTGTTGATTTGTCTGAAGTTGAGTATGGGAAGTATGTAGAAGACGATTTACACTTCTCAAGGACGACTCCCAGTATACAGATACACGAACCTACATCTAAAGGAAATGACAATCGACAAAGAGCAAAAACATCTCTAACAAACTATAACACTGTTAACAGCTTGAGTAAGGAAGCTTCTTTGTTTATAAAACTCGGCTAATTTGAAATAATAACAAAATTATGTATGTGATTGTACAATTTTTCATCTTTCTATATGGCGAAAGAGTACAGTTCCAGTAAATATGTGTAAAATGGAGAGTGACCATATCTTGCGAACCTTTCCAGGATTGTTGCTTAAATGACAAGTTTATATAACTTGGACTGATTTTCACGAGGATTGCATTTTGATGATCCAGATCTCGTTTTCAAGATTAGCTAAAGTGCCTTTGGAAACAAATAACATATTATAGACGGAAATTGTGAGTCTTGGTTTTCATAAATGTTCTGAATAAAGGGTAATCCTTTAAACAAGGACTACAGCACAGAACTGAAAATCATGGAGCGTACAAGATTTTTCTGGGCCAGACTAGCTAGTTTCGGCCAACTAGGCCTCATCAGTGACCCTCAAATATTGTCTAAGTTCCGCAGTGAAATCAATGATCCCAGAGGACTAGCAAATATAACCCACACTATGATGAAGGGCATGGAGACTCTTTATGAACAGTTCAGGCGTTAATTGAGTCATATAAAGTGCGATTTCTGCACATTAATGTTTGCGTTCATAGTTCACAGACTAAGGATCAGTCCAATTTGGTATAAGACCCTTTTTAAACTGTCAACAATCCACCATGTTGATGGCCACAAGAGCGTTTAGATTTTGGTGGCCTCAATTTCGTTTCGAGGTTACCTCTTGCTGAGGAAAATGTTTTCTTTTGCTGTTGTATGGATAGTTGTGTTTTGCGGGACTTTTTCTTAATAAAATGTATAGCCTCCGTTGCAAGCGTTACTTTTCAAGAAAGTGAGTGTCATTAATATTAAGACGGTAGGCATTCACCTAATAAGTCATAATAAATGTGTATTTCAGGAGTTTCGGGACCAAATCGTCGCCAAAGTGTACTTGAAGAAGAAGAAAAAGAACTATTGGGTTTCCGGCCCCATATACGTACCATAATGGAAGAGTTAGATATAGGAGTGCAGGAAAAGGTGAGTCTTTGATCTAGCAGTGTATTATGGCGAAAACAATTCATTTTCCTGAAATACAATAATCCCTCGAATTTTTCATTTCATATTATAATTATTAATTTATATTGATAACATTTCTCGATGAATAAGTAGCCTCGTGTCGCTTATCTCACATTTGTGTACACGTTAGACAACACATCACGAAAACACACCCATATAATACTGATCCCATTGAACCCCACTTTTATATAGTCAAACTAGGGTTTACAGGGGTAAACCTTATTTATCTCATGTCTGCCCTTAATATAGAGTGTGGGTTCTCGTACATCGAGGTGGTTCTAACGTGCGCCCACAATCTATATTTTGAGCAGAAATAAGAAAAATGTCACAATTTTTCATCTGAATATTGTCGTGTTTTTTTTTTTCGGCGGAAAAATTTAAAATGTATTTGTATAGGTGTGTTTTCGTAATGAAATAATAACTGGTTAATTTGTTGTTGTTTTTTATTTTCACACAGAAAGTCTATGTGTAGTTCGGCAACAAATGTTAACCATGATTTAATTCTTATTGTAAAATACATGAAAGCAGATTTTTTAGGTTTGTAGGGCGCAAGCAGTACGTCTCGTGTGGTAATACTCTGTCTATACCCCGCTTAAGTAAATTCAACAGAAACAAAACCACATTGTAAAAATAGAGTCAAATCGCATGTGTTTTTACCTGGTTTTAATAAGTCAGATGGCTTCCTTCTGATTCGCGTTTGTATAAATACATTGCTTTGTTGTTGTTTTTTCGCATCATTATAGTGTGTGATATAGTTATATAGTATATAATGCAAAAAATGAAGTTAAAATCACACAATCTTGAATATAATCATACCGAATTCAAGACATGCAAGATTACAAAACAAAATATTCATTTGACAGAAGAAAGATAAGCGAAGAAAGCCATCACCTCTTACATGGTACAAATTATCAGGATTGACCACTCTGTCATGTTTGAGGATTCTAGCTTTTATGTAACTGCAAAAAGTTAGTATATCATTACGATAACAAACCCGTGCGTGTGGCTATGTAATATCGATTTAAGCCCGACCCGACCCCACCCCCTCCCGCAAAGGAAATTCATTTTGCTGGTCGTTTCGGGGCGGTTCTTCTGTCGTGGGTTTAGTATTTGTTATATGTTATCTTTGAATGTATGTATTGCATATATATTTCATTTTTGATAGCCGTTTGGCCCGTTTGTGTGAAAGTAACTGTCCTTTCGGCTATCCAGTAGTGATGTTTGCATTAGGGTTTAGTTACTTCATGTTCGTGTTTCTTTCCATTTGGTGTCTCTGATTGGAGGTGTTGTGTAGTTGTATCGATTCCACTTTTATTTCCTACTTTTAAAGATCTTAAAAAAAACTTTGAAATAATACTTAATGTAAGTATATACAAAGAGAAAGTAGAAATACGTCACTGATTATTGTGTCGACACAATATAATATATAAAGAAAAGCGGTGATAAAGAAATTGATAATATTACCAACACATTTCGTCAAGACACTTAAATGAAAGAATTCGCATTTAAAGCAGCGTCAGCACAGTTAAGGGGTCTTGATACACCTTGCAGATATCTCTGCCATTTTACAAATTGAGAAAATTTTCGGGACCCCTGTTCATTTTTTTATCTACGCTAACCCACGGAAAAAGAGGTCTTCCATTACATGAATGAATTTACATAATTATTCTTTCATTTTTAGAGTTGAACATGGGAGACAAACTACTTTTTAAAGAGTGTCTCCCCTAAATGTGTTTTCATTCCCCTTAAAACACTACACGCAGAAAGCCAACAGTCAATCATTGTATAGTAAACGATGTTTATGGCTTTAATCTTTACTTATTCCTGAGAATGTTTGACCATTTATATAGTGAGACGTCTACCATAAATTTAAAAAAATAAATAAGCAAACTATGTAGACAGGACATTATGTACTGTTACAACTGAGCAACTCGTAAACGGTTCCTTTTAAGACTTCTAACGTTGTCATCTGGCAAGAGTTACTCATATAATATTTATTTGTCAGCATCTTTTATCTGAAACTCTGTAACAGAGAGACTAACTGGGCCACTGGTCTGCCAAGTTGATATAATTGTTTACCCTTCAAGATTTAGGCTGAAAAAGCTTCTTTCTCCTGGAGATTTGAAGAACGGACAACTTTAAGTAGAAGTAGAACAAAGATCAGGAATCGATACAATTAACTGACTCCACCCATCAAAGACACCAAAGGAAAAGAAACACAAACATGAAGCGACCAGACCATAATGGAAACCTAAACAAAGGAAGACTATAAGGACGGTTACTTTCCCACAAAATGGCCAAATGGCCATCCAAAATAAAAAGACACAAGTGATACACACAGTAAGTAACAAACAACAACATAAACAGCCACAGAAGAACCGCCTTGGAACGGTCAGTGGAAAGAATTCCACTGGTGGGGGGGGGGGGGCTTAAATCGATTTTACATAATGGCCATAATCCTCGCCCTTACCCCTGTCGCGGTATACACTAATTTTGTTTAGTCCGCATGAAATTGCAGTATGTTTCCTCTGGCTTTCTTTGCAGGATCATTACAGGGTCACTGATGAGGTTTTATTAGCCGAAACTACGTAGTATGACCCATCTTCTTTCTTATGTATGTTTTCATTGCTCTTAAAGGAACTCATTTTTTATTTTTATCTCCTTTTTTATGTCCCCCACCGAGGGGAGAGGGACATATTTTTTTTGGTGCGGATCCCGTAGGCATCGGTGTATGCGTCTACGTCTGCGTATGCGTTGGTGTGACACTTTCTTGTGTGCAAGATATCTCATGAACTACTCGGTTGATTTTAATTAAATTTGCATGGGTAAAACATTTGGACTGGTTGAAGAACTGATGAGATTTTGATGACATTGACCTTATTTTGAAGGCCAAAGCTGTGCTAAATAGGTCGCATTTAGGCCAAATTTAGGTTGTTTGGAATATATCTCATGAATTACTAGGTGGATTTTAATCAAATTTGCGTGGATATAACTGTGGGACAGGATGACGAACTGGTCAGGTTTTGGTGATCTTGACCTTATCAGCTCGCCCTACGCAAGGAAGGGGGGAGCTATTGCTATACCCCCGGCGCTCTGTGTCAGCGTCGGCGTCGTCGGCGTCCGCATTGTGTTAAAATTTACCTGCAAGCTCTTATTTGTGATGTTTCACAAATTTATTCTCAAATAAAATAAACAATAGGTAAAAATCAATATTTAACATAATGTTTTTCACTCCGTTTCCCAGGTTTTTTGGCTTAAATTGGACTTTTTGGGAAGTTAATATTTTCCTCTGTATTACCTCTCTTATCTCCCTGTATTAAAGTTTACCTGCAAGCTTTGTGGTGCAGTGGATAAGGCTTTGGACTCTGGATCAAGAGGTTGTGAGTTCGAATCTCGGTGGAGGAATATTTTTTTTTTTTTTTTTTTTGCTGTTTTTTTTTTTCTGTTTAAAAACATAGCGGGTCTGGGGCTCAAGGTCAAGGTCACTATGGCCATTTTTAGAAAAACATTGAAATTACTCTTGCGCCTTCATTTATTGATGGATTTTAATATACCTTCACACTAATGTTGGGTGTGATAACATTTCAAGTGACTTTGACTCTCAGGGTCCGGGGATCAAGGTCAAGGTGATTATTTTCAGGGTCACGGGGTCAAGGTCACTGTGGCTATTTTAGAAAAACATTGCCATTGCTCTTGTGCCTTAATTCATTGATGGATTTTAATATAGCTTCACACAAATCTTGGGTATGATGATATCTCGATCATGTTCGACTATCAGGTTCCGAGGCTGAAGGTCAAGGTCACTGTGGCTATTTTTAGAAAAAATTGTGATTGCTCTAGTGCCTACATTTATAGATTGATTTCAATACAACTTCACACAAATGTTGGGTATGATGATATCTCGAGTAAATTCGACTCTCAGGGTCCGAGGCTGAAGGTCAAGGTCACTGTAGCTATTTTTAGAAAATCTTTGTCATCGCTCTTGTGCCTTCATTTATTGATGGATTTTAATATTACTTCACACAAATGTTTGGTATGATGATATCTTAAGTGACTTTGACTTTCAGGTTCCGGGACTGAAGGTCAAGGTCACTGTGGCTATTTTTTAGAAAAAAACTTGATCATTGCTCTAGTGTCCACATTTATTGATGGATTTAAAGATAACTTCGTACAAATGTTGGGTATGATAATATCTTGAGTCAGTTCAATTTTCAGGGTCTGGTGCTCAAGGTCAAGGTTACTGTGGCTATTTTTAGAAAAACTTTGTCATCACTCTTAAGTACCTACATTAATTTTATTGATGGATATAATGTAATTTTACACAAATACTAGGCTAAGCTTTTTATAATTTGTGTTGCGCGAGGGGATTTGTATTGTCTGTGATACCTTGTTATTACTTGGAAGTTTGTAGAAATTTTTATTTATCAAATATACTTCTCATTTTCTTTTTTTTTTTTAACAGTGGAAAGGCTTGAAAACAGGAGTATGGGCAATTTTTGGTTCTCTTTCATTTGCTGCAGTCTGATGGGCTGTTTAACAGAAGAATTTTTTTTGATAACATGCCATCATCCATCTTAGGCCCCCAAAGGCGAGCTATCTTGTCTTCTGACAACTCTTGTTTTCAAGGTTACAGCCGTGCTTAATAGGTCAAATTATGGCAAATTTAGGTTTTGTGCAGTATACCTCATGAACTACTGGAGGGGGTAATCAAATTTGCATGGATATAACATTTGGTCATGATGAAGAACTGATTAGGTTTACGTGATCTCGACCTCATTTTTAAGTCACAACGGTGCTGTTAAATTAAGGTTGTTTTGGAAGGTGTTGCGGTGGGTGGTGGGGTGGAGGCGCATCTGCAAGTCTTGTTTTCAAACGCAATGTATAAAAAGAATAACACTTCCTGTACAGGCTGTGGTCGTAGTCATACTGCAAATAACTGATTATGAAATATCACAATCGAAACCGACAACCCTTTTTTCCTATAATAAAGTGCTCTCATTATTATAACACACCCGTGCGCTAAAATGGGTATTTTTATTTCTAGAACTATCTTTAATTAGTTCGGATTTGCTCGATATTTTCTTATATTTAGACCAAATATCGAATAAACCGCATCAATTAGGCGGAAACAATCTCTGTTTTCGAGCCAAATATGGAAAAAATAATGAATACCCACATAAAAAGTAGAAGTAAAACAAAGATCAGGAATCGATACAATGAACTTACCCCACCCATCAGAGACACCAAAGGGAAAGAAACACAAACATGAAGTGACTAGACCATAATGGAAACCTAAACAAAAGAAGGCCATAAGGACAGTTTTTTTTCCCACAAAATGGTCATATGGTCATCCAAAATAAAAAGACATAAGTGATACACACAGTAAGTAACAAACAACAACATAAATAAACCGCCACAGAAGAACCGCCTTGGAACGGTCAGTGGAAAGAATTCCACTGGGGGGGGGGGGTGGGGCTTAAATTGATTTTACATGGCCACAATCCTCGCCCTTACTTCCGTCGCGATTTAGACAAATAATTTGTTCAGTCCGCATGAAGGCCTCCTAACTCATCAGTGCAACATCTCCGTGAACACAAATACTCAAAGAACCACAGAGGTGAGACAACGGTGAGGACTCGACAGCAAAAAACCACTGAAATGATGGAGCAAAAGAAAACCAACAATTAGACTCCGATGGGCCCGACCAGAGACAGAGCATCAGGCACAAACCAACATTACCTTGATTAAGATCTCTCTCATTCTCAATAAGCCTTTTCGTTGTAACCGTCATAGAATCTGAGGCCTGATCCACCGGCGTGCAATTAAAGAGGGAAGCAAAGTTGCCAACCGTGATTGGGTTAACTACCATGCATGCAATCTGTCGTATAACATCCATGTTGTACCCAATCTTTTTATATCGAAGATTGATTTTACGAAATTGGGTGCTGAAGTCATTGCGGTTATTAATTTTTTTGAATTTATATACTAAGTCACCATAAAATTCGGGTTCCGATAGACCTTGTTGCAGAAGAGATTTAAGTTCAATATTGAATTTTGAAATTAAATCAGAATGGCGTCTATAAAATTTTGAAAATGCTTTGCGTAGTTTATGGTACCGATAACCCTGATTAAGAAGTTTAGCCGTTAATAATTTATTACGAGTGTTGAAGTCAGATACATGACTACACACTCTAGCAAATCAATTAATTGCGAAATATAAACGCCATATGATGGCGCACGAGGAACATTATAAACCCCGTTTTTTCTATATAAAGTGGGTTTAGATGTATGTTCTGTACACGGACTTGTTAACCTGATATTTGTGTCAACCAGCACAAGTTTTATTTCACTGGTTTCAACTACGGTGGGTTTTTTGTGCCGCAAGGCCAAAGCAAAATATCCGATCCTTTCGCTTAAGAATAATTGCAGAACGATTAAGGAAAATTGCAGCTATCTATCTAATATAACAGGTTACATTCATTTAGAATTAATGCAGCCTTTGTGTATGTATAAACTATCTGGTTTTCATATCCAATGTGGACTTGTTTTCCAAAATCAATCCATGTGGATTTGTTAGAATGACCATGTTTTCTTTTATAGGAGGAGAAAAACCCAGAAGACGAAAATCCTGAATTTGTTCACGTGCAAACACTGACCAAAGGACAAGCTTTTGTAAGATTTCTAAGATTTTTGTTCCTTACAAAACGCATAAACATGTGGTAATGACATAGTCAGAAAGGCGTTATTACGCACAACATGGAGAATCAAATTTGAATGTAAATTCTGTTTTTTCTGAGGTATGGCTACTCATAAAGGAAACAATTTGCTCACGAGGGGGGTGTAGGTGCAAACCTATTCCTTTAAGAGCAGTGCTACACAATGAAATATAAAATCATCAGGTAATGATTAGGGTATTGTTCTTATGTGGAAAATTTAACATTATGTACATGCGTAATATGCATTATGCCTATATGTGGCAATATTCTTTGATACCGCAATATTCATATAAAGCCAACCTAAGCCCCCGAAACAAAAGTTAGCGACAGCAACGCGCACTTAGCACATATAATAATGTCGGTTATTAAAAAGGGCTCACATTTTCCATCAACGTGAACTAAAGCTTAGCAAAATTGATACGTTGTGATATATAGACATACTTGGACGCAGCCCTTGAACAGTTATCTGCCAAGAAATACACTTTATAAACAGGAAAGAAATGATTACTCAGACATAGCCACAAACCCTGAAAAGAACAAAAAAAGAAGAAAGAACTAGTTACATCTGGACACACAAAAATCAAGTATATAAAAGCCTACAAATAAACAACCGTCATCTGACGGCCTGCCTGCAGTAAAATATGTTCTAGAAATATAGAATATTACACGGTTGTTTTGATATCGGCCCTGGTCTCGGCCCGAGTTGCCTGTCTCAGCCCGAGCCGGAACGGCGAGGGCTGAGACAGGCCGAGGGCCGAGACCAGGGCCGATATAAAAACAACCGTGTTATATTCTTTTTATCATATACTTATTTGCGTAAAATATTCTAAGATAAAAGAAACATCTCCGTTAAAGCAAGTTTATTTCTTACCAACTTGAATACACTCTGCAGAGGCCCAAATACATACATGTAAATAAAATACAGACTTGCTGTTGAAAAAAAAAGCTTCATTAACTATATATTACATGCATAACGAAGAAATGTCACAATTTCTCAATGAATTAAAAATGACCATCACCTCTGAGCTAAGATGAAAAATCCCTGCAGCAGGTCATACTTGTTCAATGCAATCGTTATATTTAGACGCGGGAAAGTTTAATTCAGGTCGACGCGTGTTCTTGACTTGACGTCAATGGCGTCTCAGAAGATGTAAACAATGTTCAAAATGTATGACGTTAGAATCGGAGGCAGCGTTTAAATACAGACTACAAGGACATAACCGTTGAATGAGGCGTAAGTCTGGTTATTGTAATCTCGCATTTTCACTGTTTTATCACGATAATCATGTTTGTTCTTTGTTCTTCTATTTTTATTCTTCTGTCCCGGCCCTTGTCCCGGCCCTTGTCCCAGCCCTCGAGTCAGTTAGTTTGACTGTGTAGGCGAGATGTCTGTCACTAGCATAGTTGGGATAGGGGGTGCAAAATCTGTTGTCTCAAGGGCAATACAAGAATAAGTATATGATAAAGGGTTATCCTTTGGAAGCAAGGAATACACAACAGAACTGGAAAATATGAAGTGTACATGTTTTCAGGACCAGACTAGCTAGTTTCGGCCAATTGGGCCTCATCAGTGACCCTCAAATATTTTCAAAATTCAACAATGGAATCAATGATCCAAAAGGACAAGAAAATATGAACTACACTATGATTTAGGGCAGGGAGACTTTTTACGGCCGCCACACATACCCAGACACCAGCTGTAGTGACGTTAAATGTGTTCTAGAGAGGGTTATCCTTTGGAAGCAAGGACTACACCACAGAACTGGAAAAATGAAGTAACATGTTTTCTGGGCCAGACAAGCTAGTTTCGACCAATTAGGCCTCATCAGTGACCCTCAAATAGTTTTAAAATTCAACAATGGTATCAATGCTCCCAAAGGACATGAAAATATAAACTTCACTATGGTGTAGGCAGGGAGACTTTTTAAGGACGCCACATATTTCCAGACACCAACTGTAGTGTCGTAAAATATGTTCCAGAAAGGGTTTAAACCCTTTTACTGACCGTTCCAAGGCGGTTCTTCTGTTGTGTTTTATTATTGTTCTAGTTCGTATTTGCATATATATGTATTGCTAATATATTTTTATTTTGAATAGACGTTTGGCTATTTTATGGAAAAGTAAATGTCCGTTTTGCTTCCCGCTTATGACGTGTCCATTATATTAAAATTGTTTTATGTTTGTGTTTCCTTCCCTTTGGTGTTTTGGATGGTAGGCGTAAGGTAATTGCCTTGATTCCTGATCATTGCCTTCAATTATGATTTGCCAAAAATATTGTTGGCGGTATAGAGTTCTGGCTTCAGCTCAGGAGTAACGAATCGCAACCTTAAAATTATCTGTTTTATCATGAACTGTGAAAGGCGAGACTCAGTTGAGATTAGAAATTTAACAAAGAAACATATCTGTCAATTATCTTTATCTGATGAAGGTTTATGAATAATGCATTATAAGATTGTGATGTTGTCATTTTGTAAGTGGAAGACGTGTAAAGGGAATGTGTGGAGGCCGTAAAATGTCTCCGTAATATTAATGGTTATATTTTCTTGCCCTTTGGGTTCATTGATTCCATTGTGGAACCTCGAAAATATTTGATGGTTTCCGGTGGGGCCAGTTTGGCCGAGACTGGATGGTCTGGTCTGGGAAGCTGTGCACTTCTCACTTTTAAGGTATGTGGTGTATTATTTGCTTCCAAAGGATAACTCTTTTATAGAACATATTTATATTTCTTTTCGAGGTCATATTGGGCGAATAGAAATGGTATATCATATCATCTGGGTTTCATCGCGGTCTGCGACACTATTAAGAACTTTGTGCTTCCAGTATCGTATAAATATATTAGCAAGTGATATTAATAATCCAAAAGTCTTATTTGTAGGGATACTATTCCGTTAGTTTGAGTATTACATTTTATTAATATGTTTGTATGTTTGTTTGTTTGATTTGATTTGAAGTTGATCGTCCCGTCAACACTGTATAGGTCATTTTGAAGGCGTTGCTTCCCGTTTTTTGGGACTTTTTACCCAACATTGAGGTGAAATGATATCTCAAGCCCTGTAGCCCAATGAAACCAACAGGGCTTATAAGCATAGCGGTTTATCAGTACTCGTGTGCGGTCGGTTTCAGCTCTGCGTGGAAACATCATGCAGCCCATCTATTTCTTCAGGCCCTGATAGGCGGGGCCGAATTAAAATATATATTTGCTACAGTGACTACCAGTATTGTAGACTATGCTTGTTTTTCATATTTTGTTCAGGGATTTGCTGATATGTTCGTCGGAGATCAACCTAGTTTTTCCGTTATTAGCAAAGGCGCAGACTGCCTGTTAATCAACAAGCAGTTTTACAAAGAACATGCCTCAGAAAAACTGTTGCGGGAAGTACGACAAAATGTAAGATATTTAGTGTATAATCTGAAAACAGGTGATTCATTTCTTTAACAGTCTGGAAACTTTATCATATTAAGTTATGGTTCATAAATGTCAAGCTGTATCTGGTTTACAAAACTTAGCTTAGGTAGTAATTGGCATACAGCTAAAATAACTGCCTTGAAAACAAACACATTGTAGATAGAAAATTGGAGTTATACTGTTTTATTGACCGTGCCTGAGTTTTTCAAAACTGTATACTCTCTCTAATTATTTTTATTTAGCCGAATACATAATTAATACATCAATTTTTTTCCAAATCGTAAAGCACAATGACATACTCAAATACTGTGTTCGTTTCGTTGTAGAGGTTGTTTACTTTGAAAACGTAAAACATTTATTTTGTTTTGTGTTTCAAGTGTTTATCTGCAAACAAATGTTTGTTTTATTAGATATTATTACCAAGTCGGTACTTTTCCGTTCTTGTTGGATTAAACATAGTTTGTTATGCTAATGAAATCATTGGCATACTTATGAGAAGTAATGTTACAAATTGGGATTAGAACGAAAGCAAAAGTACTAATATATTTCTTCTCCCAGTTCTTGTTCAGCAATCAAGCTACATTCTTGTATTGTGTCTCTTCCCCGCCTCGTTTGCACCTCCAAAGCGTCCGAGAACATAAGTTCACTGGTAATCGATGTGTCATTTGAACCCTAAAGTACGAGGAATAGTCGTGTAGACTATTTCTTGACAGGTTTCTACAAAAGTGTGCAGCTTAAGATATGTGGATGTGCAAGTAATTTTTAACATATATATCACGATGAAATTATGAAGCTTAAAAATTAAGTTTAGTATTTGTTTTTCAATTTAAGGAGAAAAAAAAGTTAATTATCACAAGAATCGATTTGACATTTTCTTAGATATACACATGAAATCGGTTTTGGCTATGAATTGAATGATGACAGTAATGAAGTGAAGAAAAGTTTTTGAGTTTGACATCTGTAAAATAGAAGTAGACGCAATGATCAGGAATCGATACAATCAACCCATAGCTCCCATCAGAGACACCAAAGGGAAAGAAACACAAACATGCAGCAACAGACCTAATGGAAACATCAACAGCGGAAAGCCAAAAGGACAGTTACTTTCCCACAAAATGGCAAACAGGCTATCCAAAGTAAAATAACACCAGCAAACACCTAAAGACAAACCATAACAAAAATAAATCGCGACAGAAGAACCGCCTTGGAACGGTCAGCGGGAACGAATTCCACTGGGGGCTGAAATCGATTTTACGTGGCCACAATCGTCGCCCTTATCTCCGTCGCGATTTAGACAAATAATTTGTTCAGTCCGCATGAAGGCCTCCTAACTCATCAGTGCAACACCTCCGTGAACACAAACAATCAAACAACCACAGAGATGAAACAACGGTGAGGACTCGACAGCAAGAAACCACTGAAATACTGGAGCAAAAGAAAACCAACACTTAGACTCCGATGGGCCCGACCAGAGATAGAGCATCAGGCATCAGCCAACATTACTGTGAATTAGATATCTCTAACTCTCAATAAGCCTTTACACTAGAACCGTCATAGAATTTGAGGCCTGACCCACCGGCGTGCAATTAAAGAGGGAAGCAAAGTTGTCAACCGTGATTCGGTTAACTACCATGCATGCAGTCTGTCGTATAACATCCATGTAGTACCCAATCTTTTTATATCGAAGAATGATTTTACGAAATTGGGTGCTGAAGTCAATGCGGTTATAATTTTTTCTGAATTTGTATACTAAGTCACCATAAAATTCGGGTTCCGATAGACCTTGTTGCAGAAGAGATTTAAGTCCTATGTTGAGTTTTGAAATTAAATCAGAATGACGTCTGTAAAATTTTGAAAATGCTTTACGTAGTTTATGGTACCGATAACCCTGATTAAGAAGTTTAGCCGTTAACAATTTATTACGAGTGTTGAAGTCAGTTATATGACTACACACTCTCGCAAATCGAATTAATTGCGAAAAATAAACGCCATAGGATGGCGCACGAGGAGCATCACCATCCAAAAAAGCTAAATTTACAATCTCAAAATCAAAATCATCGCGTTTATCATAAATTTTGCACGAAACGAACCCATCTACAATTGATAGATGTAAATCCAAAAACAGGGGCCTCGGTATCAGAAGAATTTGCTTTATTTAACTGAAAGTCTGGGGTAAAGTCGCGCAAATTGTCCCCTATATAATGATCTTGAATTCTTCTTAAAATGTCTCATATATAAAGTCTTTCTTGAAAGTATTTCTCGCTCTTCTATTTTCAGCTATGCCCGTTTCCGTCAGACGAAGACTTACAGAATGGTTTACAACTGAGTGTGGATTGGAACGCCTTCCGAAGGTTGACTCTGAACACCAGTCTTGAAAAACTCTCTCTTCGTCGGCTGATGAGAACAGACTTGCGTGGTACCAAAGTGCAGGAAGCTTTTACCTAAACCAAATGAAAATCAAGTCTTTAGCTTACCCAAGACATCACGCTTTAACAGGGGATATTCAGCTCAGCCTATGCATTCTTTGAATGTCTAATAGAGCCTTCATCTCTCCTCATATGCTCCTGTGTATGTTTCAGATACTGGAGAAAACTTATAAGGAGCAATTAGACTGCAGCCTGAAACAAAGCATATAAGCTGTCCCAATCGATAAAGTAACGCTTATGAGTTCGAATATGGCTTAAATCTGACAACTGGTTTCGCAATTACATCCCTTTGAGCCCTTAAACTTTTTACGGTAGGCTTACAGGCCTGCCTGCGGACTGAACAAATTATTTTCTAAATTGCGACGGAAATAAGGACGAGGATTTTGGCTACGTAAAATCGATTTAAGCTCCCTCCCCACAATGGAATTCGTTTCACTGACCCTTCTTAGCCCCCGCCCGTCGTGGCTTGAAGAAATAGATGGACTGCATGATGCTGCAACGCAGAGCTGAAACCAACCCGCACACGAGTACTGGTAAACCCCTAAGAGGATCTAAGCCTGGCCAGGCATTGCGTTGCCAGTCGGCCCGTCCATGCATATAAAGCATATTGGTTTCATTGGGCGGCGGGGCTTGAGATGTCATTTCATCTCATTGTCGGGTAAAAGTCCCACAAAATTGGAAGCACCGTCTCCAAAATGACCTTTACAGTGTTGACGGGGACGTTAAACTTCAAATCAAACAAACAAATTCACTGACCGTTCCAAGGCGGTTCTTCTAACGTGGTTTATTTTTGTTATAGTTTGTGTTTGAGTGTGTGTATCGCTTATATTATTTGGTTTTGGCTAGCCAATTGGCTAGTGGGAAAGTACCTGTCCTTTTGGCTTTCCGCTATTGATGTTTCAATTAGGGTCTAGTTGTTTCATGTTTGCGCTCCTTTCCCTTTGGTGTCGCTTCTGGGAGCTGTGTGTTAATTGTATCGATTCCCGATCATTGCGGTCACTTCTATTTTTCAAATAGTTTGACATCAATAATTAGAACGTGGATGGCTCGTTTACGATGGCTTAGTAGGACATATTCTTGAGTCGATGGGACATTGTTACCAAGACCAGATACCAATATGTTTAGGCTATTTATCCCATTGTATACTAGTCGACTCTTCCATTGCCATATGTTGGCCAAGTCCATTTGTTATATAAGGGGTGTCAGGCCTATTTTTCATTTGTATTATATTTTTGACAGAAAATTCCGCTAGCAAATAGTGTAGGCGCTGATCAGACGTCTCATCGGGGCCTGCATTGTTTGCTAAGGTACCCCCTTAGGGGTTTCCCGCATACAATGGGTTAAGGAGGTTTAACCTTTATCGTCTTGAAAATGCTAAGTTGTATGTACTCATTAGAAGCTCTTTGATAGAGCAATTTTAATGAGAACAAAAATTATACCTTTCTAGTAAAGGTGTTACAAAAAATCATATATCTACACCCCCATACCTTGTACTGGCATTAACACCTATTGGCTCTACCTACACCAGTCTGGAACAAAATTTTCATGGTCTCAAAGTTGTTCGAGCACCTAAAGTTCTATGTCTTCTCAATTCGATACTACCATTAAAGGAACGATTGTATCCACGAAAAATTAATTCCGTATTCATAGTGGGCATCTATTTCGGACGAATTTGGTATGCATTAAATCATATAATTTCCCGTAATGTCATTATATATGTTCTGCCCAAAGTAGGAATCGGTACAAATCCGGAATTACCCTGCGCAAAGTAGGAGATATCACTTTGTTGCGCAAACTGAGAATTCCAACGTTGCGCAAGACAATTCCGGAATTGTCCCAGCGCAAAGGGAAAAGTAGGAACAATTAAATGTTTTTGTGTTTAATTTGGAATTTATTGCTATTATGAACCCTGTTATTAAACTATAGTTGTCAATTCTTTGGAAGTCAATTAAATATTCAAATAATTGAAAAACATAATAACAACATGCATTTTGATATCATATTTGGTGTAAAGATATCTGTTAGTAAGTGAGCACAAACATTGAAACGGATCCTTATACATATTCTGTTTGCTTCTTCGAGCATACCAGGTCGCGGGTTCGATCCAAGACAGGTTTGGTAACATGCTTTCATGGAGTTTGATAATTAATTATTTTTTCCGGCCAATCTCTATCATACGCTGTTTTACGATGGGTAGTTAGATTTTAACTAAAGAATGTAAAGTACAATTACGCATTAACCGTCCTAGGAAAAGCGTGCATATGTAAACTAACCGGCTCGACATGACCTTAACAGGTTTGACTGTTCCGTTAAACTCGATACCAACCCTTATTTATCATAAACGCGCAAGTAAACACAAAAGTGCTCCTGCAACTTCAACTTTCACAAAAATCTATGCTATGTTATCTACAGTCACTGTGCTGATTAACGGCTTGTTTATTAACCAGTCAATGCTTTGATTTTGTGTAGGGGATTTTACAATCCCGACAACACCGTTAAGGTCATATCGAGCCAGTCGATTTTCTTAGCCACACTTTTCCCGGACAGGCTTATACATAAGCGTTAAATCAGTACAGTGTACATTCGTTGCCAGAATTCAGCATTAATTTGGATGGATGGATAGATGTTTGTTTACTGATGTACGGCAGAGAGAGAGAGAGAGAGAGAGAGAGAGAGAGAGAGAGAGAGAGAGAGAGAGAAATCTTCCATGCACTCATAAGTGTGGCCGCATTTTGCCCTATAACAATTCCAATAAGTAAGTTGCAAGTCCGTATTTCGAATACGGTTGTGATGGAATGGGGTGTTTATACGGGTATTAATTGTCCCGTATACATTTAAGTAAAGTGGATTTTGTGTACCTCACAAACGCCTCATTTAGGGGATTCATAGCACTATCCAGCATTAATTTTTCTTTCTTTTTTTGGTAACAAAACTATTGTTCGTTCCGAAAACCAAATCGAGGAAAAACAACAATAACAAGAGTAAAAAAACCAACACGTTTTTCATCGAAAAGCTGTATCTGGTTTTGTTCTTAATATGTCCAAATAATTCCTATTTTGCACAGAGACATTTATCTGAACAAATAATCGATAAGTAAACATCCAATCTTTTGCGCAACACTAGAATTGTACAGTAGTCGGAGGATAAGTTGAAAGTGACGTTTTAGACTAAACCACCATCAATAGGTGAGACAGGGTTTTACCATTATTATCGATAAAAATCGAATAACCATCCTATAAAGTGAAAAGAATTAAGACCCTTTACAAGCAAAGATGAAGGCTCAAGTGATGAGTGTTGGGAATGTTCATAATACGAAACGACCATTCGTGGTTCGATTCCTACCAGTGTTTTTTTTTTTATTATTATTTTTATCGTGAATAGAGTTCTGTCATTTCTTTGATGTCCTTGTAGATCGAAATTTTATTTTATGTGTTCTTTTTTACGGAACCCAGGAAGGTACATGAATTTTTAATATGTTGTGAGTACAATACATTAAGTTGTGCGAACAAGATATTATCTTGTGCGCACAAGATAATATGTTGTACGAACAAGATATTATCTTGTGCGGAAAACATAATTTATCTGGTGCGGACAACATATTATCTTATGTGAACAAGATAATATCTTGTTCGAATAACTTAATACCTTGTGCGAACAAGATATTTTCTTGTTCGCACAACATATTATCTTGTTTGCAAAACATTGATCTTGGGAAGTTGTGCAAACAAGATATCTTGTGCGGACATGGTCTATGTTGTGCGGACAGGATATTACATGTATCTTGTGCGGACATCATAATATTGTTTTGGTACAACATAATATCTTGTGCGCACAAGATAATATGTTGTCCGAGCAAGATAATATATTGTCCGCACAAGATGATCTTTGGTGCGCACAGCATATTCAAAACAAATAGTCCCTTCCCGGGATCCGTACTTTTTAGGTCAAAGTTTTTTTTTTTTTTTTTTTTTAATTGTTAATGTTTTTTTTGTTCTGATTATATAATGACGGCGCAGGTTCGATATGTGCCTGTGTTGGCACAATTCTTTCGTGGAGATTGATCTTGAAATCTTTTCTACGATCATTCTCCCCTTCCATTGATTCAAGATGGGCAGTTGTCAGTTTCTGAATATGTTATCCGCTTATGTTGAGAAACTGTGGATAGGTAAACAATGATGACCTTTATATTGTTGACGTCGGTTGCTTTCAGTTGTGTCCTGGATTGGGTCTTAAGAAATCGTATCAGCAGGCACTATCATTGAGACATTAGACAGACGTTTGTAGCTTTGTGAGAATGTTAATCTTTGATTTTTTTTTTAAACATGCATGAATCTAAGAAGTTCGTGTAGTAGCTCGTCAACAGCTTCGTGATTTTGTTTCCTGTTTGTTCTTCTTAGCACATAAAAACAGAATTACTTCTTTCAGCAGAAGAAAAGGGCAATGCAATATTTTAAACATAAAAAGTATAATGTAATATTTTAAGAAGGAAAAAGAAAAATGTAATAGTGAGGCTCGAACCCACAACTATAAAATAACAAAATATTTGACGTGCTATTAGTCAGCCGTCTTTCCAATGCGCCAGTTTGATTGTCTAACAAGTGTACAACAAAATCGCATTATATTGAATATTACCGACGCTTGCTTACCTTTCGACAACAGTGGACTATGCTCAATAACAAAAACATTCGCTGACGTCACTTTTAACTTATCCTCCGACAACAGTACCGACATAATTCCGGAATTGTTGCGCATTGTGAGAATTACTTTGCGCAGGACAATTCCAGAACTGTACCGATTCCCAACGATTTATATTTGCCATCCATTAGTTGATGATGTTTCTGCTTCGTGTTTGATCTTAAATAATGAAAATAATAACAATATTATTATTTATAATATGACGTCGCGTCTGAGAGTGTAATAACATCATGTCATAAATTCGATAATTCACTAGTGGATTAAATATGCAAATTAGTAAGATACGCCCCGTAACGTTACATGTATGACGTCCTTAACGTCGGCGCATTTACTAATGGTGAAAAATTGACATATTTGTTGAAAACCCGTACATAAATGCATTTTAATATCATATGATAAATAGAATCTTGTATATGTGTTCATGTATTATTGAATTTATTAAACTCGTTGAGGAAACTGAATAAAATGCTCGGCAAAGCCTCGCATTTTATCACTTTTCCTCAACTCGTTTAATAAATCCAATAATACATGAACACTCATGTAAGATCCTATATTTATTATTATTATTATTATTATTGCTATTATTCAGTTTTGTTTATAGAATTGTGTATAATAAAGTTAAATATCATATGCATGGCCATGAATTTCTCATGTCTGAGTACTGTTCCAGAAAATAAAAACAATCACTAGTTTAAGGTAATTATTGAGGAATTTTAAACATTCATAGGTGTTGATTATAACGAAAGAAGGCGAAAACAGTCACTCAACTGTAATCGCATGAAAACTTCAAAATATATTTATTATATTTCCGAAAATATATTTATTTTCCTCTAAAAGAAATTGCCCTTGCATTGTCTTTTATTTTGTTCGACAATACAGTTATCTTTGATGTTTACTGTTTAGTGGATTTAAATTTTAATTTTAAATTTATTTTAAAACTTTTGTTCTGTAATAACGTTATACATTTTAATTATTTCTATTAATTACAATAAATGGAATGCAATCAGGAGGATATAAAACTAAAGATACAATCCATTATTTTTATTTTGTATTTGTTTATTTTACTTTATTCTATAGAAGATTTAATGAGGATTTTATTTCATCTCTATTTGTACAAACATACAATCTGGATAATAAAGGTTCCTTTTAAAAGGAAAGGCTTGCCTGGTTTTAAGGGTACTGTTCCTGGTGTAAATGTAGCCATATTGCCGCCACATGGATGTACGAGTTGATGTAGATGAAAGTACTGGTGAGGAAGCAAGTTGCACTGTTCTGAGTGAGTGAGTGTTTGAGTTTTACGTCCCACCAACAGCTAAGGTCATAAGGAGACGGGACCTCGGTTTAAAGACTCATCCGAAAGTCTGGAGAAGCCCGGAATCGATCCTGCGATCCCTGGTTTACAAGGCGAGTAGCGTATCCACTACACCACGGAGGCTTCTTGCACTGTTCTTGTTAATGGGACATAGACTTTTGATGCAGTGTACTCAAAGGCAATATACTTGGAATGGACAAACCCATGAGGTGTCAATTTTCTATGTGGCACTACCCTGACATTTATTGGAAGAAATATTTCAATGTTAAGGTAACTGAGGCATTGGCATGTGACCCAATGATCACATTCCAACTTTTGACCAACTATGATCGTAAGGGATCATTGTGATGACCCTGTTTTATTGAAAATTGCTCAGTAGTATCTGAGTAGTAGTTTGAAGAAGACATTGTTAACAGACAGACAGGAGGAATAATGGACTTATGGAGCACGGACGATATGCGATTTGGCAAGTAGAAATGGACCAGCAAAACAAAATAAATGTCCCTAACAGATTTATGAGAGTCAATAATGTGGTAGAACACATCATACATACTGTTTGTTTTGCTAGGTTTTACGCCCGTTCAACAATCTTTCAGTCATATACAGGCGGGTAGTTTCCTATCCATCGTTCCTCTCATGATGATTAACAATACTGTCAAGTTATTCTAAAATCAATCCAGGAATAAGAAAGATATTGATCGGACACGATAAAAAAAGACGCAGCAGTTCAGTTGACCTACTCTAGTTAACACTTCTGACGTCAGGAATCTACCCTATAAAATTTCAACACTAGAAAAAGTGTCCGTAGGACACGGATGCCCCCGCAAAATGCCATTTATAAAAAAAAATACAAATCTACTTCAAATCAATCATAAAATATATGCATCAAGGGCAGATAAAATAAATCCAAAAACCAAAAAATGCAAGAGTTGTCTTCCTTGTTCATGACACATCGTGTCAGTGTGATGAATGCACCTGTGAAGTTTCATGAATATATTCCATACGGTTTAGGAGTTATGGCCCGGACACGGTTTACTATATGTTACTAAGTCAAGGGCAGATAATCCAATAACCAAAAATGCAAGAGTTGTCTTCCTTGTTCATTACACATCTTCTCAGTTTGATGAATGCACCTGTGAAGTTTCATGAATATATTCCATACGGTTTAGGAGTTATGGCCCGGACATGGTTTTCTATATGGTACTAAGTCAAGGGCAGATAATCCAAATACCAAAGATGCAAGATTTGTCTTCCTTGTTCATGACACATCGTCTCAGTGTGATGAATGCAACTGTGAAGTTTCATGATTATATTTCATATGGTTTAGGAGTTATGGCCCGGACACGGTTAACTATATGGTACTAAGTCAAGGGCAGATAATCCAAAAACCAAAAATGCAAGAGTTGTCTTCCTTGTTCATGACACATCGTCTCAGTGTGATGAATGCACCTGTGAAGTTTCATGAATATATTCCGTACGGTTTAGGAGTTATGGCCCGGACACGGTTTACTATATGGTACTAAGTCAAGGGCAACTAATCTAAAAACCAAAAATGCAAGAGTTTTCTTCCTTGTTCATGACACATCGTCTCAGTGTGATGAATGCACCTGTGAAGTTTCATGAATATATTCCATACGGTTTAGGAGTTAGTGCCCGGACACTATGTCGGGACGGACGGACAAACGAACGGACAGACAGTGGTAAAACTTAATGCCCTGATGCTATTCTCCGAATAGGCGAGGGCATAAAAACCCATCGAGTTTTGACCTTCGAGTGAATTGTAGACTGCTACACAGTGACAGATGATTTATGAATGTGGTCCGGTAAACTGTGTTGACGGTAGTGCTTAGTAGACCGTGGCCTAGTGGATAAATTCGTTTCGGTGTTTAAACTTTCGCACAGAAACGATAGCTATGTCACTAGACCATCTCTCACTAAACTGGTACCCTGTATTCAATTAAAATATGCGAAAGCTATTGAGCTATAGGGTCAGGGAACCAGAACACCGGAAAAAGCTGACTGTATCTCTGATTTTTGCTTTAAAACAAAAACACCTGAGGATCCAAAATAACATAGAAAGAGAAGTCTAAAACCGGAACCACTTTTCCAATCTAAATGGCTTGCAGCCGTCGCTGCAAGCCAAAAAAATAAAATCATTTAAATCTCAATCATACTCTTTAGCTTGGGAACAAAACAACTTTTTTCAGTTTTGCACTGTAATGGATAAACCATTTATAGAATCATTACACAGTAGAATTGGTTGGACCATCGCTAGTAACACTCGTAACTCTTGCTGTCCTAGTTTCGAGTTATCTCTGCTGATAGAATAATAGAAACCATAGAATTCCAACAATTCTTATGCCCTTTGAGTTATATTTATGAATTATTGTAGACTTAATTTCTGCTTTAGCCGGTGCTAAAGGGTGTGGTCGGTGTTGAACATTTCAGTGCTGTTCATGAACGGATTCAATACAACCCAAGTCTGCTATTTCAGTTTATTTGGTGTACTCTTTGCTTCCAAACGATCTAACTATGCAGAGCTTATTTATACACAAATTTGAGTTACACACGATGTACAAGAAGTATTAAGTAATTCTCCTATAGCAACATTTGATACGGAACCCTTGAGAGCACTTTAATTTCTATATTACTTAGATATATATTGATGATACTTAGTATGATGATACATGGCGCACTTACAATTATATTTCAATGCTAAACTACCTATATTTAAAGTAGGCAGTATATCAACAAGGAACCTACAGACTATGGCGCATATATTCTATCGAGAAGAACTTTTTGAACAAAAATAAAAGGCGAATTGAATACAAAGGGGGGTAAACGTGAACGTGCTCGTAATAAGATATTCCCCACTTCATTGATGGAAGGGCATCAAGCCCATCAACATTTACAATATTCGAAATACAGCAACACACTGTTTAATCCTGTACTATGGAACACTTGGTGCCATAAAAACAAGGAAATCTATTTCCTAAGTATCTGTAATGATATAATTAAAACAAAATTTCAAAGATATTGGATATGCTTCAATTTAAGATAATCTGTCTTTCTTGTCAAATGGCGACTTAAGGCACAATTCTTATATATAACTCCAGACAAAACTCACATTAGACGGGCCTCCATGGCCTAGTAGATAAGAGCGCTGACTCTTAATCATTAGGTCTTTCATCTCTGTGGGTTCGAGCCTGGCCCGGGTCAAATGTGAGACGCCAAGTTCTGCAATGCAAGGTCAGTTGTTGTTTTTCTCCGGGTACTCCGGTTTTCGCCCACCTCTGATTAACGATTTGCTCGATATGAGTGAAACAATCTTGCAATGACCGTAAAACACCAAAAATATAACAGATATATGTTGCACACGAGTTTTGTTTTAAAGTGTTAACATGCGTTGTAAGTACAAAAGTATATCGTTTAAATAGCAAAGAACCAAAATTTGTTTTTCAGTAAAGAGCAAACCTTTAAGCACTCTGTTGATATAACAACTATACCCTTGAAAATACGTTTTATATGATCTGTAGTAGTTAAAGAGATAATGTCCTTAATAGTACCCTAAAAGTAATAATATATTCCATGTTCTCGTCAGTGTCCTATTGACACTTTGCATCATTGAACGTTGTATTTCCATTGGGGCGGGGGGGGTGGGTTCAGGTGTACCTCCGTGGGTATATGAAGTATAAAATAAGAATTAGAGCATGTATAAACCGGCACTCTATGTAACTTCATGGGTTTGGTGCTACTCTGTTGCGTTCAATTTAGACTAGAGGGTGGGTCATGGGTGTGCGACGGGTGGAGCAAGTCGACATACACAGGGTTGATCAATGGTTTTGTCGTGTCCTCAAATCGAAAAAAAAACTCAACGTTACGAGCAGGGTTTGGTGTTGTGCAGAATAACATATGAAAGGTGTCCGAGTTTTAAAGATAATGTTATATTTATTACTTTCACAATACATTGTGCGACCCGTAGGGAGAAAAAATCGGGTCAAGTCTAATATAAGACCAAGTCGGAATGTGGTATGTTATGCGGTTTCAAAATTAAATAAAATAAATAAATAAAATAAACCTAAACAAAAAAAAGAAAAAAGTCCTTAGCGGGGTTTAATGTCTTAGGTATGCCATGCGGTTACAATATTATGAAAGGACAAAAACACACCGTTGACAAAGGGTTAACAGGTTGAATGAATTGACATGTCTACAGAGTTGACGGGTCGACAGGGTTGACAGGTTTACTTGGTAGACAGGTTGACACGGTTGACATGTCGACTGGGTCATTTTGTATTAATACGCAACAGTCAGTGTATAGCTGTTGACAGGCTCTATTTCTTCAAAGTTCCACCAGCATGCCTTGATGGGGAAGTCGGCAGTCAACTCAACATCATGAAGTCTGCGGAACTATATTAACAGAATTAACAAGTAACTTTTCTAACACGACAAATATGGGAGACGATGACAAAGCGCTTTGTTGACTCCATCATCCACATGGAAGTTTTTTAACATAGTCTTAATGACAATGGTTCGCCCCGCCCTTTGGGGCTTGGAGAAATAGATTGGGTTGCATAACGATTCCACGCAGAGCTCAAACCGACCACACACGAGTACTGGTAAACAGCTTAGAAGGTCTATGCCTGCCGATGTATTTTTACATCTCTAGGTCACTGTATTCTCTGTACAGGTTTAAAACACTGTCTCTGGTCGGGCCCATTGGGGTCTAACTGTTGGTTTTCTTTTGCTCCAGCATTTCAGTGGTTTCTTGCTGTCGAGTCCTCACCGTTGTTTCATCTCTGTGGTTGTTTGATTTTTGTGTTCACGGAGATGTTGCACTGATGAGTTAAATTATAAATTATTTGTCTTAAGTAAGGGCGAGGATTGTGGCCACGTAAAATCGATTTAAGCCCTACCAGTGGAATTCGTTTCCGCTGACGGCTCCAAGGCGGTTCTTCTGTTGCGGTTTATTTTTGTTATGGTTTGTCTTTGGGTGTTTTAGTCGCTTATATTATTTTATTTTGGATAGCCTATTGTCCATTTTTGGAGCGTAGCTGTTGCAGCGTAGCTCCAGTGAGATGAGAAGTGATTTCGGCACTACTTGCAGTGTTACTGCATATGACCCAATCACCAGTGAGAACATAGTACCCCGTGTTAACGTAGTAGATTATTACGCCATGCGGTATCTTCTTATAGACTGCTTCACAGACCACTATTTCAAACGGAATAGATGAATATTTTTAATTGATGAAGTGTGTAGCAGTCTAATCCTTTTATAGTTCAGTTCATATAACCCAGTTTACAACCCATTTGTACCATAAAATCTCAAACCTGGCAACTTGCAAACAGGACAAACCCAGATCAGATACCACACAACGCGGAGTCTCATTATGACCTTCACTGCATACTTACAAAAGGTTCAGCCATTTTTGCCAAATATTTCGTGGAAGCCACAACCTGACATCCCTGATCTTAAAATGAACTCATTCCATACTGATATAAGGTGTCGAGGATTCCATTCGTTTAAAATGGATTAAGTACGCAGTGTGGGTCGATAATGTATTACCAAAATAAGACAGTTGGAATGAGTTTGGACAGGTGCACGTCAAGGCTTATATTGTAATCAGTAAAATTTGCAGTTTAGACACAGGTTGTAGCGTCTGATCTGGGTCTGCTATGTTTGTCCCTAAAAATGCTGCTAGACATATACTCAGAGTATGGGTTAATGTGTGTGTGTGGGAGGGGGGGGGGGGCAATGTTACTTTTTTAAAGCGACCAGTCTGCGTCCTAGGCATGTGACCATAAATAAAGAAAATTATCAGCTCAGACGCAAGTTCGATACCTGCCGGGTTCGGCAACATTCTTTCCAGGAGACTGATCGTGAAATCTGTTCCACGGTGATTCTATCCTTTTCGCTGATTCAAGAAGGGCAGTTGTTGGTTTCCGGTAAAAGACTGTGCACTGTGCTGTATTGACAATATCTAACCAAAGAAATTGCCTTGATGCCAGATCATTTCATAAATGGCCTCGTCGAGGCAATTTATTTCTATATAATAATAACGGAGTACAATGTCTAAACCTCTTCAAATATTCCTATGGATTGATATTGACAATAACTAACCCAAGAAACTGTCGTATGCAAGATCACTTCATAAATGGCCTCACCGATGCAATATATATTTAGAAAAATGTTAACAGAGTTAAACGTTCAAACCTCTCTGAATATTCCGATCATTTTTGGCATTCGGATTGATATTAGCAATACCTAACCAATGAGGCTGTTTTATGCAAGATTACTTTATGAATGGCCTCGCTGAGGCAAAATAATAAAAAAAATGAACATCTAAACCCGGCTTTGATCATTTTCGGCAAACAGGTTGATATTGATAATAATCAACCCGCAAAATTGCCTTATGCCAAATTACTTTACAAACAGCCTCGCCTAGGCAAACTGAAAAATTATTTCGAAGTGTAACTTCTAATCTACTTCGAATATTTTTGACAACTGTTAGCATACAGATAGATAATGTACCGATCTAACCAACGCGATTCCTGAATGTCCAATTTCTTTATTTCAGCCTCGGCAAGGTAAAAAATTCACCCACTGACACGGTCGTATAACTTTCAAACCGACGGGTATATTTTATAATGTTTTGCATGCAGATGTAAATTGACAAGATCAGGCTAATGATATTGTCTAATGCCAGATAGCTTTATAAACAGCCCCACCGAGGCATTTTTAGCTCACCTGAGCCTTTAGGCTCATAGGTGAGCTTATAGTATAGCCATGGTCCGTCGTCCGTCCGTCCGTCCGTCCGTCCGTCCGTCCGTCGTCTGTCCGTCCGTCCGTCCACCATTTTCAAAGATCTTCTTCTCCTATACTGATGGGCCAATCAAAGCCAAATTTCATATGGAACCTCAGTGGGATTGGGGAACGAAAGTTTGTTCGTGGGGTCTGGATCACATGACCAAGATGGCCGCCATGCCCATATATGGTAAAAAGCCTTCAAAAATCTTCTTCTCCAGAACCATAAGGTCAGTGGCCTTGAAACTTGGCATGTAGCATATGGTACTCGGGCCCATCATGGTTTGTACAAATGGTGACCCTGGGTTGACCTTGACCTATTTTACAGCAATGTCAATTTTGTCGACTTAGGCTTTTGCATGGGGCAAAGTGAAAATAATGGATTTATAGGAAACCATTGAAGACAGTGTCACCAAAATTTGTAGATCAGGTAAAGTAACTGAATACATGAATGTATATGGATCAGAAAGGTCAAGGTCATTCATTGGCCTTGTTCGCGGGTCTGGATCACATGACCAAGATGGCCGCCATGCCCATATATGGTTAAAAGCCTTCAAAAATCTTCTTCTCCAGAACCATAAGGCCAGTGGCTTTGAAACTTGGCATGTAGCATATGGTACTCGGGCCCATTATGGTTTGTACAAATGGTGACCCTGGGTTGACCTTGACCTATTTTACAGCAATGTCAAATTTTCCGACTTAGGCTTTTGCATAGGGCAAAGTGAAAATAATGGATTAATAGAAAACCATTGAAGACAGTGTCAGCACAATTTGTAGATTAGGTAAAGTAATTGAATACATGAAGATCTATGGGTCAGAAAGGTCAAGGTCATTCATTGGCCTTAGACCAAGGCCATTCAGGATCCATATTCAAACATTTTTTTCTCCAAAACTGCTGAGCCAATTTAAGTAAAATTTAATATGGAGCCTTTGTGAGTTGAACAAATGAAAAAATGCCAATACGGTCTAGATCACATGACCAAAATGGCCGTCACGCCCATATATGGTAAAAAGCCTTAAAAATTCTTCTCCTCCAGAACCGTAAGGCCAATGGCCTTGAAACTTGGCATGTAGCATATGGTACTCAGGCCCATCATAATTTATACAAATGGTGACCCTGAGTTGACCTTGACCTATTTTACAGCAATGTCAAATTTGCCGACTTAGGCTTTTGCATGGGAAAAAGTGAAAATAATGGATTTTTAGGAAACCATTGAAGACACTGTCACCAAAATTAGTAGATAAGGTAAAGTAGCTGAATACATGAAGATCTATGTGTAAGAAAGGTCAAGGTCATTAATTGACCTTAGACCAAGGTCACGCAGGTTCCATATTTCAAACATTTTTTCTCAGAAACTACTGAGCCAATTGAAGTGAAATTCAATATGGAGCCTTTGGGAGTTGAACAAATGAAAAGCTGCCAATATGGTCTAGATCACATGACCAAGATGGCCACCACGCCCATATATGGTAAAAACACTTCGAAATTCTTCTTCTCAAGAACCGTAAGGTCAATTGCCTTGAAACTTGGCATGTAGCATATGGTACGCGGGCCTATCATAATTTGTTCAAACGGTGACCCTGGGTTGAACTTGACCTATTTTACAGTAATGTCAAATATGCTGACTTAGGCTTTTGCATAGGAAAAAGTGAAAATAATGGATTTTTAGCTCACCTGAGCCTTTAGGCTCATAGGTGAGCTTATAGTATAGCCATTGTCCGTCGTCCGTCCGTCCGTCCGTCCGTCCGTCGTCCGTCCGTCCGTCCGTCCGTCCACCATTTTCAAAGATCTTCTTCTCCTATACTGCAGGGCCAATCAAAGCCAAATTTCATATGGAACCTCAGTGGGATGGGGGAACGAAAGTTTGTTCGCGGGGTTTGGATCACATGACCAAGATGGCCGCCATGCCCATATATGGTAAAAAGCCTTCAAAAATCTTCTTCTCCAGAACCATAAGGCCAGTGGCCTTGAAACTTGGCATGTAGCATATGGTACTCGGGCCCATTATGGTTTGTACAAATGGTGACCCTGGGTTGACCTTGACCTATTTTACAGCAATGTCAAATTTTCCGACTTAGGCTTTTGCATAGGGCAAAGTGAAAATAATGGATTTATAGGAAACCATTGAAGACAGTGTCAGCAAAATTTGTAGATCAGGTAAAGTAATTGAATACATGAAGATCTATCGGTCAGAAAGGTCAAGGTCATTCATTGGCCTTAGACCAAGGCCATTCAGGATCCATATTCAAACATTTTTTTCTCCAAAACTGCTGAGCCAATTTAAGTAAAATTTAATATGGAGCCTTTATGAGTTGAACAAATGAAAAGATGCCAATACGGTCTAGATCACATGACCAAAATGGCCGTCACGCCCATATATGGTAAAAAGCCTTAAAAATTCTTCTCCTCCAGAACCGTAAGGCCAATGGCCTTGAAACTTGGCATGTAGCATATGGTACTCAGGCCCATCATAATCTATACAAATGGTGACCCTGAGTTGACCTTGACCTATTTTACAGCAATGTCAAATTTGCCGACTTAGGCTTTTGCATGGGAAAAAGTGAAAATAATGGATTTTTAGGAAACCATTGAAGACACTGTCACCAAAATTAGTAGATAAGGTAAAGTAGCTGAATACATGAAGATCTATGTGTAAGAAAGGTCAAGGTCATTAATTGACCTTAGACCAAGGTCACGCAGGTTCCATATTTCAAACATTTTTTCTCAGAAACTACTGAGCCAATTGAAGTGAAATTCAATATGGAGCCTTTGGGAGTTGAACAAATGAAAAGCTGCCAATATGGTCTAGATCACATGACCAAGATGGCCACCACGCCCATATATGGTAAAAACACTTCGAAATTCTTCTTCTCAAGAACCGTAAGGCCAATGGCCTTGAAACTTGGCATGTAGCATATGGTACGCGGGCCTATCATAATTTGTTCAAACGGTGACCCTGGGTTGAACTTGACCTATTTTACAGTAATGTCAAATATGCTGACTTAGGCTTTTGCATAGGAAAAAGCGAAAATAATGGATTTTTAGCTCACCTGAGCCTTTAGGCTCATAGGTGAGCTTATAGTATAGCCATTGTCCGTCGTCCGTCCGTCCGTCCGTCCGTCGTCCGTCCGTCCGTCCGTCCACCATTTTCAAAGATCTTCTTCTCCTATACTGCAGGGCCAATCAAAGCCAAATTTCATATGGAACCGCAGTGGGATGGGGGAACGAAAGTTTGTTCGCGGGGTTTGGATCACATGACCAAGATGGCCGCCATGCCCATATATGGTAAAAAGCCTTCAAAAATCTTCTTCTCCAGAACCATAAGGCCAGTGGCCTTGAAACTTGGTATGTAGCATATGGTACTCAGGCCCATCATGGTTTGTACAAATGGTGACCCTGGGTTGACCTTGACCTATTTTACAGCAATGTCAAATTTGCCGACTTAAGGCTTTTGCATGGGGCAAAGTGAAAATTGGAACAAGTTTTCTTTTTGTTTCATTTGCTTCTGTATACAGTATACCATTTATGTCCAATGGACAGTTCCTCATATTTTCCCTTTCTGTGAGCCAGGCACCGAGGTTATAAAACTTTTTTCACGCTCAACTCACTTCAGCATGAAATTTACCCTGCTCATAAGTTTTAAAATGCCAACAAATATTGAGATGGCATTTTAAAATTTATGAGCAGGGTAAATGACATTTTCTGCTGATCTAAGTAGGAAAATTGTCACCAGACAGGTGAGCGGTTCAGGACCACTGGTCCTCTGGTTTAAAGACTAATTACGGATGTATAACTTATAAACTGCTGGGAAAATTATGATAATTTTTCACATGAAGATAAACATCATCAAGGCGTAACCAAGGAGAATGTCTAATGCAAGATAATTTTTCAAAAACTGATTACATAAAATAACTTTAAAGCCGCAAAACAATTGCGCAAGCCGCAGTTATTGCACGAACTATAGCTCAGCAGAAATCTTCAAGTAAACTGTAGAACTGCATGGTTGCTGTATTGCTCAAAAACATTGATTGTTGGTACTTGATAAAACTGCCTCGTCAAGGCGGTTCAATCAATTCCCCGCAATCAATGTTTTGAGCAGAGATAAGAAAATATCACAATTTTGTATCTTAAAATTTCCATATTTTTGCCAAAAAATTGACAATGTACAGGCGTGTTTTCGTGATGGTTGTTGCGGGGTCTACACCTTAGCGTGAGTTAATTTCAATATAGGTCTTGTTGCTTTAACACGACTCCTGGCACAGAATAGCTTCAAACAGCTATGTTCATTGGATCTATATAAGTTAAAATACCAATCAGACGCTAAATCAAATTATCAAAGCTACGCTCCATCAGCACTCTCAGTGCTTTGATGTGGGAAAGTAATTGTCCTTTATGGCTTTCCGCTATTGGTATTTCCATTGAGGTTTGTTGTTTCATGTTTGTGTTTCTTTCCCTTTGGTGTCTCTGATGGGAGCTGTGGGTTGATTTATCGATTCCTGATCATTGCCCCCACTTCTTCTTAACACTCCTCAGTGATACTAGAATTTGCATTGTACTAACACCTATTCTATTTCCTTTCCAACATATATTTTAACTGTTGTCATTCCTCAATGCATATCTGTAACAAATAGGAATGGTATTTTCACACTTTGAAAAGATGTGATATTTTCACATTGTGAAAAATAACATATTCATGTTATTATCACAGTAGCTGCCTGGACTAGAAGTTTGCAAAAGTCATGTAAAAAAATAGAAACTTTCGATAACTACCAAAAATATTTGATCTCGTCTGTTGAAAGCATCAGAAATTTCACTCGTGCTTCGCACTCGTATAAAATTATGATACTTTCAATACACTCGATGAAATATTTTGGGTTTTGTTTGTTTGTTTGTTTTGGAGTTTAACGGTCCAGTCAACACTATTTAGTTCATTTTGAGCCGTTCAGTTTACCTATCCACATTTTTCCTGGGCAATACGTAAGCGGTTAACCAGTAAGGTGCACATTTTTTCTCCAAAGACTGACAACTGACCTTCTTGAATCAGCGGAAGGGAGAGAATGACATTAGAAAAGATTTCATGATTAATCTCCGCGAAAGAATGTTGCCGACCCCGGCGCGTCCTCCCCAGTCGGACGCGCATCTGAGCTACCGAGGCCGGCTACCAAATAAATGTTTGGTTTTCATCTAAAAAGTCAATATCTTCTATATACATGACACTGCATGAGTATTTTAATTGCATATCCACCATACAGTGTGAGGCAAGATTATCTTCCTGACCATTATCACAGGAAAACGTGTGTTATATCGAGTTCAGTTTAACACAGTTTATGTAACTGTCAATCTTAATACGGACTATTATATTACTCGTGTAAAATGCGTTCTGAGATTACAAGGGTGTCTGTTACAAGTACTTGTGATCGTGATTTTTCCTTCCAGACTAATTAAAACAGGCTCTGAACATAGGAATAAAGGACCTACTTACATATTGCTCCACTAATAATTGTCCCAAAGACAATGAGTGCTTGTGACAACTGCTGTTAAGGTAAACTCATTTTAGAGTAGGGGGGCTATGATGCTCTACTGATAGAATTTACTACCACGCAACCAGCAGTTTAGCAATACGCTTCTCCCAGTTTCACGATTGATGATGTTTGCAACGAAAATCAGAGACGAGCCGAAAGCTTTGTCGCACGGTGTTGACCCTCTGAACAGGTATTGGAGATGACTGACAACATCGGCGGAACGATTGCGCAGCTAGTCCTTCGCAGTGGATTGGTCGAAACTATCAGACAACTGATGTAACGTTAATAAAAGTTTTGAATATGCAGCGTAAACCTGAAGAAGGTGGAATTGCACTGTGGTATAGAGTTTTGGACAATCGCTAAGCTCCACCCCACTTTCTGTGAGAAGCGGAATTAACCTGTTTTCAATATGCTAAATATTGATTACAGTCTCGATGTAATTTTGAAAAACATGTCACTTGTGACGTGGATTCTTGTTCAGCGTGTCATTGTGTTTTGACGCCATCGCACTTTAATGAACCGACAAAAGATGTCGTATTGCTAAACTGCTAGTTTTGCAGTCGTATGTTTTGTTCCAAACATAGACTTTCAGTACATGTGATAAACGCTGTCAATGTCAACTTACATTAGAGTAGTTGGCCAATATTGCTGTACTGATTTTACATTTTCAGTTTTGTCTCGAATATAGACATTTTGTGCTTGTGACAACCGTTGTAAAGGTCAACTCACAATTAAGGGGAATGGGAAAACCTGGCAGATTTTTCCGCCGTTTTTCAAAGGGAGCTAACTTTCGTGACTTCCTGTTTGCTTTTCTATACGCCCTGTCCCATTGAAAAAGGGGTCTACTCTTAAAGGATCGAATTTGGTCCTGAGAAGCAAATCCTTTCCTCCACATAACGATAACACACCCGTGCGACATAGTGCATATTTCTCATCTCCAAACTGGCTACATTTTTGATGAAAACACCTGATATTTTTCTTAAAAATACTGCAAAAATAGGTCGTGGGTGCTCATTAGAACCGCCTCAGTGAGGCAATTCTAACGAGTACCTACAACCTATATCTTGGAGCAGAAATATGAAAATAATATATACCCCCGTAAACCCCATTTTTCTCTATATAAAGTTGGGTTTAGGGGTGGGGGGCTTCATTTCACGGACTTGTTCACGTGATGAAGAGTAGATCCCCTATTGACATGGAAGACAAAACTACTTTTGCAGATGTTACCTCTCCTGAAGGTGTTCCCATTTTTTATTGGAGTTTAACGACCCAGTAAATACTATTTAGGTCATTTTTAGCCAGTATACCTATCAACACATTTCCCGGACAGGCTTATACGTAAGCAGTTAACAAGGACAATGTACATTCTTTTGGCCAAAAACTGGCAACTGCCCTTCTTAAATCAGCAGAAGGGAGAGAATGACCGTAGAAAAGATTTCATGAGCAGTCTCCACGAAAGAATGTTGCCGACCCCGACAGGTATCGAATCGAACCCGAGTCCTCCTGGTCACCAGTCAGACGCGTATCCGACTGAGCTACCGAGGTCGGCTCAAGAGGAGTTAAATAGGATGTTTATAATAGAAGTGATGGCAATGCTCAGTAGTCGATACAATTAACCCACAGCTCCCATCAGAGACACCAAAGGGAAAGAAACACAAACATTAAACAGCAGACCCTAAAAATAGCGGAAAGCCAAAATGACAGTTACTTTCCCACAAAATGGCCAACTGGCTGTCCAAAACAAAATAATATAAGCGAAACACACACCCAAATACAAACCATAACAGAAATAAACCGCGCCAAAAACGCCTTGGAACGGTCAGTGAAACGAATTCCACTGGGGGTGGGGGTGGGGGGAGGGAGCGGGGTAAATCGATTTTACGCAGCTGCAATCGTCGACCTTACTTCCGTCGCGATTTAGACAAACAATTTGCCCGGTCCGCACGAAGGCCTCCTAACTCGTCAGTGCAACATCTCCGGGAACACAAAAATTAAACAACCACAGAGACGAAACAACGGTGAGGACTCGACAGCAGGAAACTACTGAAAGGCGGGAGCAAAAGAAAACCAACAGTCAGACCCCGATGGTCCCGACCAGAGACAGAGCATTAGGCCCCAACCAACATGAAACAAAATCAAATTTCCTCCAACTCCCAGCAAGCCCCTTCGCCGGAACCGCCACAGAACCCGAGGCCCGGCCCACCGGCGCGCAATCAAAGAGGGAAGCAAAGCCGTCAACCGTAACCGGGCCAACCACCATGCATGCAGTCTGTCGTATAACACTCATGTTGTACCCAATCTTTTTATATCGAAGAATGATCCCACGAAACTGGGCGCCGAAGCCACAGCAACCATACATTTTTTCTGAATTCACACACCATGTCATCTTAAAATTCGGGTTCCGACAGACGAGTCTTAAGTCCAACATTGTACTCCGAAATTAAATCGGAACGATGCCCATAAAATTTTGAAAAGGTGATACCGAGGTAAGAAGTTTAGCAGTCAACAACATGTTTGTTTGTAACGTGATGACCACGTGTTAAATAGGACAATTTGCGATATTTTTGTGTCAACAGTTTATCAATTGACCACCCGCCGCTAAGGGCTTGAAGAAATATATGGGCTGCATGATGCTTCTACGCAGAGCTGAATCCGACCCGCACACTAGTACTGGTAAACCGCTTAGAGGATCTAAGCCTGTCCAGGAACCGTGGTGCGATACGGACCGTCCATGCTTATAAACCCTATTGGTTTCATTGGGCGACAGGGCTTGAGATGTCGTTTCATCTCAATGTCGGGTAAAAGTCCCACAAAATTGGAAGCAAAGTCTCCAAAATGACTTTTACAGTGTTGACGGGGACGTTAAACCTCAAATCAAACAAATAAATTATCAATTGACCAAAAGGTACTAACATCAGAAATTTCACGCTTGCTATTGTCCATGTGACTATCGCTGTGTACAAAATACAGGTAAAGGTTATTTATAGCCACATTATACTTGTCGTTGTGACGTCAGAGTGCTGTGAAAAAGGTTGATCTAGTCGGCTCAGACTTGACTTGTGTTATGGAACATTTGCAAACAGTGTAGACCCAGATGAGGCGATCCAGTACACGGCGTCTGATCAGGGCTTAGCATGTTTGCTTAAAATACTGTGATTTCACGTTAAAGCGAAATAGTTTAAGTATCAGTCCGGAACTACTTTTTTCCAGCATAAGCTGTAAGCGCTTTGATTTATTTATTGTCCTAGGGCCAGTTGTTCAAAGCATCGTTAGCTTAACGAGCTCGTTAGTGGTCATATTGTTAAGTGTTCTACCAAGTACACTATCTAAAATTCTGGTATTTTTGCTGAGCAATGTGAGCAGTTTTTTCATGTTGCAAAAGCTGCTTACATTTATTTCAGCACAAATATTAGCATATTTGCCATATTAACCCATTCGACACCAGAAAACCGAAATCGGGTACCCTGGCAAACAGCGCAGGACCAGATCAAACGCCGCAGAAAGCGGCGTCTGATCAGGGTCTACACTGTTTGCAAAAAATCCCAGCTATTTTCCAAATAAATTTTGAAGAAACACAACCTGACATCCCTAAATTTTGAAATGGACTCCTGCTTTTTATAAGTTGGAAGATTCTACTTGGTACAAAAAGGGTTAAATGATCAAAGTTTTAACGATACGTTAACTAACGACGTCGTTAGTTTTGAACAACTGGTCTCTGATATACATTGTATGTATTCATTAGAGCTTCCTCGGTAAGACAGTTCTACTGAGTAACAAGACAGGCTGGTCTGTATAAAAATCAAAAGGCTAACAGCTCTTGTTATTTGATTTTTTCATTGAGTATAGGCTGAGAAAATACTAAGTCTATTTCGGTTAACCATTAACCCTTTATGTACCCAATCGAATCTTCCTTCTTATATCGCAGGAGTCCATTTCGAAATTTAGAGGTGAAATGTTGTGTTTTTTCTTCAAAATTTGTTTGGGAAAAGACTGACCTTTTTGCAAAAAGTGAAGTCCCTGATCAGACGCAGGGTTCTGCAGCGTCTGATCTGGGCATGTACTGTTTGCCATTTGCCTGTTTCTGGTACAAAAATGGTTAAATTTCAGTATTTCATTACAATAACACATCCGTGCGACATAAGGCATTTTTTCACACCTCCAAAATGGTTATTTTTTGGATCAAAATTCGTGCTATGCTTCTTATTTATACTGCAAACATAGGCCGTGGGTTCTCGTTAGAAGCGCCTCATTCATTCTAACGAGTACCCACAACCTATCTCTTGGAGCAGAAATTAGAAAAATAAGTGTATGCCGCCTCGGTTCTATCCTGTAAAATCTAAAACTGAGGACTCGGTTAGAACCAGTACCCACAACCTGTGATTAAAAAATAATGCATGCCGTTTAAGAAATATGTGGATAATTTAGGAGATTTTCGTCTTTTATCTTGCAAATGTATGCTGTATATACTCATTAGAAGCACATCATCTAATGAGTACACACAGCATACATTTTCATTAAAGAACACCGAAAAGATGTCCAAACATATCTCGTTATGCTCTTTGCAGTAACCCTCAGTGGCTCGAACTACTCGAACTACCCCTATCTGGAACAGATTTGCGAGGTCCCAAAGGTGTTCGAGCCATTGAAGTTCGACTGTAGCAACATAAAAAGCAACCTAACTTAGATACACATAGTCATTTAGAGTTGATTGATAGACAATCGACCCAAAAAGGAAGTATATTTTGTAAATCCCACGTTTCTCGTTATGAAAAATAGAAGTGAAGGCAATGATCAGGAATCGACACCATTACTACACACCTCCCATCAAAGACACAAAAGGGAAAGTAACACTAACACCAAACAGCCTCACCACAATGAAAACGTCACAAGCGGGAAGCCAAAACGACAGTTACTTTCTCACAAAGTGAACAAACGGTTTTCCAAACTAAAAATTATGAGCAATTACATACATGCAAAGATAAACTATGACAATGGTAAACCACAACAGAAGACCCCTTTGGAACGGTCAGCAACAAAAAAAGGTTTTTTTCCTTGGGGCCTCAAATCGATTTTGCGTGGCCACAACCCCACTTCCCAACCCCCACCCTTGGTCTTGTGGATTAGACAAATAATTTATTCAGTCCGCATTAAAGATTTCCAGCTCATCAGTGCAACATCTCCGAGAACATAGAATTCAAAAGGATACTGAGATGAAACAACGATGAGGACTAGGGCTGGCTAATCGGAGCTGAAAAGATAATCGATTATTTGTCCTACCATTGTGATCAATAATTTGTTAGTATTCACTGATTTTGTTTGTTTGATTTGAGGTTTAACGTCCTCGTCAACACTGTAAAGGTCATTTTGGAGACGTTGATTCCAATTTTGTGGGACTTTTACCCGACCTTGAGATGAAATGACATCTCAAGCCCTGCCGTCCAATGAAACCAATAGGGTTCATTAGCACGGACGGGCCGACTCGCACTGCTTTGCCTGGGCAGGCTTAGATCCTCTAAGCGGTTTACCTGTACTTGTGTGCGGGCCGGTTTCAGCTCTGTGTGGAAGCATCATGCAGCCCATCTATTTCTTCAAGCCCCGATGGGCAGGGCCGTTGGTATTCAGTGAAGATTTGGTCATAATTTCACCTGTCTGACTTTCTGTCTGAGCATGACTTCTACCATATGTCGTACTTTACCATATAATTATGTATTTGAACAGACCGGCCTGAGCAAACAGTGCAGACCAAGATGCGCCTCATCATGCCACTCATTCAGCTATTTAAGGCGCAACTTTTGGTAGTAAATTGTACTTATCAAATAATCGATTACAAGCAAGTCAGTATTGATAATCATTTTTAGGAATTTATCGATCAATTAATCGATTATCCTATTAATCGTGCCTGCCTTAATGAGGACTCGACAGCATAAAATTAATGAAATGCTGGAGTAAAAGAAAACCAACAGTTGGACTTCGGTCGGCCCGACCAACTTGGGATACAATGCTCGGCATGGCGAAGACTGCGTATATACTTGCAAGGCATTACTAAAACACGCCTATGCAAATATATTGTAAACTTTACCGTCGAAAAAAAAAAAAACACGAAAATTTTAAGATGAAAAATTGTGAAATTTACTTATTTCTACTCAAAATTTAGAGTGTGGGTACTCGTTAGAACCGCCTAATCGGGGTGAGGCGGTACTATCGAGTGCCCACAATCTACGTTTTAGAGCAGAAATAAGAAAAATGAGGTTTACCCCTGTAATCCCCAGTTTTACTATATAAAAGCGGGGTTCAAGGGGGTCAAAATTATTTAGGAGTATTTTCATGATGATGATCGGCTTGCAAGGTGTGACAGTATGTGTTACTGATACAAAGAAATTTCATGTTACTATCAAATTACTTGAACCTATTCTGACGTTAATTATATCTTCTTTCTCCACACATTTTCTCAGATGCCAGTGACGAGTAAACTTATCAGATCTCGAATAATTAGTTTAGATACTTAAGCTATGTATCAAAATACCTTTACCACGACATGTTGTCACACGTGTTTGTGCACACAATGCGACTGTCCAGGTGACGAAACAATATTTCAAATCATCCAGTTTAGAGCTCAGTTATAAAGTAGACCAAATCACGCGTGCGTAGCGCGAGTGATGTCTCTCCCTACAACTGACCGAAAAAACACTGTGGTTATTACTCAACAGCAGTAGAGCTGATCTATTTCGATTTCTAACACACCAGGATTCGGCAATTACTTTGTGTTGTTCAACGTCCAAAAAGTTTGACGTCTTTAATCGGCGGCATTTCACGTCACGCGCTTCCGCCTTGTCATTTATTGCATGATAAATCACAGTCCTTTTCATGGGCCTCTGTGAATGCCATAATTCAAAACCATAGATTTACCTTGGTCTCGGGTCACTAGGTTGCATATTCTTGCTCAGTCTTCTGTGTCTTTTTTTTTTTTTTTTTTTTTTAACTTTTTTTTAACTGATCGGTTGGTTCAAGGCATACGGAGGTCGTATGAACGACACGATTCAGTCACATAACTACGATTGCCGCTTTGCCCATATATGGTAAAGCATTACAAAGTCCTCCACTGCTTAACCCTTGTCATGCTGTATTTTAATATGCTGCACCCACTACCGATTATCAACCAATCAGATTACTTGATGCAAATTATTGCAATAAATTCACAATCTGAATGGCAAACAATGTAGAGTCCTGATCAGATGTGATCTGGATCTTCATTGTTTGGAAAATAAGGTATATCCGGGCTCAGCAGGACAAGGGTTAACAGATCGCCTTGAAATTAGGTGACTGAGTTACAACGGTTTGTTAAAATGATGGTCCAAGGCTGGTTGGGTCTTTTATTTGGCACGGTCAAATTAGGTTCCTTTGGCTCCCAAGTATAAATGGGTCGATGTAATTAATCACAGTTAATTACCACGCCGTACACCCGGCTGCGGCGAAGACAGATTACTGCCTCGAAGACAGATCGTGCAAAACGTTTCATAGAAAGGGTAGGTGAAGTGTTTTTGTTTGTATAAATCGGGAAGACAATCTGTTGACTTTTCCTGCTATTGGAGAAGAAACTGAATGCCTGGAGATACCGCAGCAACAGTCTGACTATATTTCAAAGCCAGATAAGGTTTTTCCAGTTCGTTGAAAAATATTGTCATCTAAAACCGTATGTAATTTTGTTTTCGGCGTCAAGTGTACGATAACGGAACAAAATATGTTACATTCACTTACTCACGCTAAATCTACGATTATTCAGATTTTCTATGTTTCTTTTTTATAGATAATGTTTGTGGCGATGACTTATTTCTTTGTCGTTTCTTATTTCTCCGTTTATGTGTCATAACAGTGTTTATCTTTGTCTCTATCAGAGTTATTACAGCAAGTGTTCTCGCTTCAGTTTTTTTTTTCAAAATGCCCAAAATCTGTTTATCTGAGTTTAAATGATAACAATTGCTATATGTCCATAAAGTTCGTATATTGGGCTTCACTTACATGTTGATATTATTCCAAAATCTCCAAAGAATCTAACAAAAAATCACATATTTTGAGACCACTTTTTGTTTACATATTCTCAAATTCAGATCACGTGACACATCAGCAGTAAACTCCAGTTTTACTATATAAAAGTGGGGTTCAAGCGGTTCAAAATTAAATAGGCGTGTTTTCGTGATAGCTACTGGACTGGTCCATTTCTTAAGTAGAGCACAGTCAAACTCCAGTGGTTCAAACATCCTTGACACCAACATTTATTTTTCTAGACATTTGATGTTCGAACAAATGAGGCCTTAATTTAAAGAAATAATTTAGAGATATCTTACCGATCGTTTAATAAGGGGAAAATATTTAGAGATATCTTTCCGATCGTCCAGTTTAATAAGGAGAATAATTTTGAGATACCTTTCCGGACGTCTAATAAGGGGAATCATTAAGCGATATCTTTCCGATCGTTTTATAAGGGAATACGGAAGAGATATCTTTCTAATCGTCGAATTATGGGAATAATTTAGAGATATCCTTCCGATCGTCTAATAAGGGAATAAATTAGAGATATCTTTCGGTCACTAACAAGGGGAATAATTTAGAGACATCATTCGATCATCTAATAAAGGGAATAATTTAGAGAGACTTTTTTCCATCTTCTAATAAGGTAAATAATTTAGAGACATCTTTCCCATCGTCTAATAAGGGAAATAATTTATAGATATCGTTCCCATCGTCTATAAAATGTGGGTTCGCTGTGTGTACCCATCAGAATTGCCTCTTTTGCGGCGATTTCTATGAGTAAACACAGCATACAGTTTCATGTTAAAATAAGAAACAGCTTTCCGTCAATCCGTGTAATGAACTCCCCTCTGAAAAACGCTTTATATAGAGAAAAAAGTGGGGTTTACAGGGGTATACCTTATTTTTACTCCAAGACATATGTTATGGGTACTCGTTAGAACCGCTTCAATGAGGCGGTTCAAACGAGCATCCACAACCTATGTTTTGAGTATAAATAAGAATAATCATTACCAAAACACCCCTATACAAATACGTTGTAAATTTTGCCACCTAAAAATTGAAAATTTTGGAAAAAATGTGATATTTTTCTTATAAGAGAAATAAGGTTTACCCCTGTAAACCCCAGTTTTACTATATAAAAGTGGGGTTCAAGGGGGTCAAAATTATATAGGCGTGTTTTCGTGCTGGTCAGAATTTTTCATAAGAGGTAGTTCTAACGAGTACCCACGAATTATGTATTCGAGCAGAAATAAGTAAAACAATGTATACCCCCGTGAGCCCCAGTTTTCGCTGTATAAAGTGGGGTTTAGGAGTGTTTATTTCACGGACTTGTTAACGTGAATTTGCAATTGTTTTCTTTCGGTTTCTTCACAAAACATAGATGATATTACCTTGTTGTTTAGATGAACACCAAAAATATTTCATCTCGTGTATTGAAAACATCAGGAATTTGATTGACGAGTGTTTCACAGTCATGAAATTTCTAATGTTTTCAAAACACTCAATGAAATATTTTTGATTTTTTTTCAAATTATATTTTTCCCCATCACGATAACAAGTCCGTGAAACGAAGACCCCTCTAAACCCAGCTTTATATAGAGAAAAGTGGGGTTTACGGGGGGGCTTCATTATCTGCCTTATTTTTGCTCAAAAACATAGATTGTGGGTACTCGTTAGAACCACCTCATTGAGGCGGTTCTAACGAGCACTCACATAGATTTGTGGGTACTCGTTAGAACCGCCTCATTGAGGCGGTTCTAACGAGCACTCACAATCTATGTTAAAAGCAGAAATAACAAAGTTGTTATCACTTTTACCCAAAATATGTAACTTCTGACACCATGTTGGGCGCCATTATTTCACACGGCCATGTTTTCGTTATGTTTTCATTTTATACGTGACTTTGGCGATGTACTGTAATTGAACAGTTGTTCGTAAGATGCTTCGCATTCGTGAAAATGTCTGGTGTTTTCAATGCACTCACTGAATTCTGTTTTCAACACATTCGATGCAATATTGGTATAGTAGTCGCAGATAAGACTGACTAGGCGAAGCTATTCAGGTGTTGTCAATATATGTCAAATTCGCTGAGTCCACCAGAAGATTCGGTGGAGTGCCTTTCGCACGCTTTCTACAAGCGGACGAAATGGTCTTATACGTCACAGCTATGCTTGTGTTACAGTTGAATTCACACATCCAGGTGACTTGGTTTACCTTTTTGTTAATGGGATATTCCTCAGGCAGGTTCATACGATAGCTCCGCCTAGTCAATCTTATCTGCGACTATCTTATCGACAGTTTGATCACAGGCCTCGCTAGGATCACACGTGAGACGCCAAGTACTGCAACGAAAGGTGGTCTTTCCCGGCTACTCCGGTTTTAGCCCACCTCTGATTAACGATCGGTTGGAATAAGTGTAATAATCTTGAAAGGGTCGTAACCACCACCACCCCACCCTCCTCCAAAAAATGTCGACATTTCCATTAATTGGCATAATGTCATTTGCGTTCCCGATAACTTGAAATTTGACGACGAACCTCTAAATAGTTAGGTTTTGGTTTGATTTTAGATGCACCCGTGGTGTAGTGATTATGCTACTCTCATTGTAAAACAGGGGTCGCAGGATCGACCCCGGGCTTCTCCAGACTTTCGGATGAGTCTTTAAACTGAGGTCCCGTCTCCGTATTACCTTAGCTGTTGGTGAGACGAAAAACTAAAACACTCACTAGGTTTTGGTTTTAAATTAAACTGCTCCGATAACGCTGTTTAGTTTATGCTGAGACGGTCGGTTTACTTTGCCAAACGTTCTGGTCAGGTGGTTAAGCAGTACCGAGTGCACATTCTTTCCATTACGCTAACACACCCGTGCGACATAGTGCATTTTTCACATCTCCGAAATGGCTGCTTTTCGGATGAAATTCCATGATATTTTTCTTATTTATACTGCAAACATAGGTTGTGGGTGCTCGTTAGAGCCGCCTCATCGAGGCGGTTCTAACGAGTACCCATAACCTATATCTTGGAGTAAAAATAAGAAAAATAATGTTTACCCCAGTAAACCCCAGTTTACTCTGTAAAAAGTGGGGTATAGGGGGGTCTTCATTTCACGGACGTGTTCACGTGATGGCCGGGACTTCTTGAATATGGTTGTAGAGAAAATAAATAAATAAATAAATAAATAATATGATAAAAGAATTATCTTACAGAAATAAAATGTTTTGAGATTGCCAAAAAAAAAAAAAAAAAAAATTAAACCGCCCTTCTGAATCCCCTCAAAAATGTTGTTGCTCATAACCTTTGCCCACGAAAATTGGCCATCCTGGTTTCGAACTTGTGAAAACCTGATTTTTCAGACAAATAAACGGCGGCATAACGAAAAAATGCCTGTTCGAGTACAGTGGAATTCCTCTATTAAAACCACCTCAAATGAAGACTAATTATACTTTAAAAAGATTATTTAGTAGGTTGCAGAAGCCTCCGTGGAGTAGTGGTTACGCTACTCACCTTGTAAACCAGGGATCGCAGGATCGATCCGGGGCTTCTCCAGACTTTCGGATGAGTCTTTAAACCGAGGCTCCGTCTCCATATGACCTTAGCTGTTGGCGAGACGTAAAACTCAAACATTCACTCGCTTACTATTTAGTAGGTAATAGTTATTCTTTTATTGCGTTTTCTGCATGCTGTGTCCTCTGGTCAGAGACCACCTTTAGAACTGTTCAAAAGTGGTCTTAAAGACCACTTTTGAACAGTCCCAAAAGTGGTCTTAATATAGGAATTTTACTGTATAATGAAAATTCTACCATCACTACCAAAACAGAAATGAACATTTGCAGATAAATAATTCTGATATATTTCATTTTCTACTCAAATTCAAAACATAGTAAGAACCGCCTCGGGATTCAAAAGAGTATCCACAATCTATGGTTTTAGCAGAAATAAGAAAAATGTATACCCCTATAAACCAAAGTTTTACGATATAAAAGTGGGTTTAAGGGGGCCAGAATTATACAGGCGTGCTTGCGGAGACATAAAACTTAAGCGTTCGCGTCTTTTTTTTTATTATTATTAATGATGCGATTAACAGCCTGAGCAGGCAGGGTATATGCAAACCCATCAGATGTACTGTGTTAGAAACTCAAAAACGGATCAGACAGCGCAAAGAATAATACCCATCTTGGAGTTAACAAACAGTAATTAATGTTCAGATAAGCATGCCGTATGCGACATTTGTTGAGCAATGCAATGCCCGTATTAGGACACGTTTCCCTATAGACCTTGACATGGAAATATGTCAATTCGTTTCCTATTAATAATAATTTATTAAGAAAAGAAAGCATTTCAAGCGAAACTGTTAATGACAATAACAAAAGATTTTGTATTGAACCATGTAGTTAACTAACAATTCATTTTAGTCTCAAATAACCTTTCGTTCGAATTTTACTAAATTACCCCTTTAATTGCCAATGGAATCATCCACCTTATAGTTTTGTACCGGTCCATTTCTAATTTCGGGTTTGCTTTGTTCATGTTAAATTTACAAAACTCTCTGACCTTTAAGCGAACACTGTAGACCCATAACAGACACCGCGTCAAGGCAATGCTTGCCATTTTCCATTTATGTGACGCTCGGCATACAGCGTTAAAACAAAAACCAATCAATATAAAATATCATAATACCACGATCGTTGTTACAAAATTTTAACAAAAATTGATGTTATTTTCTTAAGCATATGCTGTGTTTTGAAATTATTTTTCAGTAGTGTCGTTAATATTTAAATGACATACCATACCCGAAAATCATGGTAAGGTCGCTATATTATTCAAACAAGAACGGATTTAAAGTGAAGCATGTTCCTCTTTTAAAAACAACGTTAACAATCAAATTATCCGTGCAATATTCGTCGTAGTTTGGTGATAATTTGTTAAAACATTATGAAAACACGCCTTTACAAATACATTGTAATTTTCACCGCCAAAAATGACAATTTTCCGATGATAAATTTTGATATTTTTTCTTATTTCTGCTCAAAATATAGAATGTGGGTACTCATTAGAACCGCCACGACGAGGCGGTTCTAACGAGTACCCACAATCTATGTTTTTGACCAAAAATAAGAAAAATAAGGTTTATCCCTGTAAACCCCAGTTTTATCACTTTGCCTTCACTGCAGCTGGTGTTGTGCCGTGTGGCGGCCGTAAAACGTCTCCCCGTACATCAACCATAGTGCAGTTTATATTTTACTTTTGGTCCTTTGAGATCAGCGTGAATATTCTGAGAAATCAGAAATAAATTATTGGTTTAGACTCATATTCTAGACAGGTTTTTAATTATTTGGACCCCATTTTGATTTATGTCAGTCTTTGAATCGACTGCCTATTCGAAATTCGCAAAATTGCAGTATGTTTCCTCTGGCTTTCTTTGCCGGATCATTACAGGGTCACTGGTGAGGCTTTATTAGCCGAAACTACGTAGTATGACCCATTTTCTTTCTTATGAATGTTTTCATTGCTCTTAAAGGAACTCATTTTTGATTTTTATTTGCCTTCACTGCAGCTGGTGTTGTGCCGTGTGGCGGCCGTAAAACGTCTCCCCGTACATCAACCATAGTGCAGTTTATATTTTACTTTTGGTCCTTTGAGATCAGCGTGAATATTCTGAGAAATCAGAAATAAATTATTGGTTTAGACTCATATTCTAGACAGGTTTTTAATTATTTGGACCCCATTTTGATTTATGTCAGTCTTTGAATCGACTGCCTATTCGAAATTCGCAAACTTGCAGTATGTTTCCTCTGGCTTTCTTTGCCGGATCATTACAGGGTCACTGGTGAGGCTTTATTAGCCGAAACTACGTAGTATGACCCATCTTCTTTCTTATGAATGTTTTCATTGCTCTTAAAGGAACTCATTTTTGATTTTTATTTACTATATAAAAGTGGGGTTCCAATGGGTCAAAATTATATAGGCGTATTTTCGTGATGAGAGTTTCTCTGCTATAAGTCGTTTTCAGTATTAAATACTACTTTGTATTAAAAATAAAAATAACTTCGAGTGACACAACTTTAGAATTTCATGCTAAAGTGAGGATATCACAGTATCGTTACACACATGCAAAGCGGTAACCAAGACTAATCATACCACAAGCCACAAAACTTAAAATGGAGCGTTCAAAGACAGAAATCCTTCATGCACAGACTAAAGAGTTTAACTTAGGAAAGATGAACTCCTTTGAAACGGAGAGCGAAAGTCACAATAAAATACAAACTCCTTTTAATAGCCTGGATGGTGATGCATTCAATGAATTCATTCCCGCGAAAACAGAATCTGTAAATGCACAAGTAGGTCGTTTCATTGAGAAAATAAAAGGTGAGACAAATACAGATCAGTCACAAGAAATGAACCCGAGAAATAACGAATTCAGCAACAGGGCAACAAAAGAAAACGCAAATAGAATGAAAGCACATAGAGACGAAAATAGCATGCAGAAACAGTCATCGCCTCAAAGGGAGGAGATATGTTCCGACACAGGAGCAAATAATAAACAGAAGAAACATCACATTACAGAAAATAATGAAACCGAAACGAACATAATAGAAGGTAAACAACAACAGTGTGTTAAGAAACTGCAAGAAAGGGGAGACAATGATGAAAACCCCAAGAATGCTAATGCATGCCAATTAGGTAAAACTTTGGAGTTTGATGAAACACGGCGAGACCAAATAACACCCAAAGAACAAACGCCTAAACATGACTTGCGAGACAAAGCTATCCTTCAACAAGTCGGTACTAAAACCAGCGAGGAAAACAAGTCGCCAAACCAAGAAATTGTCAAAGAAACTCCAGTAAAGGAACTCGAGAGGAGAGAAAGCAGAATAAGTGAAAAGCTAGCCGTAGCTGTGAAAGCCTATCAAGAGGCTTTAGAGAGAAGACTAAGTGTCGATCAGGATAAAAGAGTAGCTAAAGATCAGGACACGGATGAAGAGTCATCTGAAAGAGGATTAGAGCTATGGAAGAGAGCAAAAGATTCTGTACTTAGGAAAATGTCAAAACCAAAACAAACTGATGTTATTAAAGAGTGCCAGGAAGATGAAAAAGCAGTGCAGAAAGTAAGGTTTCATAGATGGAAGAAAACAACAACAAATTCTGCTCAGACAAGACAATCTGGGTATGCAAACAGAAGGAGATCTATCACTGAAATGCAGAAATCTATGAGAAGAAAATTGGCTCTCCGAAGATTCCGGCGTGTTGGTCGACTTGTAATTTTCTGTATGAGATGCGTTCAGGACCATTGTTTCAAGTGAGTAAGGACCTAATTTATTTCGTTCATGCAAAACATGATTTTTTTACATTATACTTTAACTAAAGCAACTTTATTCTAAATCTAATGATTTAAATTCTCACATTATCGACTGATTATTCCTTACCAAAGACATTACGAAAACACGCCTATTCAAATATATTGGTAAAATTTTACCACCAAATATGTTCTAGAAAGGGTTATCCTTTGGAAGCAAGGAATACACTACATAACTGGAAAATTTGGAGTGTACATGTTTTCTGGGCCAGACTAGCTAGTTTCGGCCAATTAGGCCTCATCAGTGACCCTCAAATATTTTCAAATTTCAACAATGGAATCAATGATTCCAAAGAACAAGAAATTATAAACTACACAATGATGTAGGGCAGGGAGACGTTTTTCGGCCGCCACCCACAAACCCTGAAAATTTTTAGACAAATATCGGGAATTTTTTTCGTATTTCTGCTAAAACCATAGATCCTTTGTTTAGGTTTCCATTATGGTCTGGTCGCTTAATGTTTGTATTTCTTTCCCTTTGGTGTCTTTTACGGATGGAGTAAGTTAATTGTATCAATTCTTGATCTTTGTTTTACTTCTACTTTGGGTACTTGTTAGAACCGCCTAAAAGTGGGGTTTATTAGGATCAAAATTATAAAGGCATGTTTGCATGATGATGAGAATCGGCGCAGTAAATGGACTCGAGCTTTACTCTGTATATCTGAACACCGAAAGCGTTTTATTACGCATGAAATGGCATTGATGTCTGGGTGCCATATATCTACCACGTCACAAAGACATCTATTTGCGTTTCGGGGTTTTGATCTTTTTTATCTTTTAACTTTTTACCTTTACTGCAGCTAAGGTGTTGTGCCGTGTGGCGGCCGTAAAATGTCTCCCCGTACATCATCATAGGGCAGATTATACTTTCTGGTCCTATTGGATCATTGAGTTCCTTAGAATCATTGAGTTCTGCTTAAGCCGATGCTAGAGGGCGTGGACGGTGTGGCCCATTCAGTAATGGTCATAAAAAACGAGTCTGCTATTTTCGTTTATTTAGTGTGTTCTTTGCTTCCAAAGGATCTAACTATTCAGAACTTATTTTGATAACAAACTCAGTAGCAGGTTTAAACTGTACGGGATTTTCACCACAGTTACTCCGATTGTTTTTAATGAAATTAGTTCAAAACCATATACATTTTGTTTAAGCAAAGTATAGCCAAATACTTGATTGCCGATTTCAGATTCCGCGAGCGAAGTGAACTGACACCCTACATGCAGACCTTAAACTACATGGACTATACGGCGGAACAGATAAAAGATCTCATGTTTGACAGGACTACATTTAGAGCCGACAGACAGGTAGTTAGCTTATAATTCATAGATACCAGGCTTTGAAACTAGTCTGGCCCAGAAAATCTGTACACTCTATACTTTTCAGTTCTGTGGTGTCTTCTTTGCTTCCAAAGGATAACCATTTCATAGAACATATTTGAAAAATCAGATTATATTTTGCTTGGAAACAAAAAAAATACCGCAATCCAAAATTCCAACGTAATTGTTTCACAGTAATTGTCCACCGCAACAAATTCCAATTGAAATCATGCTAAGAAGTGAGGATATTGGTGTCACAAAATAGAAGTAATGCGCTAATGTATGATATAGCTCCAGTGTTTTAACTAAACTATCTTTGAGTTAAGCCCCCCCCCCCCCCCCCCCCCCACCCCCCCGCAGTGGTATTCGTTTCACTGACCGTTTCAAGGCGGTTCTTCTGTCGCGGTTTAATTTTGTTAGGGCCTGTGTTTTAGTGTATGTATCGCTTATATTATTTGTTTCGGATAGCCAATTGACCATTTTGTGGGAAAGTAACTGTCCTTTTTGGGCTTTCCTCTATTGATGTCTCCATTAGGGTCTAGTTGTTTCATGTTTGTGTTTCTTTCCCTTGGTGTCTCTGGTGGGAGCTGTGGGTTAATTGTATCGATTCCTGATCATTGCATTCACTCCTGTTTTATCCGATTACATTATAGTGGGTTTAAAGATTGAACAAAATGTATGAATATTAATACATTTCATGCATCCAAATATGTTCTTTACAAGGATTGTCCTTTAGAAGCAAGGGATACATAGCAGAACTAAAACATAAAGAGTGAACAAGTTATCTGGGCCAGATAAGAACTAGGTTTGGCCAATTAGGCCTCATCAGTGTCCCCTGAGAATTTTTAAAATTAATGACCCCAAAGGACCAGAAAATATAATCAACACAATGACGAAGGGCAGGGAGACATTTTACGGCCAACACACATTCCACGAACACCAGCTGTGGTGACGTTATATATGTTCTATAAAAGGGTTGAAAGCAATCAATACAACACATCATTGAACAATATCGAGTGATTCAATTATCTTGTTAGTATGTTATAACATTCAGCGATGGTAGAAATATTTTATATTTAAATTTGAAAATAGCGACAAAAACACAGTAAAGCGTTAGATGCTAAAGAGGTACAAAAAATAAACAAAAGTGCTGCGACGGCTAAGAAAACCCTTTGATGAATCTGAGTTCTATTGCCCTGCCCACGTGACTGTCTCTGATCCGTCATCCGAAGACCTTGGCCAAAATTCATTTGGATTGCAGATCTATCGACATTTCAAAGGATACTTTCTCTAAAACAGCTGGACCAATTTCAATTTGTTTTCAATTGCAACCTGAAAGTTTGTTCGGTTACTCCATGTCATACGACCAAGATTGCCACCATGCCAAGATATGGTAAAATCTTCTTCTCCAGAACCACTGTGCCTATTGTCTTGAAACGTGTTATTTAGTATCAAGAGAATGAGTACTAAACGTTTGTTCAACTGATGGCCCTAGGTTGTCCTTGAGCTATTAAATGACAAGGTCAAATTTGGTTCCTTAGACCTCAGACTCTATGACGGCTCCAGCCTAACCACTACTATTTTTAAGTAATGTCGATTGATGCCTGATGCTCTATCTTTGGTCACGCCTACCAGAGTCCAACTGTTGGCTTTCTTTTGCTCCAGCATTTCAGTTATGCTGTCGAGTCCTCTTTGTTGGTTCACCTCTGTTTTTGTTTGATTTTTATTTTCTCGAAGATGTTGCACAGATAAATCCTTCATGCGGGTTGAACAAATTGTTTGTCTAAACCACCACTGAAACTAGGGCGATGGCTGTAGCCACGTAACATCGATTGAAGCACCCACACCTCCAAATAAAAAAAAATGAGCCAGCGCACGACAAAACCTACAATAAGACATGTGCGCCCAACGAAGACTCAGATCAGCCTGCGCATCCGCGCAGTTTGATCAGAGTCTTCGTTGTGCGCTCTAATGATAGCTAAGGGTCCAATGCTCCTTCATGCAGCAAGAGAAATCAGAGTTAGACTATTTGGATGCGTAGGCTGATCCGAGTCTTCGATGGGCGCACACGTCTTATTGTAGGTTTTGTCGTGGGCTGGCTCAAATTTTAGATAACCGTTCTAAGACGGTTCTTGTGTTGTGGTTATTGTTCGTCTTCGTATGTATTGCTAGTATCGTTTTATTTTAAGCCAGCGCACAACAAAACCTACAATAAGACATGCCTGTGCGTCCATATAGTCTAACCAGAGACTTCTCTTGCTGCATCAAGGAGCATTGGGCCCTTAGCTATCCTTACAGCGCACAATGAAGACTCTGATCAGACTGCGCGGATGTGCAGGCTGATCTGAGTCTTCTTTGGGCGTACATCTCTTATTGTAGGTTTTGACCCATCTTCTTTCTTGTGAGTGTTTTCATTGCTCTTAAAGGAACTTATTTTTTATTTTTATTTGTCATGCGCTGGCTCATTTTGGATAGCCGTTTTGCCATTTAGTAGGAAAGTAACTGTCCTTTTGGCTTTCCGCTTGTGAAGCTTTCATTATGGTGAAGTTGGTTTTATGTTTGTGGTTTTCCCTTTGTGTCTCGTCTGAGAGGTGTGACGTAATTGTATCGATTCCTGATCATTGCCTTTGCGTTTACTTTTCAATGAGTGTAATATCTTTGCTTTGGTTTAACATGAACCTCCATTGAGATAATTCAATCAGATTTGTTATGGAAAATGGAGAGCATAGTAAAAATGCAGGTTTTATTTGACATTAATGATAATCAGTAACTTGTTTGCCTGTCTGGCATATATTTATGTAACAAAAAAAATAATAACGCGTCCATTCATTAACCATAGTAAAATAATTTTCAAGCTGCGAATAGTGCTACTGAGCTTTAGCATTCTTTATCTCATCTCATTAATTTACCTTAATTTAGTAGCAGATAGTGTATTGACAATACTGGTATTTCTGACCTTTTTACAGTAACATATGTATCACTTTGCTTGGTATATGACACTGAAACCCCAAGTAGAGGGCATTAAAATGCAGTATCAGACTAGTGGAATGAAAACAAGTCTTAAGAGTCTTTTATTTATTTATTTTTTTTTTCAGTTACCTGATGGTAACCCATTTATTCTCCCCGTCATATGATATACAGTGGGTCGGGGAGGACCATCCCACTGTATACCTTACAATCTACATATTTTCAAATGAGCATGTAGCATAAAGATGTTTCGTCACAGCATAGATCCACAACAAAAGCGACGTCGAAGGAGCAGTTTTCTGTATCTTTTAGTTCCATGATATGTTTTAACCATGCATATTTTAATATAATATTAACAGAGATTTGGTTTTTGAATTTACGGCCCTTTCAAGATTGTTTCATTCATATCTAGCGATCCTTAATCAGAGGTGGATGAAAACCAGAGTACCCGAAGAAACCCTGTTAAACTGGGCATTTGCCCTTAGCCAGGCTCGAACCATAGTGGTGGGCGAAAACGGCCGTAACATTGTTTATTAACATGGATAAACTGCCCTATCAACGTCATTTCAGTTATGGGTTTATATTAGGTAATAGACATGCAATATATACTACTCAAAGTTTGATAGGGATCACTTTTTATATTCCAAATTTTGCACTGAAAATTTAAAATTTCTCGACAGAATTTGTACTCGGTATATTGGTAAATATCTGAAACAGAAACTCATGTGCAGTTCAGTACTCATAAAAGTGCACACTTCGCAAATGAATTCATGCACCCCCAAAATCTTGCGTAGCACTGCTTTCCAACAGACCAATCAAACTTGTCAGTGTTCCTTTACCAAGCGTAAAATGGACTTCATTTGAGTTTGTGAAACACTAAAATGCCTAGAGCACAATTAAGAAACCGTCTCAGCCCCGAAGAAATGAATCGTGGCGTCGGAATGTTGGAATCTGGCGTCTCTCAACGTCGTATTGCTGGGATTCTGAATGTGTCTCAGAGCGTGGTTTCCCGAATGTGGAGTCGGTATCTTACCCATGGAAATCCCTCACACAGATACGGCGGGGTCGAGAAAGGGCTACAACTCAACGTCGGGGCCGTTTCTTGTTGATTCAGTCTCGACGTCAACGGTTCCTGAACACTACGCGTTTGCACAACGAGCTTAAGAACGGAACTGGAGTACGAATTTCTGCACAAACTGTCAGAAACGGGCTCCACGAGTTCGGACTTAATGCCATGAGGCCTGCTGTACGTGTTCCGTTGACGAGACAGCACGTGCTAGACCGGTTGGACTTTGCCAGAACTAACGTCAGGTGGACGGTTCATGGCTTGACGCCAGTACTGTTTACTTAGGAGTCCAGATTCTGTCTAAACTTCACTTATAAACGTCAATTGGTGTGGCGAATGTCTAAAGAGCGATTCGATGGCGTGGATGTGACAGAGCATGATCGCTAAGGAAAGGGGTCAGTCATGGTTTGGGCTGGGATAAACGTGAACGGTAACACTGACTTGTATGTCGTTGAAGTGAGGTACTGTAATGATATTCTTGATGAGTTTGTGAGACCATATGCAGATGCTTTCGGCCCGGACTTCATTATGATGGACGATAATACCCGTCCCAACCGTACCGACGTCACTGATTCCTATCTGGAACGTGAGACAATCGTTCGTATGGACTGGCCTACTCGGTCACCGCACTTAAATCCGATTGAGCATGCGCAGGACATGCTTCAGCGTGCTGTGTCAGCCCGACCTGTGCATCCGAGGACTTTACAGGAGCTCAAAGATGCATGGTTGCTGAATGAAAGCTGATTCAACAAAACCGGATACAGACTCGGATTACGAGCATGCTCAGGAGATGTCGTACTGTAATTGATGCCCGTGGACGCCATACACGTTATTAGGCACGTTTGTCTAAACAAATTTGGAAATTTGTGAAAAATCAGTTGTCCAAATCCCTTCGTGTTACGGCAAATTTTGGGGGTGCCAAGACGGTTGCTGTTGTCACGCTTGAATGCAGTACCAGTTGACAAAATTAAGCACTAGGTTTTGTGAAGGATACGTGTTCTATCATTATGTATCAAATTTGGATTCAGCTGATTAATTCATCCAAAAATTATTTTGCATTAAAAAAGTGATCCCTATCAAACTTTGAGTAGTATATATCGTACAGAATAAACAACCCATCATCAGGTAATAGAAAAAGCATATTCGAAAGAAAAAAAAAAGTGAAAAAGCGGGAAAAAAAAGTCTCATTATCCCAGCCTCACTCAGCATGGCAACACCTGTATTTTTATACTTGACTATGTTAAGGAATTTATATATATATTTATATCTGTCAGGGGTATAAATCACATTAACCCTTATCTTGCTGAATATCATTTAAGCGACCCCCATTTCTGTCTATCAACCAATCAAATTACTTGATGTAGTTTATTACTACAAATTCATAAACTGAATGCCTAACAGTCTTTTAAGAGTCTTTTAGGTTATTTAAAGGTTACTGTATATTAAGTTTTTTTTAGCTATGCTCCATGCCTTATTGAGACTTTCATGCCGTAAGAGTGTGTCATAAACAGAGTTAGGGAGCATGTATCAGGGGCTCCAAAAATAATATAACGAACACGAGGCCGAATTGGCCAGCAACATTTTGGTATTGTTGTTGTGTATTCGTTGTTCACAATGCTCTTCTTTTTCTAGTTTCCTTCAAATACATTGCTCTTCTTGTTTCAAAAATAGATTGTTAACTTAAAGGCATTTATTCTTGATAATTGAGGACTATCATTTCATTACATAATATTATGTAGCCCTCAGTGCTGACTAAAGAGAAGTCCTTTGTCTTCAACAGGTAAGGGGCCTCCCTTGGGAAAATCAATAATTTACTAACTGTTGACTAGAGTGCACATTATTGATTTTCCCCTTAAGTGCCTCAGTCAGGGGATTCAACAAGAGCTACTAATCACCCTATTTAGGGCTGCCTTTGATCTGCTATAGACAGTGTATCAGAGGGGGCAATAAAACAAATATGAACACACGGTGTGTCCTACCGTTCAAGAATAATTGCCTTTAAGTGTACGAATTGATTTCAAAAATGCAATAAATTCGATTCACAAAATAGTTATCGCCCTTAAAGTATTTTTGTCCTAAACCTGGAAAACGATTTCCATAAAAAAATTGGGCCTTGCAACTCCGATTATACAGCCAACCTTCAATGGGGCTAGAGTATAAGAGCCTTACATACTTTTTAGGGATGGATCAATCCGAGTGATGTCAGACAGTTAACCGGAGGGACGGATTTGTCTATTTATATCCCTCACACACATGTTAGATTTTGCATGCCTTTAATTTCTGGGAGTGGATTTTTTATAATGCAGTCACTTCGATTTGTTGACACCCGCCATATTTTGGTGACAATAACGCCACGTTTGTTTGCCATTACTGTATGTGCAGTACGACTTGACGACGGTGTTGTGTACGTTACGTTTTATTCAACAAGTGCACACAAACCATATGAAATTTTTTGTCCTGTCCCTGAGTTTCTAACCCAATTTTAAGTCCAGGCTTTCCTTATCTGGTGGGCAAGAAAAGTTGTTCTAGGCAAAATTAGATCACGCCAGTCATGTCTCTAACTAGTTCTTATCTGGACTGGTTATGGGAAGAATTTCCTAGTGACTAAAGTGCAGGTTTGACTCAGCCCTGGTAAACAAGTCATCGGCAGTCGAGTCGTATTATCTGGACTGGTTATGGGAAGAATTTCCTAGTGACTAAAGTGCAAGTTTGACTCAGCCCTGGTAAACAAGTCATCGGCAGTCGAGTCGAATTTTGATAATTTCAATCCATAAAAAACACATCCGTGCGTCACAGTGCATCTTTTTCACGTCTCCAAAATGGCTACTTCTCTGATGAAAACCTGTGATAATTTTCTTATTAAGTTGCGGGTGCTCGTTAGAACCGCGGTTCTTACGAGAACCCACAACCTATGTCTGGGAGCAGAAATAAGAAAAATAGTGTATGCCCACGTAAATCTCAGTTTCTCTATATAAAGTGGGGTTTAGTGGGGTGTTCATTTCACGGACTTGTTTACATGACGGAAGTCAAGCCAATTGCCACAGTTCAGTTGTGGGCCCCCACCCATAGGAGCTTGAAGAAATGTATGGGCTGCATGATGCTTCCACGCAGAGCTGAATCCGGCCCGCACATTAGTACTGGTAAACCGCTTAGAGGATCTAAGCCTGTCCAGGAACCGCGGTGCGAGGCGGACCGTCCATGCTAATAAAACCTATTGTTTTCATTGGGCGACAGGGCTTGAGATGTCATTTCATCTCAAAGTCGGGTAAAAGTCCAACAAAATTGGAAGCAACGTCTCCAAAATGACCTTTACAGTGTTGACGGGAACGTTAAACCTCAAATCAAACAAACAAACAAACAGTTCAGTTGTGTATTATTATTGATCTGTACCTTGCTAGCACTGTTATCGGGTTGATTTTGTTTTTTCCAGATGCGTATCTCTGAAGAAACTAAGAAAATTCTTAGTAAAAGGAAGTCAACCAGAACAGAACAAGAAATATATAGTGTAAGTAGTTCATAGCCAAATTCAAGACGTCTTTTGCTACACCTCTTGTGGATATAGACGCAGTAGCCTCCCGTCACACAGCGACTAAGCTATGAGACGCTTTTTTTCTTAGAGAGCTCAGGTCATATGATCAAATTTAGTGTGTGTGTGTGTGTGTGTGTGTGTGTGTGTGTGTGTGTGTGTGTGTCACGGAACTACCGTGACTTTGTTACTTATTCCTTTTAGGCATTCTTTAATATTCTTATATTGTTTCTGTAAATCTTTTGATAATATGTTACATGCAATTCATCTTAATTACGTTAGGTTCATTAAGGTAACTTGCAGTTTATTTTAACAATAACTGACGTAACGTCTAATGACGTTGACGTCGTTGCTAAGGACAGAAGGTAACAATAGTAGGAAGAGACTCTAAGAAGAATAAAGAAAAACATAAGCACGTTCCCTAAGATTAGATGCTACCAAAGTGAAAGACTAGGAAAGAAGTGATCAATGTAACCGAAAGGAAAGTGTTTTATGTTAATCATTAATGAAAGAATTAGTCTGAGCTGAATTAACTGATCTGTGTTGATATTTAACTGAAAAACTTAAATAGACTGCTCATTCAGAATTTACCAATGTGGCTTTATTACATTGTTATATTAAACATATATATATTTTACATGTTTATCAACTATTTGTCGCCGCCACATTGTTTGGTGCCGGAACCCGGGAAATATTAATAAAAATTAGAGGCCTATACTGTAGAGAACAAATATGTCACTTGGATTTTTAAAATCAAACCGAACACGGTACAAGAATATTCTTGATAGAGAGTTGGCGTTAGGAAACAGTCTATTACTTGACGACCATGATGGAATAGAACTGAAAGACTTTATTTTAAAGATTGAATCCTGTATAAACAGACTGACAACTTTTTGCGACAAGCTGGAAACCACAAATGAAAAACTTTCACTGGCTGTCGCTGAAACACAAGGAGTGGAAGATATGGAGCAGTCACTGGCTGTTGATGGTTTATTCATGACATCAATCATAGATTGTAGAGATAAGCTAGTGACATTGAGTAAGTCTCTTTGCGATGAAAAATCAGTGTCACAGAATTCCTCGACTATGACCATAGCTGATGACAGATATAACAGAATGGAACAGTTGCATATTCAGATGCAACAGCTGTTTATAGATCAACAGCGTGCTCTAATGCAACAAAACGAAAGACAACAGAATCCTAGTGGGACCATAAAACTACCTCAACTAGACATTCCAACATTCAACGGTGACAGGATGAGGTGGACTGAATTCTGGGATGCGTTCGAATCCACTATTGACAACTATGACAGCTTGTCCAACATAGACAAACTAAAATACCTTAACAGTAAGCTGGTAAGTGAAGCAAAACAAGCAGTTTCAGGTATTCACTTGTCACATGAAAACTACGATGTTGCTGTAGAGTTACTGAAAGATAGGTTTGGAGATCAGCAAACTGTAATCAATTCACATTATGCAGAACTTATCAACCTAACATCTGCAACCAATAATACCAGAAGTTTAAGGTTTCTTGCTGATCAAGTAGAAAAGAATTTAAGAAGCCTTGAAGCACTGAAGCAAGACATTAATCAGAATATTTTCATCTCAATAATGACATCAAAAATCCCGAGAGATGTATTGATACAACTGGAAATCCAAAAGGGCTCGAAGAACAAGTGGTCAGTAAATAAACTTCGGGATTTACTCAATGAGTACATATCAGCACGTGAACGGGCTGAACAGCAGACAGCTTCAGAAAGTAGATACAATACCCCCAAACCCACAAGATACACATCAGAAGCACTAGTAACAGGCTTCAAAAATAAAGAATCTGCAAAGGTACGCGAGCCTTGCCGATATTGCAGTGCAGAACATTGGAGTGATAACTGTCAGAGATACCCTACCTTAGAAGCAAGAAAAGAAAAGATCAAAGGCTGTTGTCTTATTTGTTTAAAAAGGAGTAACAAAACAAATGAATGTACCTTATCAAGAACATGCTATTACTGTGGACAAAGTAATGTTCATCACAGAAGTATATGCCCAAAACGGTTTGGAACAGCAGTCTTGCGAGAACCGGTACACATAGCTGATGAACTACAAGAGCAAGAAGAAGAGGAGGATATAGAACCTTTAGAGCAGGAAGATGAGGAACCAACAGAAAACGTTCTTATCTCATCGGGAGAGATTGTCCTCATGCAAACAGCTAAATGTATAGTGAAACATCCAATCATTGGCACACAAGAAAATATACGCACGATCCTTGATTCTGGCAGTGGAAGAACATATGTTAGTGAAAAACTGGCCAAAAAACTGAATTTAAAGCTAGGAGAAATGAATGAGCTTAACCTTGTTACTTTTGGATCAAACAACCCAAAGAAAGTAAAGTCACCATCCACGGTTTTGGACATTGAACTACGCGACGGCAGTTTTTTGAGAATAGGTGCAAATGTCATACCTAGTATAACTGGAGCAATTCAGAGGCGCCCAATCGACAGCAGCTGTCTGAAAAACTGGGAATATCTCTGGAGAAATAATGCACTCGCAGACACATTGCCTACACAACAAGAAAGCTCAACAGTGGATTTACTAATAGGTAATGATTACTACCTTGATATAATATTACCTCAAAAGGTAGAAATCAAACCAGGCCTGTACATGCTTGGTTCAAAACTTGGCTGGATTTTAGCAGGGAGAACATCCGAGACGTCAAAGAGAAACGAAGAAACTAGCTTACTCGTTCTCACTTATGGTACTGAAATTGAAAGGGAAACAAATCTTTTTTCAAGCGTAGATACATGTTTGCCAGTAAAACCAAACCTAGAGGATTTTTGGAGGCTGGAGGCGATTGGTATTTATGACACTCCAGTGGATGCAACGGAAAGCCAAGTGTTAAAACAATTCAATAAGACATTAAGATATGAAAGTGGTCGATACAAAGTGGACTGGCCCTGGAAGGATGACGTAACAGAGCTACCAGACAATCGCACATTAGCTCTTGGGCGATTGAGCTCAATGGTAAGAAAAATGAGGAATAACCCTTCTTTGGCTCAACAATATGGTGACATAATAGATGACCAACTAACACAAGGGATTATTGAGAAAGTGGCAAACAGCACTATCAAGTCTAAAATGCACTATATTCCACATCACGCTGTGGTAAATCCTACTAAGGTATCAACAAAGGTACGAATAGTGTATGATGCCTCTGCCAAAACAAAGAGAGAGAATAAAAGTCTGAATGAATGCTTATACAAAGGACCAACACTGATGCAAGATCTAACTGGAATTCTGTTTCGCTTTCGTTTAAACAAAATTGCTGTTGTATCTGATATTGAAAAAGCATTTTTGCAAGTGAGTCTAAATGAAAATTCAAGAGACGTCACAAGGTTCTTCTGGCTTAGAAACAGGTATATACTTAATACTGAGAATAACATCCAGGAGTATCGCTTCTGCAGAGTTCCATTTGGAATAATCTCGAGCCCATTCCTGCTGGCAGCCACTCTTGATTACCATTTGAAAACATTTGACAGTGCAACAGCCACGAAGATTCGAGAAAACATATATGTGGACAACGTCATTACAGGGTGTGAATCAATTGCTGGTGCCATGTCATTTTATGCTGAGGCAAAGCAAATCTTCCAAAAGGCAGGAATGAATTTACGTGACTGGGCATCAAATAACAAACAGGTATTAGATGATATACCCAAACATGACAAATCTGAGACAGAAATCATGAAAATTCTTGGTCTTACATGGTTAGTATCAAGTGATGAAATGTCTGTAAATGTACTGCCAGTGAGTGACCAACAAGCAATCACTACTAAACGAACTGTGCTGAAACATATTGCTTCAGCGTTTGATCCACTAGGTTTATTTAGCCCAGTGATATTATGTGGTAAATTCTTTTTACAGACATTATGGAATAAGAAGCTATCATAGGATGATCAGATACCATCAGAGAATATCTCTCAATGGAATGAGGTGCTAGAAGATTTTAAAGAACTACCGGAGTTTAGATTTCCAAGGTTCATCGGAGTTTCACAGAAGGAAAAATGTACCTATAGCTTGCTTGCCTTCTGTGATGCATCAAAGTATGCGTATGCCACTGCGGTATACCTACATCAAGAGTGTGGAAGAATCCGGAAAACAGATTTAGTGTTCTCAAAAACAAGACTGGTACCGAATAAAGACATTAGCATTCCAAGACTAGAACTGTTGGCTGTATTCATAGGCAGCAAATGTCTATCATTCGCTGAAAAAGAATTGCGATTAGAAATAGCTGAGAAACATCTGTGGTCAGACTCCCAATGTGTACTATGCTGGCTTCAAAGTGACAAGTCTCTGAGCACCTTTGTACAAAACAGAGTGAAAGAAATCAAGCAACAGAAAGGCATAGAGTTTCATTACGTCCCGACCAAAGAGAACCCAGCTGATATAGCCAGCAGAGGAGCGCCAACATCAGAACTTCGAAACAATAATCTATGGTGGCATGGGCCTGACTGGCTTAAAACATCAACAAACAAATGGCCTGTATGGCAATATGATATTACTAATAAAGCACTAGTGTCACAAACCAAATCTGAATTCAAGAAAACAAACTTTATACATGAGGCAAAGCTTGTTGCTGGGGAGGGTACTGAAGAAATACCCAAAGCCCCATTTAGTATAGACATTTCAAGATTTTCTTCAGTAACAAAACTCCTAAGAGTAACAATCTTAGTAGCAAGATTTATTTGCAAACTAAAGAAACAGAAAAGTTCAAATGGCCCAATTGAAGCTTCTGATATCAAAGACGCCGAACAGAAGTGGATTAAATATATACAAACAGAGCACTTCAGTGAAAGCATTATGTCAATAAAGAACAACAAAACCAGTAATTATAAAGATCAGCTTGGACTTTACCTTGATGAACACGGACTTATACGTTGTCGCGGCAGATTAGAAAATGCAGACATAACTGAGAGTGCAAGAACCCCGATCTTACTACCCAAAAACAACCAATTCACAGAACTAGTAATTAATAAATTCCACATTAGGGCATTACATGCAGGGGTAGCCCAAACTCTAGAACTGGTAAGATATGAATACTGGATACCACATGGGCGATCGGTTGTGAAGAAAGTTCTTAGACAGTGTTTGGTTTGTCGCCGCCACGAAGGTGGTCCTTACAGGATGCCGATAATGCCACCACTACCGAACAGCCGTGTTTCTAAGTCAGTTCCTTTTACACATACAGGAATAGATTACTTTGGACCGCTTTTTATCAAGAGTAAAAACGAACACCAAAAGGTATGGGTATGCTTGTTCACTTGCCTAGTAACAAGGGCTGTGCATTTAGAATTAATACAAAGTATGTCCACTGAACACTTTCTACTCGGATTTAGAAGGTTCTTATCAAGACATGGTAAACCTACTGAAATTATCTCGGACAATGCTGCTCAATTTAAACTGGCATCTGAAACACTAGACCAGCTGTGGAGACAAATACTGACCCATCAGGATGTCACATCTACAATAGCAAATGAAGGTATTAAATGGAAATTCATTGTCGAACTTGCACCATGGATGGGGGGGTTTTATGAACGATTGGTGGGACTGGTGAAAAGAACATTACGAAAGGCAATAGGGAAAGCTAGTTTGACAAATGATCAACTGTTAACAGTGTTGAAAGAAGCAGAAGCCGTTGTAAACTCGAGACCACTTGTATATGTAGGCGATGACATTGAGTCTCATTTAATTCTCACTCCGTCTCATTTCTTATGTCTTAATCCCAAAACAGGAATACCAGATTTACAACATGATGCCGATGAGGACTATAATCCAAACAGAAATGCAGCAGACAGGCTGTTGGAGAGTTGGAAAAAGGGACTAAAACTACTGAATAAATTCTGGCAAATATGGAGAAATGACTATCTGTTGAGTTTACGTGAGCGGACACAGATACGGCTGAAGGAGAAACGCGTGAGATCACCATATTGTGCCTCCATTGGTGATGTTGTATTAATCAAGGATGATTTACCGAGAGGAAACTGGCGGCTTGGCAAGATTCAGGAGCTTGTTACAAGTAGAGATGGGGAGATTCGTTCATCTAAGGTTCTGTTGCCCACCAATAATATGATTGGGCGACCACTGAATTTACTCTACCCTATCGAATGTCCAACTAATAAAGACACACCCTCCTCACTGAAAAGAACACAACACAAACAACCTGACAGAGACCGTCCAAAAAGGCAAGCTGCCATCAGAGCAAGACAACTGATCAATAACCAACTAAAGGACAGTTAATTTCTTTGCGGGGAGTGTCACGGAACTACCGTGACTTTGTTACTTATTCCTTTTAGGCATTCTTTAATATTCTTATATTGTTTCTGTAAATCTTTTGATAATATGTTACATGCAATTCATCTTAATTACGTTAGGTCCATTAAGGTAACTTGCAGTTTATTTTAACAATAACTGACGTAACGTCTAATGACGTTGACGTCGTTGCTAAGGACAGAAGGTAACAATAGTAGGAAGAGACTCTAAGAAGAATAAAGAAAAACATAAGCACGTTCCCTAAGATTAGATGCTACCAAAGTGAAAGACTAGGAAAGAAGTGATCAATGTAACCGAAAGGAAAGTGTTTTATGTTAATCATTAATGAAAGAATTAGTCTGAACTGAATTAACTGATCTGTGTTGATATTTAACTGAAAAACTTAAATAGACTGCTCATTCAGAATTTACCAATGTGGCTTTATTACATTGTTATATTAAACATATATATATTTTACATGTTTATCAACTATTTGTCGCCGCCACAGTGTGTGTGTGTGTGTGTGTGTGTTGTTTTTTGTTGTTGTTGTTTAGTTTGTTTGTGTTTTTTTTATTTATTTTTTTTGTTATGTTGTTTTGTAACCGGGTGGTAACATCCGAACGGATTCAATACATGTTCATTTCATTCCGTTAACGTCGACTATTTTTCTATTTATGTAAGTTAGAAGTTTTGCAGTCTTATTTTGAAATAGTATACATGTATGCCTGTTTATTTAGCGAGACATTTTAATATTCTGCAGAGCATTCTTCTGTACGTCACTTTTGTTTAATGCACTTTTGAAACGTTCTGGCACGACGCGTTTGATAACATGAGTATCTGAAATTCAAATCTAAATGCAGACGACTCCCAAATATAGTTGCTTCTTTAAGATTGATATTTGGACCTACCTTTAGAAAATCCTATTAACAGAAAGGTGAACAAAGTTATTGTCCGTTCAAATTAACCCCAAACTGTGAATAAATTTGCATACATTACACGGAAGATACGTTAGGTATTTTAGGTCCGTGTGTTTTCGTAACTCAACTGGAGAAAATAAGTAGGCAAAATAAGTATTAAATATTCGTACTAGATAAATAAATTTCAGATTTCCTCTTAACATGCAGAATAAGTGAAAATGACATTTTGTTAATTCTTTGTACACATCAACAACAACAATAATAATAATAATGATAATAATAATAATAATGATAAAATATTAAACAATAAAATTGATGTCGGATTAGAACTCACAGATACAATATTGGTATTCTCGGCTAATATGGCTGCATGCTATCTGGGCGTTACACCCCGTATTGGATACTTTATGTTTTTGATTTGTTTTCGTCAACGATACGAAAAAGGTCGACAGCTGTCGAGTTATGTCGTCGGAAATGTAAATGGACCGAGAAAATTATTCGCCAGTTCGGGGTTTATTTGAACAGATAATACCCGATTTTGTGAACTCAAATGTACATGTAACAAAATGGTCATTTGTTTGTTTGTTTGAATTGAGGTATAACGCCCCCGTCCACACTGTATAGGTCATTTTGGAGACGTTGCAGCCAATTTTGTTGGACATTGAGATGAAATGACACTCAAGCCCTGTCGCCCAATGAAACCAGTAGGGTTTATAAGCATGGACGGTCCGCCTCGCACCGCTTGGACAGGCTTGGATCCTCTAAGCCATGTGAGCGGTTTACCAGCACTCGCTTGCCGTCGGTTTCAGCTCTGCGAGGAAGCATCATGCAACCCATCAATTTCTTTAAGCCCCGGTGGGCGGGTACCGAAAGGCTCATTTAGTCTGCTTGCAAAAATCATACGAAGTCTGCTAGGAAAAAAGCAAGCGAAAGGAATCCTGCCGAATACAGTCGAACTGCAATGGCTCGAAGCCCTTTGGACCATGTACATTTGTTCGAGATATGGGTAGTTTGAGCCACTGATGATTATTCATAGCGTCGTGTCATGAGACATAATATAGGTGAATTAGGGAAAACTTCTGTCTTCTATAAAGTAAATGTATACTGTGTGTACTCAATAGAATCGCCTCATCGAGGCGATTCTAATCTGTACACGCAATAAACATTTCCCCTAATATTTTGACTTGGAGGTTTCAGGACAATCTTTAGGACACAGGAATGAGTTCGACTCTGCCATGCTACACGACCCATCAGTGTTCGAGTCAGTTTCACTGTACTCTTTTTCGTCTCAAACCTTAAATGTATCTGAATATTTCAGGTCCAAATCGCTCTGCGCAATAACAGAAGTTTCTCGGAATATCCGGCTAGAATGCAACAGATGATGGCTGAATGTGGACATTATGAGGCGTGAGTCGACATTTTGTTTCAGGAAAAGTGCCAATAGGCAATAAGATTTGTCTCAATTTCGTCCGGTTTCCAATTCCACTTTTCGCAGCCTCACACTTCATCGCCAACATACTCCATCTGCATATGAAAAACTGTATTAATCATTTTTGTACCAGATGGAATCTTCCTCCTTATATATAGCACAAGACCATTCCAAAATTTAGGGGTGCCAGGTTGTGTTTTCTTCAAAATCTGTTTGGAAGATGGCTTAACATTTTGCAAACAATGTAGGCCCTGATCAGACGCCGCGTTCTGCGGCGTCTGATCTCGGCCTGCACTGTTTGCCAAGCTACCCCTTATGGGTTTCTGGTACTGAATGGGTTAAAATATTGCTTTGATACAGTAACTCTAAAACATTAAAAATATTTCCTGTCTAATCCAGTATCACTTATTAAGTAAACTACAATAATGTAGCATTTAGTAAGCCAAAGGTACCAGCACTGCACAGATGCCAATTCTGGACCAATACAGCAAACAAAGAGGACCAAAATACGGAAAAGCAGGGCCAAAACGACTCCGTTGATGCATGCTACTTACCACTAAGAACTTTGAAAGAGCATAAGAATTATACACTTTGGTCATGTCAGAAAGTGTGTGATGCCCTCACCTTTCTACTTGACAATATTTATATTAGATTCGGTACTAATATATTTAGACAAATTGTGGGTATTTCGATGGGTACTAATTGCGCACATCTTGTGGCTGATCTGTTCTTGTATTGTTATGAAAGAGACTTCATTTTGTCGCTTTCCATTGATAACCAATCTGAAATTATTGAAGCTTTTAGCTCCACTTATAGATATTTAGATGCTTTATTAAATATTGATAATACCTATTTTGATGGTTTGATCAGTCAGATTTACCCCTTAGAACTTCAGTTAAATAAAGCAAATTCTTCTGATACCGAGGCCCCGTTTTTGGATTTACATCTATCTATTGTAGATGGATTTGTTTCGTGCAAAATTTAAGATAAACGCGATGACTTTGATTTTGAGATTGTAAATTTTCCTTTTTTGGATGGTGATGTTCCTCGTGCGCCATCCTATGGCGTTTATATTTCGCAATTAATTCGATTTGCTAGAGTGTGTAGTCATGTAACTGACTTCAACACTCGTAATAAATTATTAACGGCTAAACTCCTTAATCAGGGTTATCGGTACCATAAACTACGCAAAGCCTTTTCAAAATTTTATAGACGCCATTCTGATTTAATTTCAAAATTCAATATTGGACTTAAATCTCTCCTGCAACAAGGTCTATCGGAACCCGAATTTTATGGTGACTTAGTATATAAATTCAGAAAAATATATAACCGCAATGACTTCAGCACCCAATTTCGTAAAATCATTCTTCGATATAAAAAGATTGGGTACAACTTGGATATTATACGACAGACTGCATGTATGGTAGTTAACCCAATCACGGTTGGCAACTTTGCTTCCCTCTTTAATTGCACGCCGGTGGGTCAGGCCTCAGATTCTATGACGGCTCTAACGTAAAGGCTTATTGAGAATTAGAGAGATCTAATTCAAGGTAATGTTGGTTGGTGCCTGATGCTCTGTCTCTGGTCGGGCCCATCGGAGTCTAACTGTTGGTTTTCTTTTGCTCCAGCATTTCAGCGGTTTCTTGCTGTCGAGTCCTCACCGTTGTCTCACCTCTGTGGTTCTTTGATTTTGGTGTTCATGGAGATGTTGCACTGATGAGTTAGGAGGCCTTCATGCGGACTGAACAAATTATTTGTCTAAATCGCGACGGAAGTAAGGGCGAGGACTGTGGCCACGTAAAATCGATTTAAGCCCCCCAGTGGAAATCTTCCACTGACCGTTCCAAGGCGGCTCTTCTGTGGCGATTTATTTATGTTGTTGTTTGTTACTTACTGTGTGTATCACTTGTGTCTTTTAATTTTGGATGGCCATTTGGCCATTTTGTGGGAAAGTAACTGTCCTTATGGCCTTCCTTTGTTTAGGTTTCCATTATGGTCTGGTCGCTTAATGTTTGTATTTCTTTCCCTTTGGTGTCTTTTATGGGTGGAGTAAGTTAATTGTATCAATTTCTGATCTTTGTTTTACTTCTACTTTGAAACAACTTTGGCTCTCAGACCCATCAAAGACTGGTCTGAGAGCTAGGCTCTGTCATGCGAGGGTAACTGGTTTCCGGTTGTTCAAGTCTCATGCAAGGCTATCTGAGATAACCTTGTCAAGGTCTCAACACACTGACTGATTTTATTTTTCATCTACTTTTAACAATGTATTTTGAATGATAAAATTGTTCCTAAAAAGCCATTGTCATAAGACTGCCCAAGGATACAGAAAAACAATATGCAAAATGGCCCCATTCAAACAAATGTAACAGAGAAAAGAAAAATAGAGTTTATATTCGTCTTACCACCTGTGGAAATGTATTTAATCTTTTCCCAGTAGGACGTTTAGGACCATTTAAATACATTAATTACATGTAGTGGTATTTTACCAGACTGAGTGCTGATTTCGAAAATTCACTTTGTATTTATTAATTTCATCATTCTTGACAGCAGTTTGATGACATACTAAATGCCAGTACCATTAAAAGTTTATCAAGGAAATTGCACTGTGGCAGATAAAACATGAACATTAAGGGAGATGTAGCAGTCAAAATGAAACAAATAGTTGCGTGCGCATTTGCATGAGCAACAAGAAATGGAACAGAAGACATTTTTGAAAGCTGTTCCACAGCATTGTAAATGTTTTCCTATATTAAGCAGTATTGACAGTTAGAGACACAAAACAATATACAGCAGTGTAAGACAGCAGATTCACATGTGGTCATTTAGAAGCATCCATGGTGTAGTGGTTATGCTATTCGCCTTGTAAACTAGGGGTCGCAGGATCGATCGCGGGCTTCCAGACTTTCAGACGAGTCTATAAACCGAGGTTCCGTCTCCGTATGACCTTAGCTGTAGGTGAGACATAAAACTCAAACACTCACTCACTCCCTTGTAGTCATTTCATGCGAACTTGACAAAACTTGCGTAACACGGTTCACAACCACCTAGATCACTCTTTATGTATAATACAAAATGCGTTATTACTACAGGTATGAAGCAAAGCGTGTGATCACAAGAGAGGGCCACCCTCCAGCAAGTTTCTATTTTGTTCTCTCAGGAGCAGGTAAATATAAATAAATCTTTCGCATTCCAAAATTCGTGTCGAATAGAATGGAAACGGAACATAACAGGACGGAACAGAACAATCAGAACAGAACAGAATACATATAGAATAATAGCGGTCCTAGAAATTCTCAGTGACATGGGAAAATAACATTTAACTGCTTTCTGTGATGTACACCGTGACACCATAAGAATATCTATGACATACACAAATGTCGAGAGATTCCTTTTCAATAATCGAAACAAACGCTAGGCAGTCGAGATTAAGCAATGAATCACCCAGCATATAAAGACACATGTTTCAATGCTTGGATGCTTCTCGTATTTGCAGACCAATGAAAAACAGGGATTTTCTAAAGAACATAGAATTTACAAATAACTAGATGTTTCTTCAAAACAGATAAAAATCGACTTGATTATAAAGCATTAATTTAAATTGGCCATATCGCGCAACACTGACAGCATGAATAAACAAAACACTAGAAAATCCTGCCATTTTCACAGATTGGTTAGAGGTTTTCTTTTGAAGATGACCAATTATGATTGGGCGCGGCCTTGTTCCTTGCCATTCTATTTCAGCCGATGCAGATCAAACATTTTCTTGAGCGTGCGCAACCAGGAAGTCATATCAGCTTGCGCATGGGCTTTGTTTATTCATACTCATCACAGCCATTGATCCTGAGGGCATCTACAAAGCGAAAAATAAAAAAAAAAACTTGCCTCACAGCAAGATTTACATTGCCGATCAGAATCTTCACTTGTCTACCACGTTTTTACATGTCCGTGTAATGAATAAGCTTATAAACCCCAGTTCATATAGGAAAAAAAAGTTGCGTTTACATAGAGGATCTTACATGAGAGTTAGAGTCCCCGCCTATCAGGGATTGAAGAAATAGATGGACTGCATGATGCTTCCACACAGAACTGAAACCGATCGCACACGAATACTGGTAAACCACCTAGAGGATGTAAGCCTGCGCAGGCAAAGCGGTGCGAGTCGGACCGTCCATACCTATAAACCCCATTGGTTTCATTGGACGGCGGGGCTTGAGATGTCATTTCATCTCAATGTCAGGTAAAAGTCCCGCAAAATTGGAAGCAATGTCTCCAAAATGACCTATACAGTGTTGACGGGGACGCTAAACCTCAAATCAAACAAACAAACTTACATGAGTGTTCATATGTTATTGAATTTAATAAACGAGTAGATGAAAAGGGATAAAATACGAGGCTTTTCCGAGCATTTCATGCCTTTTCCTCCACGAGTTTAATAAATTTAATAATACAAGAGCACAAATGAAATATTCATTTCATCATATAACATATAAAACACCTTTATTCACGATGACATAGAAAACACATTTATTCACGATGTTTTTTTTAACTGTATTCCACCATAAGTAAACGCGACGTCGTTAAGGACGACGCACTTGTAACGTTACGGGGCGTATCTAACTAATTTGCATATTTAATCCAACGCTGGATTACCGAATTTAATACATGTCGGTATTACCTTCTCAGACGCGACGTCATATGATAAACAGATGTAAATATGAAAATAATATACTCCTCTTAAAATGCTAGTGCTCGAGATATGGAGCATTCATTTGTGATATCGTAACGTGTATCCTTTTCTGTTTACTGGTTTGTTTCTTTTTTTCTTTTTTTTTAAGTTGTAGCAATGCAGCTTGACCACGGTAGAAATATAGCGAGCGCAGTGGCAGAGTTTGTGAAAGGCGACACATTTGAGGTAATATTGGTTACATGGTTCCTATTTAATGATGAACCCCGTTACGAGAAAAAGAAGGAAAGGCAATGATTAGGAATCAATACCAAGACATAAAGGACACAAAAGGAAAAGAAACACAAAAATACAGCAACTTAACCATAAGTAAAACCCACTTTCGGAGTTCACAACAAAGTAACCCACAAAGTTATAAGCTTGCCTCGAGAAACAAAGAACATGCACACGAACAAAAATCAAGAATTGTCTAAATCGCGACGGAAGTAAGGGCGAGGATTGCGGCCGCATGAAATCGATTTAAGCAATCCAGTAGAATTCGTTTCACTGACCGTTCAAAGGCGGTTCTTCTGTCGCGGTTTATTTTTGTTATGGTTTGTCTTTGAGTGTGTGTATCGCTTGTAATTTTTTGTTTTGTATAGTCAGTTGGCCATATGTGGGAAAGTAACTGTTCTTTTTGCTTTCCGCTATTGATGTTTCCATTAGGGTCTATTGATGACATGTTCATGTTCTTTCCCTTTGGTGTCTCTGATGGGAGCTGTGGATTATTTGTATGGATTCCTGGTCATTGCCTTCACTTGTATTATTAAACATTCAGGGCCGGGCCAGACTAGCTAGTTTCGGTCAAAAGTCCTCATAAATGATCTGTATTAATTTTAACCCCTGAAACTGGCCCGATTGTGATAAAACAAACATTACGATGAAGTCCCGGAGACGTCTTACAGCCACAAAAATGGTAGTTTTAACAAACTTGACTGCTCGGCTTCATCATCTGAATCAAAACTGTTTTTCATTATGTAAATGATTTTAACAACACTCTCTGTTTTCAAGAATAGATGTGTCACAATTATGATGAAAAAGCCAACTTCAGACAACCGGGTGTGAAAATAATAATAATAAAGAAGAGAAAAACTAAAACAAAAGAAAATAGAATGTTCCGCGTCCTGTCAAAGTGGCTCTATTTTAAATCAAAAGTAAAAAATCAGCAAAATGTTTTAAATGGTTGTTTCGCTCGTTAAAAGAATTCCTTCCCCTTAAGAGTATTCCTATTCCGCAGGCACATTAACGTACCATATTATTTTATTACTTATAAGATGTTATAGGCAAATTATATGCTCGTATGCAATTAATTTTAATCGTCTTTTCACTAGGAGAAACCGATGCTATCAGACACACCCAGGCAATGTACCATTCTCACAAAGGAGCCCTGCGAATTCCTCAGCATTTCAGAAAAGGTTCGTGTCAAACCTAACATTTTAATACAAAGTGCATAAATAATTCAGGTATAGTTAAAAGAAAAGGATTCATCAAGCCTTGTGAAAATGCGCCTGTAATAAAGGTAGCTACTAAAGGCCGAGCAAACCTGTGCGGATATTACTGGCAGGTATTAAGGCGCAGGCGTACCGGCGAATATAAGAATCAAGTTTTCTGGGCCCCATCAGTGATCCATGTATTAATTCTTAAGACCCGGAATTGGCTTGATGTTCCCAAATCAAATAAATACTGAACGGAGCAACTCATATGTATGTAATATAGACAGCAAATAAAGATGCGAATGAACCTACATGGGTGTAGGCTGTACAGGGAATTAATATATGGGACAGCTTTATGCTCAGGCCATCACGTGAACAAGTCCGTGAAATGAATACCCCCTAAATCCCACTTTATATAGAGAAAACTGCGGTTTAAGGGGGTAGGCATAATTTTCCTAATTTCTGCTCCAAGGCATAGGTTGTAGGTACTCGTTAAAAGCGCCTCAATGAGGCGGTTTTAACGAGTACCAACGACCTAAGTTTGCAGTACAAATAAAAAAAAATATCATGAATTTTCATCAGAAAAGTAGCCATTTTGGGGCTGTGTTAACGTAATGCGAGCCTATGGAATATGCATTTAATACATAGAACAGTTCAAAGCACAGGCGAACCAGTGTAATATACATATTATACACGACCCTGCTGAAGGCACAGACTAACCTGTGCGATATACTTGTAATACATAACACTGTTGAAGGAACAGGTGAACCTGTGTTGTATGCATGTGATACATGGATAGTTCAAGGCGCAGGCGAACCTGCGTAATATGCCTGAAATACATTACACTGTTGAAGATGTTCAAGGTAATGGCGAACCTTTGTAATATGCCTGCAATACATTACAATGTTGAAAGGACACACGAACTTGTGTAATATACATGTTATACATGACCCAGTTGAAGGCAAAATCGAATCTGTGTGATATACTTGACACCGTTGAAGGAACAAGCGAACTTGTGTTATATGCATGTAATACATAGGTAGATCAAGGTTCAGGCGAATCTGTGTAATATGTCTGTAATTCATTACACTGTTGAAGTAACAGGCAAACCTGTGTAATGTGCATGCATACGATATTCAGTCACAGGGCACATCCATAATCTCCATTTGCTAAATGTCACAAACGCTCAATGCAGGGGCCTAAATTTTCATATTGTTAGCTTATGCCACCTTTAGAACCTTTTGGTTTCCACAAAAACATGTATGGCAAAAATCTTAAAAAAATTAGAGTTATAACAGAATCCATAACTTGCAGATATATGGACAAATTGCTGGAAACTTTTAAAGTAACATAATATAAAAAGCTCGCATGAAAACGCACTCTCTTAGCTGTTGGGCCGAACAGAGGAAACACGACACAGGAACCAGTTTAATGAGTACATGTAGTATTGCGAAATTATTTTCTCAGTTATATGATAATTGTGACATTTTGCAGGATTATAAGAATATATTCATGCAAGGAGGTGTGAAGACACTGAATGACCCTGATCAAGAGTTATTCCTAAAGTAAGTTAACCCATTGCTTACTGGTGGATTCTCAGTTGTTTTATGTCGGACAAGTCCATTTGTCAGAGATGTCAGATCTGTTGTTTCCTTTATATTCTATTTTTGATAAAACTCCTGTTAGCAAACGTACAATGTGGAGCCTGTTCAGACACATGATTCAGGTTTGCACTCTTTGCCTATGTCCCTTTTACGGGGTTTTAGGAACAAATAGGTTAATGAGTGCTAATTGCTATCACTTATCTACTCTGTAATATTTGATTTGACGACCATTATGAAATAGATGCTTTCATTGGCATCAAGGATTGCTTACATAAATCACACACAACGGTGATTGTTTATGAAAGTAAAAACGGTTGTCTTTGCGAATAAAACATATAATACATAAAAAATACAAGGGTCGTTCAATATATATCGTGCCTTACCTACTTAGAGCCACGCTTGACTTCTTTTTTTCCACATAGTCACCCCGCAACAATAAGCACTTCCTCCATCGACGTTCTAAATATGTTCTATGAAAGGGTTATCCTTTGGAAGCCAGGAATACATCACAGAACTAGAAAATATGAAGTGAACATTTTTTCCTGGCCAGACTAGCTAGTTTCGGCCAATTAAGCCTCATCAGTGACCCTCAAATAATTTTCAAAATTCCAGAATGGAATCAATGATCTCAAAGGACAAGAAAATATAAACTACACTATGATGTAGGACAGGGAGACATTTTACGGCCACCACACATTCCCAGACACCAGCTGTTTTGACGTTCAATATGTTCTATAAAAGGGTTATCCTTTGGAAGCAAGGAATACACCACAGAACTAGAAAATACGAAGTGTACATTTTTCTGGGCCAAACTAGCTAGTTTCGGCCAATTAGGCTTCATCAGTGACCCTCAAACATTTTTCAAAATTCCAGAATGGGATCAATGATCCCAAAGGACAAGGAAATATAAACTACCCTATGATGCAGGGCAGGGAGACTTTTTACGACCGCCACACATTCACAGACACCAGCTGTAGTGACGTTAAATATGTTCTATAAAAGGCTGAAAGTCCATTTTTGTAGAATTCATTGTCTTTTGAGTCAATTTACCCTTCAACCGCTGCCTTAAGCTCTTCATCTGACCAGAAGTGACGTCCACACAATTCTTCCTTCATGTTTGGAAACAAAACGTAATCACTGGGTACCAGACGAGGAGAATAGGGTGGATGGGGTAAGGGTTTGAAACCGTTCCGCTTCATTGTGTCTACAGAAGCTTTGCATGTAAGGACTCTAGCATTGTCATGTTGCAACAGCACACCTTTTGTAATGTTTCCACGCCTTTTCCGTGCAATAAATGCGCGTAATTGGTACAAAATATTAGCATAATAGTCACCATTAATAGTCTTGCCATGAGTTAAATAGTCCACCAACAGAACCCCCTTGTTATCCCAAAATACAGTCGCAATGACCTTGCCAACTGAGGGCTAAGTCTTGAATTTCTTTGGACACGTTGAACCGTGAGCAGTCCATTATTTACCCCGCTGTTTATTCTCATGATCATAGTAATGGATCCAAGTTTCGTCCACCGTAACAAATCTTTCAACAAACTCTTCCGGATCAGAACCATATCATTCCAAAAGCGACTCAGCCATGGACATTCGGACAGCTCGTTGTTCTTTACTAAGGCATTTTGGCACCCACGCCCTGAAAGCTTCCTCATGTCCAGCCGTTGATGTGAAATGTTAAAATTGCTACCTCCAGAAATCTCCAATCATCTAGCCATTTCTGAAATGTTCATTCGCCTGTCTTGCTTTACTTGTTCCCTTAGATTTTCACCCATGACATCATTAATAGCGTTCACAGATCTTCCAATACGCTGCTCGTCTTCCAACGGTACCCGACCATGTTTAAAATCAGCCACCGAATGTTTAACATTTGAATATAAAGGAGCCGACTCTTTCCGTACACTTCACACAATTCTTCATCCTGGTTCATATTCTTTTTTTTTTCTCAAAAACAGGTATCTAACCACTGCTCTGCCGTCAGTTTGTGAAGAAAGTCGGCAGCACTGACCCCTGCCATGTTATTTCACCTCACGCGGACTGAAAATATTAGACATAGAGGATCTTACATGAGTGTTCATGTATTATTGAATTTATTAAACGAGTGGAGGGAAAGGGATAAAATGCGAGGCTTTGCCTTTTCTCAACGGGTTTAATAAATTCAATAATACATGAGCACGAGTGCAAGATTCTGTTTACCATATGACATTAAAAACGCATTTCATTCTCGATTGTTGTCAAAAATATCAATATTCCACCATAAGTGAACGCGACGTCGTTCAAGACGTCGCACTTAGACGTCTAGCTAATTTGCATATTTAATCCACTTCTGGATTATCGAAAATATTACATTGCGTTAATAGGGCCCCGCACTGAAAATGTGGGTGCCCTATAGTAATCACTCTGTCTGTCTGTCCGTCCGTCCGTCCGTCTGTCCGTCCACAAATTTCTGATAGCGCTGCCGGGGCCCTAGTCAGTTTCACTGACAGCTCTAGTTACACTCTCAGACGCGACGTCATATGATAATGACCGATAAAATTTTGTGTAACCATGTTTAAGACATTGATGCATAATATATGACAAGCGTGCACTTGCAATGGGTCTAGGGTAGGCCAGTTATGAGTCTCGTATGCAAGGTAGATGAAACTATTTCTAATTAAATAATCTAAATTGGCACGAGTGTCGGTATCCAAAGTTCAACCTCGTGTTTTCATATATTATATCAGAACCAAAAATAAAATCAGACCAAATTTATGATCACATATATTGGACGTTCATGTTTCTTCTGCAGATGCAACGATGTTTGGGTGACATGTAGTGATGAAACATGATTTAAAAAATAGCAGCCTAATTTCAACTTTTACTTGTTTTCAACACTATCCAAATCGACCAGTCACCACCATAAGATTTTCTTTTCACAACACTATGTTGTGGGTGTGAAGGTTTTTCTCCAGGCGCTCTGTATATTAATGGCCCGCTTCATAAAAGTATAAATATCTGAAAAAAAAAAAACACAAAAAGAGTCCAAGCAGAATGGTGAAGCGGACTGTATTTAAGGGTGTCACGGGTGATTGAACGAGCATTATCGTAGAATGAGTAAGCCTAAGAAAACTGACACTTTCTTGTACCGTCACTTTTGACGTACAGGTCATTCTGTAAATAACATTGTTATACAACCAGTGGAAAAACTTTATTACGATGCAAATTCTACATCTAGATTCAAAATAATCAAAAGACATGAAGCTGAACTGAAATGGATTAAATTTTTACAGACCCCTTTTCCACTGGGATTTAATGACAACATTTATCATGAGGGTAATATTTCCAGAATGCCGGACTTTGATATTTTCTCACTCCTGGAATGTCGAAAACGCAGAACTAGATCTCACGGCACCAGGAAAAATGGTAACTTTAAACGTAAATCACGTGCGTTTAAACGAAACAATACTAGACTGAAGTGACTGTCAATTATATTATTAAATCATGGACGCCACTCTATGCTTTCATTTTTAAGTTCATTACCCGTTTCTGTTTTACGTCTTCTGGACACCGAGGCGAATAAATTCTACGATAGTTCTCATCAGTTATATGATGCGGCTCTCTTAACTAGAGGCTATACTCAGCATACTCTCCGTCCTTACATTGATTCTGAAATTAATCATAAACGCCATTTCTTCAAAATATCCTTCATTAATAAGGGTATGGATTTTATAGATTTGCCCAGTATCTTCTTTGAGATATCGGTGCTTTCTTCCATTCCTGCTTATTTTCAAAATACTGAAACACCTATAATTTGCTATAAATATAACAAACCTGTTAGATCTATCATTTTTAATTTCAATAAACTTGTTTCAGATCTTGATATTGATACTAATACTCCTGATTCATGTGATTGTAAAAACTCAAAGTATTGCTATCCTGCTGCTGGTCATGTAATTACTGGCAATTTGAAAATTATTCCTGATTCTAGGATAAGAAATATAATTTCTAAAGGACCGAAATATCGGTTTCCTTCTAAAATTGATTTCAGTAAATGTAGAGATGAAATCGCTGCTTCCTTGAATGAATTCGGTAATCGATGGTGTAAGCGAGAGTATGTTGAGCATAAAGCCCTTAAGGACTGGAAACTTAGCATTTTAAAACTAGTGAATAAACGCATTTCTTTCTATTCTCAAAATACTAACTTATTACCTCCTAAGCCCAAGACGTCTTTACGTCATCTTAAACTAGGTATTCAAGAATTTCATAAGAAGTTTGTTTTGGCCCCTGCAGACAAAGCCGCTAACAACGTCGTCGTTGTGTGACGGCTCCACTATGTTAACACGCTTAAGCAGGAGCTTGGTGGTACTAAGGCCTATGAACTTCAGCCTTTAGCTGAAGAGAGAGCTATAGTAGATAAACATGTTTGTCTTTCAGCCACCAAGTTTGCTGTGTGTGTGAACGAAGGCCAAGACAAGCTTCCTACGCTATACTGGTTACCAAAACTTCATAAAAAAACTTACAAAGCACGGTTTATTGCAAATTCTAGCTCTTGCACTACCACTGAACTTTCTAAATTATTAACTTCCTGTCTTACTGCTATTAAAACGCATGTAATTAAATATTGTGATAAAGCCTTTGAAAGATCAGGAAGAAATCTGTTTTGGTCTATAACAAATTCGAATGAGGTTTTAAATAAATTGAAATCTAGACATTTTCGTGCTTCTAGTCTGTCTACCTACGATTTTTCCACTCTTTACACTACACTTCCTCATAATCTTATAAAAGAAAAGCTTAATGATTTAATTGAATGGGCTTTTCACAGAGAAGATTATCTATATCTTGCATGTAATGTCAGAAATGCATTTTTCACTTCTAAAGAGTATAAGAATTATACACTTTGGTCATGTCAGAAAGTGTGTGATGCCCTCACCTTTCTACTTGACAATATTTATATTAGATTCGGTACTAAGTTATTTAGACAAATTGTGGGTATTCCGATGGGTACTAATTGCGCACCTCTTGTGGCTGATCTGTTCTTGTATTGTTATGAAAGAGACTTCATTTTGTCGCTTTCCATTGATAACCAATCTGAAATTATTGAAGCTTTTAGCTCTACTTCTAGATATTTAGATGATTTATTAAATATTTATAATACCTATTTTGATGGTTTGATCAGTCAGATTTACCCCCTAGAACTTCAGTTAAATAAAGCAAATTCTTCTGATACCGAGGCCCCGTTTTTGGATTTACATCTATCTATTGTAGATGGATTTGTTTCGTGCAAACTTTATGATAAACGCGATGACTTTGATTTTGAGATTGTAAATTTTCCTTTTTTGGATGGTGATGTTCCTCGTTCGCCATCCTATGGCGTTTATATTTCGCAATTAATTCGATTTGCTAGAGTGTGTAGTCATGTAACTGACTTCAACACTCGTAATAAATTATTAACGGCTAAACTCCTTAATCAGGGTTATCGGTACCATAAACTACGCAAAGCCTTTTCAAAATTTTATAGACGCCATTCTGATTTAATTTCAAAATTCAATATTAGACTTAAATCTCTTCTGCAACAAGGTCTATCGGAACCCGAATTTTATGGTGACTTAGTATATAAATTCAGAAAAATATATAACCGCAATGACTTCAGCACCCAATTTCGTAAAATCATTCTTCGATATAAAAAGATTGGGTACAACATGGATATTATACGACAGACTGCATGCATGGTAGTTAACCCAATCACGGTTGGCAACTTTGCTTCCCTCTTTAATTGCACGCCGGTGGGTCAGGCCTCAGATTCTATGACGGCTCCAACGTAAAGGCTTATTGAAAATTAGAGAGATAAAGTTGGTTGGTGCCTGATGCTCTGTCTCTGGTCGGGCTCATCGGAGTCTAACTGTTGGTTTTCTTTTGCTCCAGCATTTCAGTGGTTTCTTGCTGTCGAGTCCTCACCGTTGTCTCACCTCTGTGGTTCTTTGATTTTTGTGTTCACGGAGATGTTGCACTGATGAGTAAGGAGGCCCTCATGCGGACTGAACAAATTATTTGTCTAAATCGCGACGGAAGTAAGGGCGAGGATTGTGGCCACGTAAAATCGATTTAAGCCCCCCCCCAGTGGAAATCTTCCACTGACCGTTCCAAGGCGGCTCTTCTGTGGCGATTTATTTATGTTGTTGTTTGTTACTTACTGTGTGTATCACTTGTGTTTTTTTGGTTTTGGATGGCCATATGGCCATTTTGTGGGAAAGTAACTGTCCTTATGGCCTTCCTTTGTTTAGGTTTCCATTATGGTCTGGTCGCTTAATGTTTGTATTTCTTTCCCTTTGGTGTCTTTTATGGGTGGAGTAAATTAATTGTATCAATTCCTGATCTTTGTTTCACTTCTACTTTGCATATCAGGGCTGTTTTGTTTGTGCTGTGTGGCGGCTGTAAAAGGTCTCCCCGTACATGCATTTAATGCTCTTATTTTTCCAATCCTCAGGGATTGCTTATACAATTGCTTTTCACTGTTCCATCAATTGACATCCTTTAGATACCTGTTGAAGGTCATTATTAAACCGATGTTCGTTCCTCGTTGTATAACAACTGCTTGTTTGACATCCCTGTACTTTAAGTAGACTAAGATGTTTTGTGGGCTTTTGTTGTACCTTCCTTCTATTCGAAGGAATCTTCTTCAGTATTTTTTTATTTATTTAATAACCGGTATGAACATCGCTTTAGTTTTGACGGTATCACAACCTTATTAACTAAAATGAGTATTACAAATACATTTAAAATATCAATATCACCCCTTAGGTTACACTCTGCTTCTTCTGTACGGATTCCCCATTCTATTAAGAACTTTAATACTATGTTGCCTTCGGTATTGGTTTGACCCTTAAATTTGTCTTCTGTAACTTCAGTTAATCTCAAAGGAGCAGGCAATACCAATGTTTTTGGGAGTAGTCTTCGTATAAGACTATCTCCTCTCAAATCGCCCATCCTTCGAAAATATACTAATCCGTGGAAAAGAAGTGGAATGTATCCTAGTATTTCTAAGTGCAATGCCAAGAGGTACAGATGTTGTTCGCATTTAAGCACTGCGCCTACCGTTACTTCATCTGTAAACGGTAGACGCTTCTCTGTAGTTAACATGTCTGATTTGACATGACAGTCTACAGATTTAATTTATCTAATTACTTGACGTGCTGCAAACTGTAATATACAGTACGTCGGTCAAACTAACCGCATGCTTAAAACTAGATTGAACGATCATTATCGTAGAATGAGTAAGCCTAAGAAAACTGACACTTTCTTGTACCGGCACTTTCGACGTACAGGTCATTCTGTAAATAACATTGTTATACAACCAGTGGAAAAACTTTATTACGATGTAAATTCTACATCTAGATTCAAAATAATCAAAAGACATGAAGCTGAACTGAAATGGATTAAATTTTTACAGACCCCTTTTCCACTGGGATTTAATGACAACATTTATCATGAGGGTAATATTTCCAGAATGCCGGACTTTGATATTTTCTCACTCCTGGAATGTCGAAAACGCAGAACTAGATCTCACGGCACCAGGAAAAATGGTAACTTTAAACGTAAATCACGTGCGTTTAAACGAAACAATACTAGACTGAAGTGACTGTCAATTATATTATTAAATCATGGACGCCACACTATGCTTTCATTTTTAAGTTCATTACCCGTTTCTGTTTTACGTCTTCTGGACACCGAGGCGAAACAATGCTACGATAGTTCTCATCAGTTATATGATGCGGCTCTCTTAACTAGAGGCTATACTCAGCATACTCTCCGTCCTTACATTGATTCTGAAACTAATCATAAACGCCATTTCTTCAAAATATCCTTCATTAATAAGGGTATAGATTTTATATATTTGCCCAGTATCTTCCGTGAGATATCGGTGCTTTCTTCCATTCCTGCTTATTTTCAAAATACTGAAACACATATAATTTGCTATAAATATAACAAACCTGTTAGATCTATCATTTTTAATTTCAATAAACTTGTTTCAGATCTTGATATTGATACCAATACTCCTGATTCATGTGATTGTAAAAACTCAAAGTATTGCTATCCTGCTGCTGGTCATGTAATTACTGGCAATTTGAAAATTATTCCTGATTCTAGGATAAGAAATATAATTTCTAAAGGACCGAAATATCGGTTTCCTTCTAAAATTGATTTCAGTAAATGTAGAGATGAATTCGCTGCTTCCTTGAATGAATTCGGTAATCGATGGTGTAAGCGAGAGTATGTTGAGCATAAAGCCCTTAAGGACTGGAAACTTAGCATTTTAAAACTAGTGAATAAACGCATTTCTTTCTATTCTCAAAATACTAACTTATTACCTCCTAAGCCCAAGACGTCTTTACGTCATCTTAAACCAGGTATTCAAGAATTTCATAAGAAGTTTGTTTTGGCCCCTGCAGACAAAGCCGCTAACAACGTCGTCGTTGTGTGACGGCTCCACTATGTTAACACGCTTAAGCAGGAGCTTGGTGGTACTAAGGCCTATGAACTTCAGCCTTTAGCTGAAGAGAGAGCTATAGTAGATAAACATGTTTGTCTTTCAGCCACCAAGTTTGCTGTGTGTGTTAACGAAGGCCAAGACAAGCTTCCTACGCTATACTGGTTACCAAAACTTCATAAAAAACCTTACAAAGCACGGTTTATTGCAAATTCTAGCTCTTGCACTACCACTGAACTTTCTAAATTATTAACTTCCTGTCTTACTGCTATTAAAACGCATGTTATTAAATATTGTGATAAAGTCTTTGAAAGATCAGGAAGAAATCTGTTTTGGTCTATAAAAAATTCGAATGAGGTTTTAAATAAATTGAAATCTAGACATTTTCGTGCTTCTAGTCTGTCTACCTACGATTTTTCCACTCTTTACACTACACTTCCTCGTAATCTTATAAAAGAAATGCTTAATTATTTAATTGAATGGGCTTTTCACAGAGAAGAATCTCTCTATCTTGCATGTAATGTCAGAAATGCATTTTTCACTTCTAAAGAGTATAAGAATTATACACTTTGGTCATGTCAGAAAGTGTGTGATGCCCTCACCTTTCTACTTGACAATATTTATATTAGATTCGGTACTAAGTTATTTAGACAAATTGTGGGTATTCCGATGGGTACTAATTGCGCACCTCTTGTGGCTGATCTGTTCTTGTATTGTTATGAAAGAGACTTCATTTTGTCGCTTTCCATTGATAACCAATCTGAAATTATTGAAGCTTTTAGCTCTACTTCTAGATATTTAGATGATTTATTAAATATTGATAACACCTATTTTGATGGTTTGATCAGTCAGATTTACCCCCTAGAACTTTAGTTAAATAAAGCAAATTCTTCTGATACCGAGGCCCCGTTTTGGAATTTATATCTATCTATTGTAGATGGATTTGTTTCGTGCAAAATTTATGATAAACGCGATGACTTTGATTTTGAGATTGTAAATGTTCCTTTTTTGGATGGTGATGTTCCTCGTTCGCCATCCTATGGCGTTTATATTTCGCAATTAATTCGATTTGCTAGAGTGTGTAGTCATGTAACTGACTTCAACACTCGTAATAAATTATTAACGGCTAAACTCCTTAATCAGGGTTATCGGTACCATAAACTACGCAAAGCCTTTTCAAAATTTTATAGACGCCATTCTGATTTAATTTCAAAATTCAATATTAGACTTAAATCTCTTCTGCAACAAGGTCTATCGGAACCCGAATTTTATGGTGACTTAGTATATAAATTCAGAAAAATATATAACCGCAATGACTTCAGCACCCAATTTCGTAAAATCATTCTTCGATATAAAAAGATTGGGTACAACATGGATATTATACGACAGACTGCATGCATGGTAGTTAACCCAATCACGGTTGGCAACTTTGCTTCCCTCTTTAATTGCACGCCGGTGGGTCAGGCCTCAGATTCTATGACGGCTCCAACGTAAAGGCTTATTGAAAATTAGAGTAATAAAGCTGGTTGGTGCCTGATGCTCTGTCTCTGGTCGGGCTCATCGGAGTCTAACTGTTGGTTTTCTTTTGCTCCAGCATTTCAGTGGTTTCTTGCTGTCGAGTCCTCACCGTTGTCTCACCTCTGTGGTTCTTTGATTTTTGTGTTCACGGAGATGTTGCACTGATGAGTTAGGAGGCCTTCATGCGGACTGAACAAATTATTTGTCTAAATCGCGACGGAAGTAAGGGCGAGGATTGTGGCCACGGAAAATCGATTTAAGCTCCCCAGTGGAAATTTTCCACTGACCGTTCCAAGGCGGCTCTTCTGTGTTGTTGTTAGTTACTTACTGTGTGTATCACTTGTGTCTTTTGGTTTTGGATGGCCATATGGCCATTTTGTGGGAAAGTAACTGTCCTTATGGTCTTCCTTTGTTTAGGTTTCCATTATGGTCTGGTCGCTTAATGTTTGTATTTCTTTCCCTTTGGTGTCTTTTATGGGTGGAGTAAATTAATTGTATCAATTCCTGATCTTTGTTTTACTTCTACTTTCATAATGTGGTGAAGATAATAAACTCTGCTAAACACGCATAAAGCCCGATTAGTTTTAGTGACAAAACTATTTCCACTGTCCCTTTGTAAACAATTAGAGTGTTTTTACAAATGGGGTGAAGCTAATATTTCTCCGGCCTTTTCCGGACAAAGAAATAACTCTTACTTTTAATTGTTTAAAGCATGTGTATTCAACAAAAGTCAACCGAACTAAAGTGGTTGAAACGGGATGCGTTTATTCTAACAGTCAGCAAAATAACAAGTGACGTCACTAAGGCGTATAAAATTGAATGGACTCAGTTGCACAACGTAGTTAATCTACATACTTTCGGACTTTTTGCAATAGCAGAATAGATTTTCGGCCACTTTATAGTTGTTCTTTTTGGATTGTTATGCATGTGAACATTCTAAGAGATATGGTCTTAGTCTCAAATCCATAATCATTCCTCATACACATGTGATTTTTGGCGTTTTCAGATCACTGAGTTTCCTGGAAGGATGGCCAATAAAGATTTTACAAAACCACCCTACGAAGAGTCGCTTTCATTATTACAAGTAAGACTCACACACTAGTCTGTTATACACATAAAATACCTATTTTATCCATTCTTTATGCGAAACATATTTCCATGCATACCTAGTCAAAAACTGGCGCTTTAGATGTACTTTCTATATATAGCGAGTTTTTGTCATACGGCGAAAATATCTGTCACTGTCGGACTAGGCCAACCTACTGTTTAACTTGTTGGGACAGTGTTTCCTTTCTGTATTTTCGTCCTTACACGAGAGCATACGACCTATAAAGACGCATATTTCTCCATAAAGCCACAAAGGCTGGCAAATACATTGTAAGCCTTGCCCACCCTTTAATCGAGATTCATTGAAACTTAAATAATTACCATGGATGTCTCGTTTACCATGATTGAAATGAACAAGTTCTTAAGCCCCTGCAGAATGCTCCCAAAAGCTACAGATATTCATATGGGTTAGGAGTTCTTCATGCGGACTGAACAAATTATTTGTCTAAATTGCGACGGAAGTAAGGGCGAGGACTGTGGCCACGTAAAATCAATTGAAGCCCCAAATGGAATTCGTTTCGCTGACCGTTCCAAGGCGGTTCTTCTGTCGCTGTTTATTTTTGTTATGGTTTGTCTTTGAATGTGTGTATCGCTATATTATTTTGGTTTGGATAGCCAATTGACCATTTTGTGGGAAAGTAACTGTCATTTTGGCTTTCCGCTATTGATGTTCCATTAAGGTCTAGTTGTTTCATGTTTGTGTTTCTTTCCCTTTGTGTCTCTGGTGGGAGCTGTGGGTTAATTGTATCGATTCCTGATCATTGCCTTCACTTCCATTTTCAATCTGCAATGGTATGTTGTGTGCACTCATTAAAATCGCCTTATTGAGGCGATTCGAATGAGTACACGCAACAACCACTTAAGGGCCCCATTACCTTGCGCTATGACTAAACCTCAGTGGTTCGAACTATCCCTACTTCGATCAAAAGACGTCTTTCCAGGCGAGCTAAGATGTCTGATAAGAGCTCTTTTGTTATAAAATACCCATTTTAAACAAACTTGTTACGCAAGAAAAGTCACAATCAAAGAACACAACAATCTTAACGGAAAAAATTCCAAACAATATGTGCATAACTACCAGTTAACATTTCAAGGAAAGACAAAGGAACAGCCGCCTATGGACATTCCGAAGTAAAACTGCTTGTTATGTATGAATGACTTAACCTACACATAGACATGTGCGACAAAATAGAAGTGAAGGCAATGATCAGTTTACACATCGGCACACCATTGCAAAAGTTACCGTGCCAGCTTCATGGAGATTGATCGTGAAATCTTTTCTACGGCCAATCTCTCCCTAAAGAATGTACACTCTACTGGTTAACCGCTCATGTATATGCCTGTCCAGGAAGTGTGGCAGGGGAAACCAACGGGCTCGATATAACCTAAATAGTGTTGAATTGGCCGTAAAACTAAGTATTTATCTCTATTTGCACGGAAGTGGGTCTACAGTGGTCGCAGGAGCCTTATTATAGGTTTTGTTATGCGCTGGTTCAATAAAAGTTCGCCAGAGCGATAAAAGTGAGGAGACTCCACTTTTTTTTGAAGACCAATACACAAAAAATAATACATGTAATAATGTTTACACTCACAATTCTTACTTAATTGAACAAATTTGGGGTCGGAATGATCCCCTATTCAGGACTATTAGTTTATGTACAGAAACGAATTATTCGACGCGTCATCTCTTACACAATGCGCAGTTCAGTGAAATCCGTTTTCTGAAATCTTAAGTTATGGTCGGAAAGGACATAAGGTGTCAAAAGGTATTCTCTGCAAAATGTTAAACATCTTTCGCGACAAGATCAGTAACGGGTGGAATTAGAATAAGATTATGTTTTCAAGTGTCATTTTGATAAGTGTTTCGTTGTTTATGTATTTTAGACGTGGAGCGATTCTTGCAATGGATACTCGTCAGTGTGAATGGTTAATAATTGTAAAGTCGGTAAGCAATTTTGCCTATTCTTCAAGCTTTAATGATATGTTTCAGCTGCATTGCTGACAATGTATTACTCCTTCTGAACTCCGCGTTAACACGTCCATGTAAACCCCACTTATGCAGAGAAAAGTGGGGTTTATATGGGTAAAAATTAATCTTTTTAATTCTGATCTAAGACATAGGCTGTGGGTACTCGTTAGAACCCCCTCAATGAGGCGGTTCTAACGAGCACTCTCAACCTATGTTTGGAGTAAAAAGAAGAAAAAAATATCACAAATTTGCATCAGAAAAATGTCCGTCTGTGACATATGAAATATGCACAATACCTCACGGATATGTTATCGTAATGAACACCAGATAATTGCCTTGCTTAACTTCACGTTAACAAGTCCATGTAATACACGCTTTTCCATAAAGAAAACTAGGGTGTGTCCACATCCTTCATCATAGTGCAGATTATATTTTCTTTTCCTTTGGGATCATTGAGTCCATTCTGGTTTCTTTGAAAATCGAATATCGCTTAAGCCGGTGATAGGAGGCGTATGCAGCCTTGCCAACTAAATTGCTGTGTATGAAGAGATTCAATAAAACCCGAGTCTCGGATTTTCGTTCTTTTGTGTGCTATTTGATACATAAGGCAACCTTTTAGCTTTTTTTATTTTATAAGAGTATATTTCTGTGCCAAGACGTAGAGTGTGGGTTCTTATTAAAACCCAGAACCTATATTTGGAGTATAAATAAGGAAAATATCACAAAATTCATCAGAAACCTCTTTGGATACACTTTGTCACACGGATGTATTATCGTAACGATTTCTCAAAACATTTATCTTTAGCATTTATATTTGTATAAAGTAACACGTGACAAGCCTGAGAGACCATGGCCGACTTCACCTGGAGCCAATGGCTACCTTTGGCTAGTTTGGTTACTGTTCCATTTTCCTATATCAGGCCTACGGTAAGGGTCAAAGTTAGGCAAATCCATAAACAGCCAATCAAAAACGAAGACCTCCATTTTAAAGAGTGCGTATGCGTGGAAAACCGGACATACCATTCCTCAGGGCACGGTATCATTGGTTTTACTGACATGCGCAGATACTGATCACATGACCTGTCAATAGTACCAGCAGTATATGTTCAACTGATACCGTCGTTGCTATTTGACGTACTGTGGTTCGAGGTCTCGGCCCATGCTTTATAATTGGGAAAGTGCCAATTACAAGAGTGTACGATATGAGAAGGTTAAAGTTATAGACGCCTAATACCCTTTATGAATTAATTGACTGTGGCCGGCCTCGGTAGCTCTGTCAGATGTGCGTCTGACTGGTGATCAGGAGGACGCGGGTTCGATACCTGCAGGGGTCGGCAACATTCTTTTCTTACGTCGCTCACTCCCGCTGATTTAAGAAGGGCAGTTGTCAGTTTCTGGCGAAAGAATGTGGACTGTTTTAGGTAACCGCTTATGTATAAGTCTGCCCAGGAGAAGTTGCATAGATAAACTGACTGGCTCAAAATGACCTAAATAGTGTTGACTGGGCCGTAAAACTCCAATAAAACAAACAAACAAAACAATTGATTGATTGTGCTTAGGTTTAACGCTATGTCAACCCATGTGGGCAATTTCGTGTCTTCTCGTAGAGAAAGGGAGAGGCAGTAGATGAGATTAAGATAAGGGATGGTGAAAAGAGGAAAATGAATAACAGTGTAGAAACTGAATAAATAGCAACATACCCCCTCTTCCCTTACCTGCAGCGAAAACAGCAAGCCTTCATCAGGAAAACACGCCTATATAATTTTGACCCGCTTCAACCCCACTTTTATATTGTAAAACTGGGGTATGCAGGGGTAAACCTTATTTTTTTGTTGTTGTTTTTTTTTCTGCTCTAAAATATAGATTGTGGGTACTAGTTAGAACCGCCTCGATGAGGCGGTTCTAACGAGTACACACAATTTATATTTTGATCGAGGCGGTTCAAACGAGTACACACAATCTATATTTTGAGCAGAAATAAGAAAAATACCCTAATTTTTTTTTTAATCGGAAAATTTTGATCTTTTTTTGGGGGGTGGGGGCGGTGAAATTTGCAATGTATTTGAATAGGCGTGTTTCGTAATGTTGCCCAAATGTAAGCCAATATCAGCTGGCAAGATACACGACACCTTCACCTGACCCCAATACCTTATGGAACATCCACCATAACAAAGTAAGCCCCCGCCCATAGGGGCTTGAAGAAATATATGGGCTGCATGTTGCTTCCACGCTGAGCTGAATCCGGCCCGCACACTTGTACTGGTAAACCGCTTAGAGGATCTCAGACTGTCCAGGAACTGCGGTGCGAGGCGGACCGTCCATGCTAATAAACCCTATTGGTTTCATTGGGCGACAGGGCTTGAGATGTCATTTCATCTCAATGTCGGGTAAAAGTCCCACAAAATTGGAAGCAACGTCTCCAAAATGACCTTTACAGTGTTGACGGGGACGTTAAACCTCAAATCAAACAAACAAAACCATATAAAAAAATTCTTCAAATTTAACCGAATTCCATACTGCAATAAAACGGGGGGTATTCACTGAGCTATTGCACGGGGAAATTCGCAACAAATTGCCATTTTTCGTCTTTTCATTTTCAATTCCTCTAAATTTTAGCAATATATTTACATTTATGCTTCCTTTGCAACGCAGTATAATACGTGCGCGCGATGATCATCTGTGCCAAAAGAGATAAATGTAAATTTAAAAAAAAAAAACAGAAGATGTTGTATGTGAGAAAATAAATCTTTTTGAATTCCATGTAGGCGTCTTAAGGTTCCTCAATACATTTGCAGAAGAAAAATATAGGCGACAGCTTTGCATTTTTCCCCAAATTATGATTCTGATTTCCTTTTGAAATTCCTGTCGCAGAAAAAGATGGCTTGGAAGAACCACCGGTTGTTACAGCAAATAATTTTTGTATATGCAACACCCCTGTGCCTTTGAAAATAAATGCAATTCTGTAATTTTCACTTTTACAAGGAAAAAATGAAACCGCTTTTAATGTTCCTAAAAAGCTGAAGATCAATAGTTCATATCAAATACTAGTGCCTCGGACAAAGCTTTCTTACAATAAGCCTACCCTCATTTGAAAACCAGAATTTTGTGGCGGGTTTACATGTTTTTGCTTCATGGGCGCCGCAAGTTTCCGGGTGTATCAGTTTTCCGGGTATATCTGAAATACTGAGATGTAATAGATATATCCATTGTTTTTGTGAAATATTGGTAAATATTTGTACTGATTGATATCTGTACAGGATAATTTGACGAGCCCGCCAGGGCGAGTCTAATTATCCTGTACAGATGTCAATCAGTACAAATATTTACCAATATTTCTCAAAAACAATTGGATATATCTGTTTTAATCCACAGCTTATTGTAACTTCCACTTAAAGGTAATAGATAAAACCTATTAAAGCATATTTGTTTTATTTACTGTTAATTTCAATTTCTTTTATTTGACCTGATTTACCCCGTCTGGAAAATGGATTGTCCTGTCTGAAAGGACACTGTCAGCTTCTCTGCTTCATTAATATTCAATTGGATTTGATTGGTCTAAATCCAACTGACCATAGGTTATTTGACCATGCTTTTTTAACCTGATGTTTATCACCGGGGCATTTTAATGCTGAACCTTCAAGTGAAAGGACTTACTTTGAACTCAGATGTGTGCTTTTGCTGCATGCAAATGTTTTATAAAATGTTTGGCACCAGTAAATGGGAGTGTATTTTGTGATAATTCAGGGATATTTTTTCTCCATAAAAAGGTATGTCGTGGGAACTCATTTGAACTGCCTCATCCCACAAAAAACATGTTGTGGGTACTCGTTGGACTTGCCTAGATTAGGCGGTTCTAGCGAGTACCTACAATTTGATTTCGTGGAGAATTGGAGAAACTTAATCAGAAGGAGCAGTCTGATCAGGGTCTGCACTGATTCGGCAAAAGCTATTTTAAATGTGGGTACTCATTCAAATAACCTCGGCGAGGCAATTTTAATGAATACCCACAATGTTAACTTTGTCATGCAGAGCTAGAAGCCCCTTCCCATTTTAAGATCAGAAGGAGCAGTCTGAGCAGGGTCTGCACTGTTTGCCATTAAGTAAAAGCTATTTTAAATGTGGGTACTCATTCAAATAACCTTGGCGAGGCTATTTGAATGAATACCCACAATGTTAGTCTTGTCATGCAGAGCTAGAAGCCCCTTCCCATTTTAAAATCAGAAGGAGCAGTCTGATCAGGGTCTGCACTGTTTGCCATTAAGTAAAAACTATTTTAAATGCGAGTACTTATTCAAATAACCTTGGCGACCCAATTTCTAGAATACCCACAATGTTAATTTTGTCATGCAGAGCTAGAAGCCCCTTCTCATTTTAAGATTAGAAGTAGCAGTCTGATCAGGGTCTGCACTGTTTGCCATTAAGTAGAAGCTATTTTAAATGTGGGTACTCATTCAAATAACCTCGGCGAGGCTATTTTAAGGAATACCCACAATGTTAATTTTGTCATGCAGAGCTAGAAGCCCCTTCCCATTTTAATTGTAGCTCAGCTGATTGGTCAATTCAAAACTGTACATGATATCAGTACATGATATCAGTACATGATAACAATACATTTATCAAAATTTATTAGTACTGCCAACATCAAAGGAAAGTACTGGGAGCTGTGGATTAAGTCATCAAATATGCCTTCCACAGTTTGTTTTACCCGTAATCAATGTATATACCTTGCAATTTCAGCTATGTAGCCTTCTTCCTGTATATAGCATAATGACTTCGCCTATCTTGGAATTCTGTATTACGAGTATAGCTGTCAAATTGAAGATATTTGGTTCTGGTCACATACACCCTTGAACTAATTTTGCAAAAATAACAGCAGTACATAATTGTTTTTTAATTTAAAAAAGTAGTATTCATATTTTAAACTCTCTTCAACTAATTTCACGTACTTTACAACATAATTTGTTCGTTAATTTATGGATATTATGCATTCATTTCCGGACTAGGTTTTACGCGTAACATTGTCCGGTTTGTGTTGTTCGGCCGCAGCAATCGAAGATTAGATAAAAAGTAATTAGCTTTTTGATACTTTTTTCATCAAAACTAAGTAAAAACATCGATTTTTTATTAGTTTTGAACAGCCTTTACATCGGTAAGTAGGTGACACAACAGATCATTCATTGAATTATATAAATATAAACATTGTTTTGTCCAGTAGTTCACCTGTTCTAAAATCAGTTGTTTGTTAATGGTGGGTCATGTGAACCAATGTAAGAAAATACTGGATGAAAATCATTTATATACCGGTGCAGTCATGGAAAGAGATCAAAATAGAAGTCCAGAAGCCTTTTGGACAAAGTAATTGGTGCTGAACAAGCTTGTTTCAATCATTCAGTTCAAATCTGGGGATAAACTGATTTTATCTTATTTTCATTTTTTTATATTATATCCAGTATCAAGCACTCATCATGTAAGCACAATGACTAACACAGTGGAACTTGCAATGATTGCATAAACTGTTATAAATTGTATGAATGAAATTAAATGAAGTACTTAATTAATTTTTGACAAAATCGCTGAAGAATGCCATTCATTTTACAAGCTAAATGTAAGAGATGTAAGAGATTCCACCACCTCGCCAATCAATGAGCTTGTTGCCAAACTGGTAGAACTGGTTAATTTTGGCTACCATACACTGAATTTAGAAATACTACCAGGTGAGATAATGATTTTTTTTTTCGATTTGGGGAATTATTAATTTCCAGTCCTATTTAGGATAATTTACTTGGAATTGCCATGCCACCTTAAGGCAACCTTGAGCCACATTTCTATGATAGTGTTTTATAGATTGTGGTTCTTTGGATTAAGATATCATTTTTTGCAAAACCAAGGAAAACAGTAATAAATTACTAAAGCGGTGACTTTCGAATAAAAATCGTTTGCTTTCATATTCTAACATTTACAAGGACTACCATCTGATTAGAAATCTGTAAGGGTTATTATTTGCAAATATGCTTTTTAGTACCTCAAATGTGGTGAAATAACTGTATTGGGGAACCTTAAACCGAACGTCGATAAGCTGGAAAAAGCCAAATCGAACCACAACTCAAACAGGGGTGTGTGACTTCCTAATGGTCATTGGTTATAGTGTACATATCAAGTATTATCGTCAATGGTTTTTTGTCTATTCTTTCTGACACAAATAAATCACTGACAGCGTTGTTAGGTCGATTGTCTCTGACACTGGGAACTGATACTTATATCTAAAATGCAAGTTTTATTTTAAGCAAACTGTGTAGGCCCTGATCAGATGCCGCGTTCTGTGGCGTCAGAGAACGCGGTGATAGATCTTGGACTACACTGTTTGCCAAACTCAACACATGTTTCTAGCCCACATTCTATAGATAACACTCTTACGCAGCACTTTGATCTCACAGCGATAAGAAAAGCGGGGCTATTTTCTATAAAATAGAAGAGGATGCAATGATCAGGAATCGATACAATTCACCCACAGCTCCCATCAGTGACACCAAAGGGAAAGAAGCACAAACATGAAATCAGATTCAATGAAAGGTAGTCAGGTGAACATCAACAACGAAAAGCTACTGTATTTCGTAATTTTTGCAGGGTAGCCTGTCTGTGCTGAAGAAACTGAAGAGAGTTGGACCTTACGAGTGGAAGAAAAGTAAGTAAATATCGATTGATTGCTTTTGGTTTAACGACACGTCAATCCTTGTGGGTCATTTTGTGTCATCTCCTAGAGAAAGGGAGAAAAGAGATAGAAGTGAGTGTAGAGGGGAGTAGTAATATAGGAGTCATTATAGGTACCAGAGCAAATGACATATTTGAGTAAAAGCGAAAATGTAGGTTATCGGTGCGGAAACATGGAAAATTGAACTTTGTAAATAAATAGGTCGGAATGATAAGAACCGTCTCCCTGTCCTTAATTACAGTGTAGTTTATATTTTCTTGTTCTTTGGGATCATTGATACCATTGTGGAATTTTGAAAATACTTGAGGGTCCCTGATGAGGCCTAAATGGCCGAAACTTGCTAGTCTGGTCCAGAAAAGACGGGCACTTCATATTTTCCAGTTCTATGGTGTATTCCTTGCTTCCAAAGGATAACCCGTTCTAGAACATATTTAACAAGGTAGTGAGTAGGAGCTTTTCGATAAAGATACTCGAGAACTGTACCGTGTAGTCATGAGAGCAATATGAAACAAAAGTTGCCTTTATTACAGCTGGTTCTATCGTATAGTCTAGGCTTTAGACACTAGTCAGAAGATCATCATCCTGTTACTTGATAAGAGGTATTCCGAGTACATTAATCGAGATACTCTAAAGGCAGATGGTACAGTCTCATGGGTATAACAAGATAATACTTCTAAAATATATATAATCACTCTTATATCACATGATTTTGAAGGACTGCCCCAGTGTCTAAAGACAGCCTGAAAGTGCATGTCTATGATATTGTGCTACACGTTGTGGTTCTGGGGATGCCGGTTACAATTTTGTCCAAAACAAAAACAATGGAATAAATTCTAACGTGTACAATCTCGTAACTTTTTAAACTTTTTGTTTTTTGCTTTCAATTTCTTACTTTTACATAACCATTCATAAGTATAATATTTTCATGCTGTAATTGCAAAGAGTATGTTTTCATTGCAGTAGACGTGATAAAATAAGTGTACTGAGGATACTTTAATGAAACATTGATGGCTATTAAATTCCGATAGCAGACTGGCCCCTGCTCGTCGGGGCTTGGAGAAATAAATTGGGCTGCATGATTATTCCACGCAGAGCTGAAACCGAGTACATGAGTACTGATCAACCGCTTAGAAGGTCTAAGACTGTCCAGGCAAAGTGGTGCGAGTTGGAGCATCCCTGCATATTAACCCTATTTGTTTGTTTAGACGGTAGGGCTTCAGGTATCATTTCATTTCAGTGTCGGGTATCAGTCACACAATATAGGAGGCAACGTTACCAAAATATCCTAACAGTATTGACGGGTATGTAAAACCTCAATTAAAAAACAAACCCATAGCAGACTATTCATTTTCGCATTGGCCTCACATTATGAAAACACGCCTATGCAAATCCATTGTAACCTTTATCGTCGAAAAAGATGAAGATTTTAAGATGAAAAATTGTTATATTTTACTTATTGCTCACAATCTATATTTTAGAGCAGAGACAAGAAAAATAAGGTTTACCCTGTAAACGCCAGTTTTACTGAATAAAAATTGGGTCCAAGGGGGTAAAAAGTACATAGGCATGTTTTCGTGATGATTTTCGAACTGTTTTTATATGCCATGTGTTTAATTTGTTCTTTTTGTTCTTCGCCTTTGCAAAACTAAAAAGGCTAATTTCTGTCCATTATAAATGTGTTTAGACATGATAAAGCCATTGACGGAGAAAGAGAAGAGAGAACGCCAGGAGAAGAAAACTCAGTGGCGACGTTTTATCCTACCAGAGTTACGCCTTCCACTGAGAAAACATAATGAAGTTGATGAAATTGAAGAACTAGTTGACGGCCGACCAAAACCATTCCAGGTATAGGATTCGGTTAAGCTTTTCGAAATAAAAAAAAAAACGTTTGTCCTTGCATTTTGCCTTTGGTGACATTCAAAACTGATTACCAATGCAGAATTTACTGTAACAGTAAAACACACAAATGAAAAAATTGAAGAGTAGCTTTTTCGATCAAATGGGCCCCGTCAAGCGATTTTGGTACTTATCGCCTATGCGAGCAGCGAAGGTTCAGGCAAGCCTGCGCATCCGCGCAGTCTCGCCAGAACCTTCGCTGCTCGCTCATACAATCAGTGAATCAAGAGGAACCTTCAGACAGAAAGCCATATCACTGGCCCCTCTGAATGGCTGGGCATGCGCAGTTAAAATTTGTCATGACGGAATGCTCGAAGACACAAATTCGCTTGGCGGAGCTCAGATTATCTTGTTAGCATGTGCATCTGTTTTAATCGGGACCACTTAATTAAATAAATAATAAAATAGAAGTGAAGACAATGGTCAGTAATCGATACAACTACCCAACACCTACCATCAGAGACACTAAAGGGAAAGACACGCGAACATAAAACAACTAGTCCCTAATGAAAACATCACAAGCAGAAAGCCAAAAGGACAGTTACTTTCCCATAAAATGGCCAAATGGCTATCCAAAATAAAAAAAAAGATACAGGCCATACATACACGCAAGGACAGAGTCTGGCAGAGCCTAACTCCTTGACTAAGGCTACAATCCTGTTCGTGCTTCTATGACCAGTGGACAGTCTGGGTAGATTGTATCCGTACACAGCTTTCCTTCGTGGATATAAAAGTGATATTTTCCTGTCTAAAGTAATATGATATTTTATTATTTGTGCTTCAACCATACATTGTGGATACACGTTAGAGCCACCAGTTTTTGTTTGTTTGATTTGAGGTTTTACGTCCCATTCAACACTGTAAATATCATTTTGGAGACGTTGTTTCCAATTTTGTGGGACTTTTACCCGACATTGAGATGAAATGACATCTCAAGCCCTGTCGCTCAATGAAACCAATAAATGAAACCAATAGGGTTTATTAGCATGGACGGTCCGCCTCGCACCGCGGTTAGAGCCACCAGTGAAAATAAGAGAAACGTATTATACCCTTGTTAAATCAACGTTTGTCTATATAACATGGTGTTTTATCAAATGTGGTATGCTTGGACTTGATGTCTTATGAGCCGACTCATTTATCCAGAAATGACCCAATCGTATGCAGATTTTCATATATGAGCCGACGCATGACAAAACCTACAATAAGACCTGTGCTGTAGTCGAAGACTCAGTTCAGCCGGTCCGTCAGGTCAGCCTGGTTGGAGCATTCTCTTGTTGCCCTATGAATGAATAACCCAGAGGCTATAGAAGGTTCATGCGAACAGCGAAGACTCTGATCAGACTGCGCGAATGCACAGGCTGATCTGAGTCTTCGCTGGTGGTACAAGCCTGCTTGTAGATTTTGTCATGCGCTGGCTCAATTATATTATTTGATGGCTGGTTGATTTGAGGTTTAGCGTCCCCGTCAACACTGTAAAGGTCATTTTGGAGACGTTGCTTCCAATTTTGTGGGACTTTTGCCCCACATTGAGATGAAATTACATCTCAAGCCCTGTCGCCCAATGAAACCAATATAGTTTATAAGCATGGACGGGTTTCAGCTCTGCGTGGAAGCATCATGCAGCCCATCTATTTCTTCAAGCCCCCAATGGCGGGCCGTTATAGTAGGACTTATTCAAGCAAAACAAACACTCTCTGATACAGACAAACAGATTCGTCCGTCATTTGGATTAACCACACCATGAATGTTGTTGTCGCTTTATGTCTAGCAATAAAATCATGCTCTACATTCTGTGACTGCCTCATAAGCAGTTTCAACCCATTTAGTACAGGAAACCCCTAAAGGGGTACTTTGCAAACAGTGCAGGCCCAGATCAGACGCCACAGAACGCGGCGTCTGATCAGGGCCTCCACTGTTTGCTAAAAGTTCAGCCATTTTCCAAATATTTTTTTATGAAAAAAACAACCTGACATCCCTAAATTTGGAACTAGACTCCTGCTATATATAAGGAGGAAGATTCCATTTGGTACAAAAAAAAAAAGGTTAATATCATCTTTGCCTTAGATTTACAAGATGGTTAAATCGATACACTTTATTTGTAAAGACATTTGAGTTGTCGCCCTTCCATTACAACTACAACTGTCAACAATGTTTCTCTCATATGTGCGGTCTTCTTCCGAATCGAGAATAGATGGGCTGCATGATGCTTCCAAGCAGAGCTGAAACCGACCGCACATGAGTACTGGTAAACTGCTCAGAGCATCTAAGTCTGTCCAGGCAAAGCGGTGCAAGTCGGACCGGCCATGCTTATAAACCCCATTGGTTTCATTGGACGACAGGGCTTGAGATGTCATTTCATCTCAATGTCGGGTACAAATCACACAAAGTCGGAAGCAACGTCTCCAAAATGACCTATACAGTGTTGACGGGGACGTTAAACCTCAAATCAACAACAACTTCCGAATCGTGAGACGAAAATAAATAAATAAATAAAGCCAAACTTCAATGGCTCAAACACTTTTGGGACCTCGAAAATCTGTTCGCGACAGGGGTAGTTCGAGCCACTGAGGGTTACTGTCTTGAGGCATAACGAGATAGTTTTGGACATCTTTTCGGTGTTTTATAATGAAAATGTACGTTGTATGTACTCATTAGAATCGCCTCATTTAGGCGATTCTAATAAGTACACACAGCATACATTTGCAAGCTAAAGACCAAAATCTCCTAAATTATCCCCGACTATTTCTTATGTAGGGGATTTTCTTAGGGGTTCGAAAACATGTTCGACTGAGCCATGGTAATCGAGCCATCGTTGTTTGAGCCATCGGAGTTCTACTGTATGCAGTTCGAGTTTAAGAACAGTTCCTGCAGTGAACCCCAAATTATACCGCCATTCGATTTAATGACAAAACTCATTATAACAGCTGTCTAAATGGAACGCATTACGAAAACACGCCTATACAAATACATTGCAAACTTTACCGCCGAAAAAACGAACATTTTAAGATGAAAAGTTGTGATATTTTTCTTATTTCTGCTCAAAATACAGCTTGTGGGTACTTGTTAGAACCGCCTCATCGAGGCGGTTCTAACGAGTACCCACAATCTATATTTTGGAGCAGGAATAGGAAAAATAAGGTTTACCCCTCTAAACCCCAGTTTTACTATATAAAAGTGGGGTTCAAGGGGGTCAAAATTATATAGGCGTGTTTTTTTGTGTTGGAATCAAGACGAGAAGAGACGGATTAATGAAAGTACCCAAGAGTATTGTATTTTATACCCCAATGTACAAATGTTTGGGTATTTGTGAGAAACCCCTTGGCGAGACAATTTTAACAAAATTGTTGTTCACAGCATTTGTTTCAAGGACTATTTAAGAGGACATGTCCGTTATTACCTACTCTATTACTCCTTATTGGTTGGCCCCGCCAATCGGGGCCTAACCGCAATGACTTCAGCACCCAATTTCGTAAAATCACTCTTCGATATAAAAAGATTGGGTACAACATAAATGTTATACGACAGACTGCATGCATGGTAGTTAACCCAATCACGGTTGACAACTTTGCTTCCCTCTTTAATTGCACGCCGGTGGGTCAGGCCTCAGATTCTGTGTGTGTGTGTGAATTCGGGTTTAACGTCGCTTTCAACAATCTTTCAGTCATATCACGACGGTGTCTGGTTGCGACAGGGAGCTCAATGCTCACGTTTATAGTGCTGCCTCACTGAAGTATCATGTCCTAGACACATTACATGATACCACACCAGTCACATTATCCTGACACTGGATCGACCAGTCCTAGCTCTACCCCGTAAATCTGAGTGCCAAGCGAGGAGCAGCTAGTACCATTTTTAACGACTTTGGTATGTCGCGGCCCGGGATCGAACCCAAGACCTCCCGTTCCCCGGAGCGGACACTCTACCAACTGAGCTATCGGGGCCGGTAATCCTCAGATTCTATGACGGTTCCAACGTAAAGGCTTATGTTGGTTTGTACCTGATGCTCTGTCTCTGGTCGGGCCCATCGGAGTCTAACTGTTGGTTTTCTTTTGCTCCAGCATTTCTGTTGTTTCTTGTTGTCGAGTCCTCACCGTTGTTTCTTCTCTGGGGTTATTTGTTTGATTTTGTTTGATTTGAGGTTTAACGTCCCCTTCAACACTGTAAAGGTCATTTTGGAGACGTTGCTTCTAATTTTATGGGACTTTTACCCGACATTGAGATGAGATGACATCTCAAGCCCTGTCACCCAATGAAACCAATAGGGTTTATAAGCATGGATGGTCCGACTCGTGCGCACCGCTTTGCCTAGGCAGGCTTAGATCCTCTAAGCGGTTTACCAGTACTCGTGTGCGGGTCGTATTCAGCTCTGCGTGGAAGCATCATGCAGCCCATATATTTCTTCAAGCCCCGATGGGCGGGGCTGTCTCTGTGGTTGTTTGATTTTTCTGTTCACGGAGATATTGCACTGATGAGTTAGGAGGCCTTCGTGCGGACTGAACAAATTATCTGTCTTAATCGCGACGGAAGTAAGGGCGAGGATTGTGGCTAGGTAAAATCGATTTAAGCCCCCCCCCCCCCCCCCCCCCGCCCCCGCAGTGGAATTCGTTTCTGCTGACCGTTCCAAGGCGGTTCTTCTGACGCGGTTTATTTTTGTTATGGTTTGTCTTTGGGTGTTTGTGTCGCTGTTATTATTTTATTTTTGATAGCCTATTTGCCATTTTGTTGGAAAGTAACTGTCCTTTTGGCTTTCCGCTGTTGGTGTTTCCGTAGGGGTCTGTTGCTTCATGTTTGTGTTTCTTTCCCATTGGTGTCTCTGATGGAAGCTGTGGATTAATTGTATCGATTCCTGATCATTGCCTCTACTTCTGTTTACAGCTTAAACCGACCGCACATGAGTACTGGTAAATAAAAATCAAAAATGAGTTCCTTTAAGAGCAATGAAAACATTCATAAGAAAGAAGTTGGGTCATACTACGTAGTTTCGGCTAATAAAGCCTCATCAGTGACCCTGTAATGATCCGGCAAAGAAAGCCAGAGGAAACATACTGCAATTTTGCAAATTTCGAATAGGCAGTCGATACAAAGACTGATATAAATCAAATTGGGGTCCAAAAAATTAAAAACCTGTCTAGAATATGAGTCTAAACCAATAATTTATTTCTGATTTCTCAGAATATTCACGCTGATCTCAAAGGACCAAAAGTAAAATATAAACTACACTATGGTTGATGTACGGGGAGACGTTTTACGGCCGCAACACGGCACAACACCAGCTGCAGTGAAGGCAAATAAAAATCAAAAATGAGTTCCTTTAAGAGCAATGAAAACATTCATAAGAAAGAAGATGGGTCATACTACGTAGTTTCGGCTAATAAACCGTTTAGGTCTAAGCCTGCCCAAGTAAAGTGGTGCGAGTCGGACCGTCCATGCATATAAACCCTACTGGTTTCATTTGGCAGCAGCGATTGAGATGTCATTTTATCTCAGTGTAAAAGTCCCACAGACTTGGAAGCAACGTCTCCAAAATGACCTGAATAGTGGTTTATCGGGACGTTAACCCACGAATCAAACAAACAAAAACTCCTTATGGTATTTATTTAAGGCAAATGTTACTCTGTTCTCTGTACCTATTCTTACCATTACGAAAACACGCCTATACAAGTGCATCGTAAACTTAACCGCCGAAAACACTAAACTTTTATTATGAAAAATTGTGATATGTAGAGCAGAAAAAAATAAGGTTTACCCCTGTAACCCCCAGTTTTTCTATATAGAAGTGGGATTCAAGCGGGTCAAAATTATATTGGTGTGTTTTAGTGATGAACATGAAAGCCATAACAATGGAAAGAATCATGGTTGAGAAAATATCCTGCCAATGATGGGATTCGAACCCGGGTAAAAGTCAAGTGCTCCGTCCACGTAGCCAAAGAGTCGACTCTCTGACGCAGTTGTCAGAGAGTGGTGATAAGCCTATAACCTATGCATGTAATCTACCAAGGTTTTGTTTGTTTGTATTTGAGTTTAATGGCCCAGTTAACACTATTCATTTAGAACCGGTCAGTTTACCTATCCATACTTTCCTGGGCAGGCTTATACGTAAGCGGTTAACCAGTACAGGGCACATTCTTTCGCCAGAAACTGACCACTGCCCTTCTTGAATCAGCGGAAGGGAGAGAATGCCCGTAGAAAAGTTTTCATGATCAATCTCCACGAAAGAATGTTGCCGACCCCGGCAGGTATCGAACCCGCGTCCTCCTGATCAGCAGTCAGACGCGCATCCGACTGAGGTACCGAGGCTGGCAATCTACCAAGGTAGATGCTTGAAGGGTGGACTGCCATTAATGCTAGAGGCCCCCGGTTTGATTCCCGGCAGCGGTAATAAAATTGCGGTTTCCGAACATGCTCCACTGGCATCATTTGTAGGGATGTATGCCACGAAGTACACCGTCCTTCGGATGTTAACTGGAGGGCCCTTGTGCAGAGAGAACCATCCCCTGTGCAGGTTAAAGATCCCTGCCGTAATCACATGATTACTGTGTATGCTGTCATCCTGCAAAAACCTGGAGTGTATGAAATGTACACCTGCGAGTAATGGCAAATGTGGCCGATCGCACTATCAGTAGAAAGATAGAAAAAAAGAAAGTCATTTATGATGATGCGAAGCAAATTTCGAGACGATATCGCAATTTTCGGCGATATAATGTCCGATCCCGGACCAGCCCCCATCTTACGACATGAAAGTCGCAACAAAAATCACAGCATAGCTGAGAAAAAAAATCCCGCCTACTCGGGCCGCTCGGGTGAAAGTCCAATGCTCTGAGCAAAAGATTTGACTCTCTGGTGCAGTTGTCAGAGAGAGGTGATAAACATATATGCTATGCATGTAATCTGCCATGGTATATTATTGAAGTATGTACAAGACATTAAAACTTACAGAAAAAACAGGGTAAATTATGAGACGAATTTGTTTTCTAATGTTGGTCTTTAACACTGAATAAATAATGAAATATTATTGGTGCTCATCCACGGGACCATAAATTTGTTCTAGCCAGGGATAATCGAAACACTGAGGCAAAATTTTGATGTAATGTAATCCAGTAGAACGCACAAATGAGTTCTAATCAGTCAGAGTAAATAGATCAGTGTTCTAGTTATCGATATTGCATGGTACATTTATATTTAAACCAGTTGTTCTTCTTTTACAGCATCCCGATATAAAGGTGCAGTTCGAAGATGGTGGTCATGAGAAAAAGGGAAAGAAATATTGCTATCCCAGTCTTTGGACTATCAAGAAAGGTAGTTTCACCCTACTTGTTTTAGTTTATTTCTAGAACTACGGCGATTATCCTTCCTTCAGGATAACATATTTGTGTACCGTAGTGCATTCTGTCATATCTCCAAAACGTTTATTTGCCTGAAGAAAGTTTGCGATATTTGTTTAAATCTTTACTCCAAACAAAACCTGTGTGTGCAAGCAAGACCCACCTTATTGCGACAGTTCTAACGAGTACCACAATGTATGTTTTCAAACAAAAAGTAAGGAATATTGAGTATACCCATGTAAATTAGTTCTGAATAGGTAGATCCTTTGGAAGCAAATAATACACCAAATAAATGCAAATAGCTGACTCAGTTTTATTGAGTCTGTTCATGACCAGTACTGAAATGTGCAACACCGGACACGCCCTCTAGCACCGCCTTAGCAGAACTACATTTTCAAAATGATTCTAAATGAACTCGATGATCCCATATGACCAGAAAATATAATCTGCACTATATTGATGTACCGGGAGACTTTTCACGGCAGCCACAAATCACAACTTCAGCTGCAGTAAAGATACATGTAAAAACGTTCTGAATAGTTAGATCCTTTGGAAGCAAAGAATACTCAAATAAACGAAAATAGCAGACTTGATTTTTTAGTCTGTTCATGACCAGCCTTGAAATGTGCAACACCGGCCACGCCCTTTAGCACCGGCTTAAGCAAAACTTTATTTTCAAAATGATTTTAAATGAAGTCGATGGTCACAAAGGACCAGAAAATATTATCTGCACTATAATGATGCTCGGGGAGACTTTTTACGGCAGCCGCACGGCACAACACTAGCTGCAGTGAAGATAAATAAGTTATCCCTATATTTCTGTATAAAAAACGGGTTTACAGAGGTATTCATAACACGGGCTTGTTAATATGAGGCTTTATTTTGCAAAACAGGAGAAATTAACCAACCAACAATCAGGTCAACAGGAATAGAAATTCATTTATAATACAGAATCAGGATAAAAATGCGGCCCGCCTTGAGGCATATTGAGCACGTTAAACTTGATGATTTGAGGAAGGTTTTTTGTTGCTTGAACAAGGGTTTTGGTCCATTCGACAAACAGCTATGCACATCGGTATTAAGAAAAGAAATATAATTGCACTCTTTGCGTCTTTTGCTATTGAAGGCAAATGTCACCCTCAATCGTCAACTGTTTTACCGTGTAGTAAACGCTTTTCAAGTTAATAACAAGCATGGTAATGGCTATGTTTGTTTGAAATTCACTTTACATTTGTGACAGACGAATAGTTTTGGTGCAGGTGGCAGAAAATCAAGGATAAAACGCACTCAGGAATAATTGCTATCGAAGTAAGATGTCTAGCACTGAGAAAAAAAGCGTAATGTAATACAAATACTTTTTGTTTTAAATTTTGGTTTTCAGTTCTGGTATGATGTGAATTCCAGTATTCAAGCAGAGACGTGGTGTGATTATTAAAAATAGAAGCAAAGGCAACGGTCAGGAATCGATACAATTAACCCACAGCTCCCATCAGAGACACCAACACATTAAAATAGTTATCGTCGGTGTAGAAGACGAAAAAAAACCATTTTGTTTTATTCATGCCGAAATCGACACAAAAATATTTTCCATACTATTGCAGGAGTGGAGGACGAAGACAAAGACCAGCAACAGTTCTCTAACATAAATAAACAATATCTGTACCTTATGAGCTCTTCTGGTGGCAAGGAACAAGACAAAAGCACGAGACACTATCCTAAATCTAATACTGCAAGTACTCAGACAAAGACAGCCGCGAATCTGTCAACCGTGGAGGAAAGAAGTGTAATTTCGCCCTCATTGTCAGAATGCAGTGGCACCTCTTCGCTATCTGCAACCCAAGGCAAGGATACGCTTCCAAAGCTCCTATTCCTTTAGCACTTATTGTAACCGTCTATGATATGTCCAAATTAGGCTGCTTACACCATCCCTGGCTTGGCTGCCTAATAAGGAACCATATAATCGCGGATCAGCGTCCCAATGCAAAGGTAGTGCATAGTTATTTGTGTGCGCACACACCGAAAGCAATATGAAGTCTTGCAAATTACAGTACTGCTAATAAAGAGTCGAGAGACTTGTTTTCTGTCTGCAACGCATCATTTTGTTTACAAATGCAAACTTCCGAAGCGTTTTCTCTTTTTCGTCCATTACGGCATATATACTGTTCACAAAAAGCAGGGGCTATTCTACTTTTAGGCTGAATATTGGGAAAAAAAAATAAAACGTTTTCTAGCCAAGATGCATTTAATACAAATAACTATCAAATATCTATAAACTGAACCACGCATTTATTCTAAAGATCACGTCATTATATGTAGCGACACGGCGACCAATCTTCTAAGCGTCAACGTCATTTTTTACAAACCCTCAATAATGTGATTGACCGCCTTAATTGTCACAGCAGGCAATGCATCGTCGTCGCATACTTCCAATTAGTCTACAATTCGTGAACTGAGGGATCCTTTGCTACTCTTCTCGAAGTGCTGCACAAAGCTCATCCAGGGTCCTTGGAGGCGGATCGCGGCTTCAGACTCGTTACCCGAGGATGTACCACACGTGTTCCATGAGAGATAAGTCTGGAATCATCGCAGGCCATGGTATTGTCCGAATAAGTTGCCGTTGAAGATACTCAGTGAAGACGCGTGCCTGATGAGCCCTAGTGTTATCGTCCTGAAATATGAATCAACGACCGTGGCGTCGGGAAAACGGTAATATGTGAGGAACCCACACATTATCACGGTAGTACAGTCTAGTAACTCTGCCCTGGCACACATGTAAGTCTGTTTTTCCAGTCATGGTGATCCTGCCCCATACCATAACAGACCCTGTTCCATATCAGTCATGAGCAACTCTAGCCTGGTCTGTATGACGTTCACCAGCACGACGCAAGGTGCTTCTACGACCATCACGAAAGTCCAAGTTAAACGGGGAATTGTCGCAGAACATAACGGGAGACCAGTGATTAATGTTCGAACGTCTGCGCTGAGAACACCACGCAAAACGTGCTCTGCGGCACCTAGCTTTCAATAGCAGTACAACTTTCCGTCGCCGTGCCGTAAGGTCAGTCGAGTGAATGCGATTTCGGATCGCCTGTCTAGTGACATTAACCCCTCTTACTCGGCGCAGGTATTGCTGAAGATCTGTTGACGTTAGTCTCCGGTTGCGTAACGCTTGATTGACAACAATGCGGCCATTGTGCCCATCAGTACTCTTAAGGCGTCCGCTTCTCTGCGAATCCGCTCCTGCTCCTGTCCTACGATAGCGTGCCCATAGTCGACTGGCAACTGTCTTTTGCGTATTGATAACATTTGCCTTCTGCAACTGGGTACCTCCGGTCTGGAGGATGCCAACGGTTCTCCATCGTGGAGCCTCCGTTTGATGAATCATGGTTCTGATAACAAATTTGTTCATGAAATCGCTTCATACTACAATTCAACAGTCGATACAGAAAGTTTAGTCGAAATATCGCGTCAAAAAACCGGTTTGTCACTAATGCTAAAATTCACGTGCTACCCCATGTACAATTTATGCCCCCTTGCTACGCTACTCGAGCATAAATATCATACTGCTCAGCGACAGAATATACACACATGATAGTCAATTGGCATGGTATACCTGATATTTCATTTAACCTAATGTTTAGGCTGATGGGCTCGAAGGAATCCGAATTTCCCCTACTTTTGTGAACAGTATTTATGCTCAGGTTTATCTATCAGGTTATTGGGAAAAAAACGTAAAATTCGCAAGAAGTTAGTGCATGCGACTGGTAAATAAAACATTTTGTGTTTCTTCATATACTTTATGCACATTATAAATAATACGAGTATGTCACCTTGAATGTATATCATGCCAATTATATTTCAGAGGAAAATAATGTCCCCAACCCAACACCTTGAGCTTGACATTGATGTTTGACCTACTTTTTAAAAACCTTAACATTGGCCATAACATTCGAATGGTAAATGATACGGCTTTCAGATTTCACATGTGCATTCCTTGTCACATGACCTTTCCACTGGTTCCATACCTTGATCTGACATTTGATCTACTTTTTAAAGGCTTTAATATTGTCCACCGCCCCCGCCCATAGGGGCTTGAAGAAATATATGGGCTGCACGATGCTTCCACGCAGAGCTGAATCCGGCCCGCACACTAGTACTGGTAAACCGCTTGGAGGATCTAAGCCTGTCCAGGAACCGCGGTGCGAGGCGGACCGTCAATGCTAATAAACCTTATTGGTTTCATTGGGCGACAGGGCTTGAGATGTCATTTCATCTCAATGTCGGGTGAAAGTCCCACAAAATTGGAAGCAACGTCTCCAAAATGACCTTTACAGTGTTGACGGGGACGTTAAACCTCAAATCAAACAAACAAACAAAAACTTTAATATTGTCCATAACTTTCGATGGCTAAGAGAAAGGGCTTTTATATTTCACATGTGCGTTTCTTGTTACAAGGCCATTCATGTGATACCATTATTTTTAACCTTTTAACCTTGACCGTTGACTTTTTGTATTTTAAACATGTGTCATTACTTTCGATTGGTAAGTGATAAAGTGATAGGGCTTTTAAATTTCACACGTGCTTTTTTGTCACAAGACGTTTCCAGTGGCGTTGACCTTGACATTTGACTGACTTTTTAAAAAGTCAACATTGGTCATAACTTTGTACTGGCAAGTGATCGGGCTTTCATATTTCATATGTGCGTTCCTTGTCACAAGACCTTTCCGATGCTACTATAAGTTTTAACCTTGTGACCTTTACCTTGACTTACTTCTTTAAAAAACTCGAACTATGACCATACATTTTGATTGGGTAATGATAGGGCTGCCATATTTTACATGCGCATTTCTTATACAAGGCTTGTCAGTTTATACCATTTTGTTTTCTTTGTGACCTTGACCTTTGCGCTGTTCGAGGGCATCAGTGTTTTACAAACACCTCCTGTTTATTGATTTCGTTTGTATTAATAATTCAACAAATAAGATGAGAACAGCTGACAAATTTATCCGTGAAGTGCGATCGTGATTTCATTTTTGTACAGAATCTAACGTTTGGCAGGGTGTCATCTCTTTAAGCTAAGACAAAATATGGAATGAATGTATTTTCTTTTACTCTTGTAGAAGGGATGCCAGATACAAGTGCTAAAATGTGGGAAACCTTTTGTGCTATTACCAGCGTTCAAACAAACAAGACATTTCGAATTTCATATACAAATATGCCATTGGCTTCTGCAGCAAGGAATGTCGGAACACGAGCTTCACGCTGAACTTGTTTTTTTTTTTTTTTTTTTTTTTTTTGTTTTTTTTTTTTTTTAATTTAGGGAAAAGGTTGGTAAATAGATTTTTGAACAACCAAAGCATATTACCAGATACAAAAGAATGACGGCTCCGATCTACATTTGTCATAAGAGGATTGTTGCCCGGTGCCATTTTTTTGCCCCCCCCCCCCTCTGTGTTTCTTGAACAGGTTTTCTTCTAAAATGTTATGCTATTTTAGTGTCAAAATGGGCTTACTTTATGAATTTATGAGCCTATATTTTGTCTTTTTAATTTAGAGCAAGTTTTTGTATTTTGTAGGCAGGCGAAGCTCTGACATTTTTAATTTATTTATATTACTAAGAATGGCATCTTTGATCTGTGTTCGGTGGTGGGGTGAGGCGAAGGTGTTGTGTATCTTGCGCCACTGGGCCTCCAACTGATATTGGCTTACAGTTGGACAAGGTCTGCTGTCCTTGCAGCAGGTAAGGGTAGAGGAGGTATGCCACTTCATCCGTTTCTTCGCTTCCATTCATGTTTTCCTTTCTCCCAATTCCTTCATTTTTATCTCCTCTACTGTCTTCTCATCTCTTTTCTCCCTTACTCTGAAATACGACACATAATGATTCAGAAGTGCTGACGTGTCGTTAAACCCCGACACAGTCAAAATCATTAATTTCATTATTCTTGGCATACTTCGTATTTAACATATTTAAGATACTCGAATTTTCATGTGTATTAAATTTTTGATAAGCAACTCTTTGTTCCCACTTTTCAGAACCTAATACCGGGTCAAGCCTCTCATCACTTATTGGAAGTAGCGATTTTGACGAGAGAATAAGAAATATTATGGAAGATGTATATTCGGAAGGTCGCAAAACGGTTTGTAGTACAGTTGTATATTACAGCTATATAACCTTATGTAGTCTTACGTGCTTCTTAAAATGATATTTGTCAAATCAGAATGTTTGATAATGTTCATCGGACTTCATCGAAAGTCTTACGAAAAGGATGGAACCCGACGTTTGGTCTCCTAGTGTCGGTCCTTTGCTATTTCTTCTTCTTTTACGTCATATTGTTGTTGAACAATTCACTTATCGGTGTCATAAACGCTGAAAAGCGTTTTCAAAATTTCAAATAAAAATCAAAAATGAGTTCCTTTAAGAGCAATGAAAACATTCATAAGAATGAAGATGGGTCATACTAAGTAGTTTCGGCTAATAAAGCCTCATCAGTGACCCTGTAATGATCCGGCAAAGAAAGCCAGAGGAAACATACTGCAATTTTGCGAATTTCGAATAGGCAGTCGATACAAAGACTGATATAAATCAAAATGGGGTCCAAAATATTAAAAAACCTGTCTAGAATATGAGTCTAAACCAATGATTTATTTCTGAATTCTCAGAATACTCACGCTGATCTCAAAGGACCAAAAGTAAAATATAAACTGCACTATGGTTGATGTACGGGGAGACGTCATTTAGATTTTACTTCAAACTTCAATGTTGGACTAAATCCTCTTCTGCAACAAGATGATTCCCATTGGAATCTTAATTCTATAGTGACTTAATATATATATATATTAAGTAAAGATATTCACGCAATGGTTGTACCTTTTATTTTGAAAAAAAAAATACATTCTTAAATCTAAAACGAATGGGACATCATGAATTTGATACAACAAACTGTTCTTTGTCTTCTGTTTGTGGGGATTGGATTGTAGTGTCGTTGCTTTTAAGTGCGTCATTCTTTCCTTTCTGAATCTTGGACGGGATGTGTAAGGCAATTGTATTGATTCCGTATCATTGCTTCCCTTTATGTTATTTCTGTTGCTTGGTGGTTAACCTAGTCAGGGATGACAACTTTTCTTGCACGCCGGCGGATCGCGCCTCAGACTGTATGACGGCTCGAGCCTAAATTCTTTCATGTCAGTCGGTTGGTGGCAGATGCTTGTCTCCGGTCGGTGCCTCCGGAGTCCAACTATTGGTTCTTTTGCTTGCTGATAATTCTTTCTCTTTCATTTTATTCACGACCGTCTTAATTCACTCAGAGACAATTTACTCTGTATTTTTCTATCATGACTCAATGTTGAGCTATTGATAATCCACGCGGGATCAATTTATTATTTTTATAATTTCAAATTGAGGACGAGAGTTAAAATTACGGGAGTTCCAAATTTGAAGCCCTCAGTGAGTTTCTGACCTACTGTCCTAGATGAGTTTCACACAAGTTGATTGTTTTTGTATTGTTGGTAGACGAATGTTTCTTGTGTGTCTTCAGGCTAGTGCCTGTTCTGTTGGTGGCTTAAAGTGACTGCGATCTCCAGGTTTTTTCTCTGTGTTACGGTTTCACGAAATTTTCTAAATATTGATTTTTGGGTATTTCAGTAATACTACGAGTATCAATACTGCGTTGCCTCTCACAAGTACTATGTCGACAAGACAGTATTTACCAAAGAAATACGAGCTCGCTCGAGTGAAATCATCTATCTACTGAACCGGTCCGTTACACATCTAGATCATAGGATCCAAAAATAGATTTTTTTACCGCAGACTTAAAAAATCTTCTTGTCTGAAACCTAATGGCGCAGGTCTTTGATAATTGTTTAGAAGCTTCATCTATTGGACCTCTACCAAGATTGTTCAAATCATAGCGTTTGGGCCAAAAATGCCCCCGCCCCGGGCCCTTTGGTTTTACATTGACTTATATAGGGAAAATCTTTTAAAATCTTCTTCTCTGAAACCGCAAGGCCCGGGTCTTTGATATTTGGTGTGATGCTTCATCTAGTTGACCTCTATCGAGTTTGTTCAAATAATTGCCCAGGGGCCAAAAATGCCCCCGCTCTGGGCCCCGTTGGTTTTACATAGACTTATACAGGGAAAATCTTTTAAAACTCGGAAACCGCAAGGCCCAGGTCTTTGATATTTGGTGTGAAACTTCATCTAGTTGACCTCTATCAAGATTGTTCAAATAATTGCCATGGGGCCAAAACATGCCCCCGCCCTAGGGTCCTTAGGTTATACATAGACTTACATGGGGAAAATATTTAAAAATCTTCTTCTCTGAAATTGCAAGGCCCAGGTCTTTGATATTTGATGTGAAGCTTCATCGAGTGGACCTCTATCAAGTTTGTTCAAATTATAGCCCTGGTTTCAAAAATTGCCCTTATCAGACACTGGTTAGCTATGCATAGTCTACCAAAGTATATAATTGAATGTGGCTGTTGCAGGTCGTAACACTCACCCTCATCAAGGAAGTCTACATTTATAATGACAAGATGCCATTTTCGGCAAAAAATACGATTTCGAACGAGCGCTTAATTTCTTATACGAACCAAGTGTAGCAGAAAGGAAATCACAAGGAAAAGCAGCAATAAGCTTTAAAGTATTCTACCGAATTTATTAACAAAATGTTGAGGTGGATCTTTTAATATTAAAAATCAAGAAAGAAAAAAATGTTAGTTACCTGTCAAATGTGTTGTCAAATGGCTATAAATAATGTTCCCTTATCTGACCCCACAGTTTGAGTCCAAACAATCCATCACATTTACTCAAGCCTCCCAAACAGAAGCTATGGGACGATTTCTCCTTAAATAAATTCAAGGAAGATACTAAAATGCTCTACATGAAGAGTTTCCTTGAACTTCACACTTTGCTGCACTATATGTGTATTGAGTTTCAAACTCTACAGATACGATACAAACAAGGGATGAACATTAACTGGATCATTTAAACAAAACTCAAAGTTAGAAAGCCACGGACAAAGAATATATCCAACTCAAGCAACCAAAAGAGAAAGACTTGGCGACATGAAGACACCCACAAACTCAAAGCGCCATATAGCCCAACCAAAAAAGCTATTAACATATCAGACAACAAAACGGAACAACAGCATTGGGACGGTCAGTAGTACAACAAAGCAGTGCTTCGATTTAGAACAGAAATTTGTTCAGTCCTTTAATTTCATTGTAAATTTAAAGATAAGAACAATACACTGATCCACATTGAAAAATAACAGCCCAGCAGTGAATCATGGCCACAACAGTCACACGGCTCTAATACTGTTACGATTTAAGCTAGGGCTGTCACTGAGTCCGAAATACAAAATGTAAAATGGCCAAAATTATAAAGGATAAGCCACCAATTTCAACCAGAGAAACAGTTAACAAAAGATTCCATATACAATGGAAATCACAACATTCATTCCTCTCTTTTCTCCGACAATGTGACAACAAAATTATACTGGATATACATATTACGAATGTCAGAGTAAAAACGGGTCGCATAGAATGAACACCACAAGAACGTACCAGGCAAAAATATTCATGAAATGACCAGGAAAATTAATGTTATTCCATATTCTTTAAAGTTTTAATCAAAATGTCCGTAAACCTAAAGTCCCCATGGTCCGTCCTGCAGAAGTATTTCCAAAGGTACATTTAGAAATGACGACGATAAAATTACGATTTTGTTTCAATAAACGAAACCGATATTTTCCTATTGTATCCAATCTTGGGACGATACCATCCATGAAAGCAGAAAACATGTACACTCCATATTTTTCACTTCTGTGGTGTATTCTTTGCTTCCAAAGGATAACCCTTTTATAGAACATATTTAACTTCACTACAGCTGGTGTGTGGGAATGTGTGGCGGCGGTAAAACGTCTCCCTGCCCTACATCATAGTGTAGATTATATTTTCTTGTCCTTTGGGATCATTGATTCCATTGTGGAATTTTAAAAATATCTGAGGGTCACTGATGAGGCCTAATTGGCCGAAACTAGCTAGTCTGGCCCAGAAAACATGTACACTCCATATTTTTCACTTCTGTGGTGTATTCTTTGCTTCCAAAGGATAACCCTTTTATAGAACATATTTACAATCGAAACATTAGTTTTATTTGGGCGTTACTGTCCTATCACGATTATTTCCCTTATATCGAGGTTATTATTAATCAGAGGCGAAAGAAACCGGAAGTTCTGAGGCAGAAAAACAAAAAAATGAACTTCCTTTGGCAAAACTTGGTGTTTCGCACGTGGCCCAATGGATGATAAAAACTATAGCGATGAGAGACCTGGTTGGTACGAGTCGGCGTTCTTAACTACTAGGTAATGAAGGCCCATACCATACTTTATATTATGCAAGTATCCAGTTCAATGCATGTAGAGAAGGAAGATCAGGATACATAGAAAGTATGTTAACAGTGCCGATCACTTCCCTACTCGACCGTGTACAACACCCTCATTAGGCCCCTGCTCATCGGGGCTTAAAGAAGTAAATGGGCAGCATGATGCTTCCTCGCAGAGCTGTAACCCACCACACTGCCCAGGTAAAGTGGTGCGAATCGGACCGTCCGTGCTTGTATCGATACAATAAACCCACAGCTCCCATCAGAGACACCAAAGGGAAAGAAACACAAACTTGAAGCAACATACCTAAATGGAAACATCAATAGCGGAAAGCCAAAAGGACAGTTACTTTCCCACAAAATAGCCAATAGGCTATCCAAAATTAAATAATAAAAGCGACACAAACACCCAAAGACAAACCATAACAATAAACCGCGACAGAAGAACCGCCTTGGAACGGTGAGCGGAAACGAAATCCACTGGTTTGGGGGAGGGACTTAAATCGATTTTACGTGGCCACAATCCTCGCCCTTACTTCCGTCGCGATTTAGACAAATAATTTGTTCAGTCCGCATGAAGGCCTCCTAACTCATCAGTGCAACATCTCCTTGAACACAAATATTCAAACAACCACAGAGATGAAACAACGTTGAGGACTCGACAGCAAGAAACCACTGAAATGCTGGAGCAAAAGAAAACCAACATTTTGACTACGATGGGCCCGACCAGGGAGAGAGCATCAGGCACCAACCAACATTACATAGAATTAGATATCTCTAATTCTCAATAGGCCTTTACGCTGGAACCGTCATAGAAACTGAGGCCTGACCCACCGGCGTGCAATTAAAGAGGGAAGCAAAGTTGTCAACCGTGATTGGGTTAACTTCCATGCATGCAGCCTGTCGTATAACATTTATGTTGTACCCAATCTTTTAATATCGAAGAATGATTTTACAAAATTGGGTGCTGAAGTGATTGCGGTTATATATTTTTCTGAATTTATATACTAAGTCACCATAAAATTCGGGTTCCGATAGACCTTGTTGCAGAAGAGATTTAAGTCCAATATTGAATTTTGAAATTAAATCAGAATGACGTCTATAAAATTTTGAAAAGGCTTTGCGTAGTTTATGTTAGCGATAACCCTGATTAAGAAGTTTAGCCGTTAACAATTTATTACGAGTGTTGAAGTCAGATACATGTCTACACACTCTGGCAAATCGAATTAAATGCGAAATATAAACGACATAGGAAGGCGCACGAGGAACATCACCATCCAAACAAGGAAAATTTACAATCTCAAAATCAAAATCATCGCGTTTATCATAAATTTTGCACGAAACAAACCCTTAAAACCTCAAATCAAGCGAGCAAGAAAACAACACCCTCATGACCTTCCACAACATATCTCAACTTTAACCAGACATGTACTTTTATCACTACTGGATCATTCCGACCGATGCAACTCAACCAACTCTACGTACAGGGCCGTAGCTTGTAGGGAGTAGTTGCAATCTCTTAGCGGCATACGGGAGATTGACAGCTATGCACACGTTTTAGAGGATAGTGCCACAGGCATGTACGCTCATATATGGTTTAGTAGTGGTCAAGCAGCCATCTCCAATCAAAAAGTGATCATTATCAGGAATCGGGTTGATCTTAATAATAGGAGGAACACTGATCCCGCTGATTGGGAAGTGATTGGGTATTGCTTGAGTAGAGGTCGAGATGATCGGGTACTGATCCGTAAAAAAGTATCCTGACCCTTTCCTTAAAAACTTTACCACTTCTCGACGAATACCCATTCATTTCTTCATTGCGTTTCTATTTAATTTCTACTATTTTTTATATATCGACACGTTTGGAGTAGGAAGCTGGAGCAAGGCCGTACAAGGCAGACCACTCAAACCGCTCCTGCCTGGCTAGTGAGAAATATCCACCATCATACACTCAGGCTTAACTATACCATAGCAGATTCCTTCGTATCACCAAATTCGATGTTATTCTGATGAAAATATCTGATATTTTTCTTATTTCTGCTGCAAATACGGATTGTGGGTAATTGTTAGAACCGCTTCATCAGCACCCATAATCTACCTTACATTTTTGGTAAGGGTTAGCAACAACATGTACACCCAAGTAAATGTCACATTTTGTATAAAGTAGCGTTTCAAGGGTACTAATTGCAAGGATGTATTAACGTGATACGGGTGTATAAACTCTATTGCAAACAGTGCATGCCGAATGTATGTAGGAAGTCTATTTTGATATGTTGACTTTTTGTCTTCTTTTGCTGGTGTTTATTCTACAAATGCTGTCAGATTCCCTTACTGTAAATGGATATTAAGTGTTTAGATACAGCAATTGGGCACCTTCTTTGTGCCAAGGCAATTTCGGTGACTGCAATATATTGTATGCAATATCTGTAGCAAATTTATTATGTAAATTCATACCTGCTTAACTTTGATTTGCTTATCTTTTCTTAGCCGAAGAATGTTTCTGAAATGGATTTGAAACCGCAGTTTGTCAAAGTGCAGACACTTATCAAAGGCGGCATTTGGGTAAGAGCTTCTTTATTTTCTGTTGTTTGGTTATTCTTCTCATTAACACCGAGAATAAAGTAATCATCTCTATTTCCAACATTTGTTTTCCTAATTACACAGGAATACTAATCTTACCAACGTTGTTTCCATGTATTTATTAAGGTACTTTATTTAGGAATAATAAAGTTTCAAACATATTTGAATTAAAGCGTAACTATACCTAATTTAATGACAGAGAGGCCTTTCTGATATTTAATCTTCATCAGTGTGTCTCAGTCCCAAAGTTCTGAAACCAAAACGGATGATCGACAAGACCCGGCAAATACAGCACATCCCCCTCCGAGCACACACCGACCGACGTAGCTCGTGAGTCAGGTCAACTGGAGGCAATTTTTGCAAGTTTTGCAATTTGAAATATGGGACAAAACAATTAAAAAGAGAAACGATCAGGAACTGATACAATTAGATCCCGAATTCTTCCCACAATATAGGGAAAGAAGTCGAAATATGGAGCGACGACAGTAAACAAAACGGCAAACCGAGTCAGCAGCTCTTTCACAAACAGACGGTGACATAGAAAATCCAAACGTTACTAAAACGGGACAATATACACAACGGGGGAAAGAACCTGAACAACGAACACGAGAAACACCATACCGGAAGGCCAAACGCAACCAAAACCGAACAACCAACAAAGGGGAGAATCAGAACAACAAACGCAACAACATATATGATTTGGGAAAGAGCCAGAACCTTCAACACAAAACGCGAAGGAACCACTGCAAAAGTACCGACCCGGATCGGCCAGCAAAAACTATCGATGGGCTCAAGCCAACCCCACGCTCATCCCCACTGTGGTTCAAACAAAAACCCGCCTGGTCCGCGTGAAGGGTTTCCAACTCATCAGTGAATCGGCTTGGTAAACAAAGAAACCACAATTATAGCCAAGTTGACACAAGGGTGAGGACTCGACAGCAAAACGCGCTGAGCCACCCGGCGCCGACCACAACGCCACTAGAACACCGGAGCAAGTCTAAAACTGCCGAACACTAATACTGAATTACAATGACCGTGTAAAATGGTTGGTTAGAAATTTAATGAGTAAATAATCTAACCAGAACCCAAAGCCTACCACAAACACCAAAGGGAGTGAGTGAGTGAGTGTTTGAGGCTTACGCCCCACCAACAGCTAAGGCCGTTCGGAGTGGACCTCTGTCTAAAGACTCATCCGAAAGTCTGGAGAAGCCAGGGATCGATCCTGTGACCCCTGTTTTACAAGGCGAGCAGCGTAACTACTACACCGCGGAGGCTTCTTAACATCAAAAGGAAAGGCTGTCATAAAGCCAGGCAGAGGAGTCGACAGTTACAGTTTGTCACACTGACCTGGAATTGCCTATCTATCTATGTCTCTATTTTTCTATCATTCATCATTTGAATGACGCGCGTGTGTTTTATTTGTTTGATTTGAGGTTTAACGCCCCCGTCACCACAATTCAAGTCAAAAGGAAAGGCTGTGATAAAGCGAGGCTGAGGACTCGGCAGTCACAGTTTGTCACTCTGACCTGGAATTTCCTATTTCATGGGACTTTTACCCGACACTGAGATGAAATGACATCAAAATCCCTGTCGCCCAATGGAGCCAATAGGAATTATATGCATGGACCGTCCGGCTCGCACAACTTTGCCTGGGTAGGCTTAGACCCTCTAACCGGTTTACCTGTACTCATGTGCGATTAGTTTCAACTCTGCCTGGAAACACCACACAGCCCAATCTATTTCTTTAATTAACTTCTGTAAAGTTAGATTCTTTGAAAGCAAAGAATACACCAAATAAACGAATATAGCTAACTCCCCAGTTGAATTCTTTCCACTGACCGTTCCAAGGCGGTGCTTCTTGGCGGTTTATTTATGTTGTTGTTTGTTACTTACTGTGTGTATCACTTGTGTCTTTTTATTTTGGATTTGGCCATTTTGTGGGAAAGTAACTGTCCTTATGGTCTTCCTTTGTTTAGGTTTCCATTATGGTCTTGGTCGCTTCATGTTTGTGTTTCTTTCCCTTTGGTGTCTTTGATGGGTGGAGTAAGTTAATTGTATCGATTCCTGATCTTTTTTTTTACTTCTACTTTACTGAGTCTGTTCATGACCAGTACTGAAATGTGCAACACCAGCCACACCCTTTGGCACCGGCTTTTTCTAATTGATTCTAAATGAACTCAATGATCCCAAAGGACCAGAAAATATAATCTGCACTATTAACCCCCGATGGGCAGGGGCTCAACGCTCATGTGGCAGTGTTACAGTGGCATATACGAGATAAAAAGAAACTTCCTTACACTGAATTATTTTTTCAAAGAGTCATTTTATTGTTATGTTTATCCGTTGTCAAGTCAAACATGCATTTTAATGAATACTACCTGAATAGATGCATACCATTGATTTCTTATTCTCGGGAGAAATTCATGTAACAGTAAAGTTTAATGCACTGTAAAAGTAAAGTTATATTACAGGGTCTGGCAGATCTTATTTTAGAAGAGCAGACAAGTTTTACCATTGTTAGTAACGGAGCTGACTGTGTCCTTATTAATAAGCAGTTCTACATGGAGCATGCGTCAGAGAAACTTCAACGAAAACTGAGACAAGATGTAAGTATCTTCACTCGAAAGAAAATTACCAAACTTCAAATGCAAGCAGTGATTGCTAATATTAGGTACGTTGCGAAGCTAAATACACCTATCTTTTTGTCATTCTCTTGTCGTTTCATTGCACTTTCGCACATATTAATAGTTTTCTATGGCAGCTTAAGTTTTCTTCTGGGCTTTTCTGGATATGGTTACAGCGACATGACGTGAATAAATCGGGTTTCCCATCACAAAAACACGCTTATATAATTCAGACCCTCTTGAACACCAAGTTTATATAGTAAAACAGGGGTCAAAAAAGGGTAAATAAAAATCAAAAATGAGTTCCTTTAAGAGCAATGAAAACATTCATAAGAAGGCAGATGGGTCATACTACGTAGTTTCGGCTAATAAAGCCTCATCAGTGACCCTGTAATGATCCGGCAAAGAAAGCCAGAGGAAACATACTGCAATTTTGCGAATTTCGAATAAGCAGTCGATTCAAAGACGGATATAAATCAAAATGGGGTCCAAATAATTAAAAATCTGTCTAGAATATGAGTCTAAACCAATAATTTATTTCCGATTTTTAAAATCTTATTTTTCTTATTTCTCCTCTAAACTATAGATTGTCGGTACTCTTTAGAAGGGCATCGATTAGTCGGTTCTAACGTGTACCAACAACTCCATATTATAGATTGTGGGTACTCTTTAGAACCGCCTCGATGAGGCGGTTCTAACGTGTACCCACAATCTTTATCTGGAGCAGAAATAAGAAAAATATCACAAATTCTCATTTTAACATTTTCGATTTTCGGGGGTAAAAATTACAAAGTATTTGCATAGGCGTGTTTTCGTAATGCGAGAGTGTAGTTGTAAATATTTTAGAATACGTTGTCGCAACGATATCCAAAAGAATGTTTGGTCACATTTAAACGTATAATGCAGTTTAGATTTACAGACATGCTGGTTTGATCTTTCTTTGCCATGAAAACCCGTTAACAGACTTTGATTGGCAACTGCCCTAACAGTGGCAGTGTTTTAATCATACCGCCGGCCAACGTCTTGTACTGTCAGAACAAGCAGAAACTTCATGCATTTTATTTTGCCATTACAAGGCACAGATCCAGGAAATATTTAAACTGTTTATATATAAGATATATGAAACTGCCAGGTTTTATCTCGTCCTGTGGGTTAACTTAAAATTTATGCATCTAACGGCACTTTTGCCTTTGTTAGCGTTGCGCATAGGAACATAATTTAACATTTCACGACCAGAATCATCATGAAATGTGTACGTTTTCACACATTTTGTTGACGCTCTATCCAGCCATTTAATCACTTTCTTCAAACGCAGATTTAAAGTCAGCTCTGAATTATGGAAGTTCAAGCTTTCAGCTAATTATGGTAATCGAAACCTGCATGGTATTGAGAATATCTTTTATGAGGTAGTAATCAGTGATGAAGCTGATCTTATATAATTGCAGTCCACTTTGAATATACCGTATCAGGGCCACACAGTGATGCTGAATAATAACATATTGAGGCTCTTATTCTGGCGTGAAAGCTTCTTAGCAGCGGGTGGTTTTGTTTCTAGTTTTACATTCGCCAGTAAAACAATTTATGTCAGATGACTTCATATACTATTAGCTGCGTCCCACATACAGGGTCGTACCTCACACTGAATTAGGTCACGTATAATCTTTAATGTGAATGCACACTATTTATCTAGAAACCTCAAGCCAAAGTGACCTTCGACAAAAATTATTTCATTTAAGAGTGAACACAACGAAAGAAACTGTCCTTTTGGCTTTCCGCTATTGATGTTTCCATTTACCGGCCCCGATAGCTCAGTTGGTAGAGTGTCCCCTCCGGGGAACGGGAGGTCACGGGTTCGATCCCGGGCCGCGACATACCAAAGTCGTTAAAAATGGTACTAGCTGCTCCTCGCTTGGCACTCAGATTTACGGGGTAGAGCTAGGACTGGTCGACCCAGTGTCAGGATAATGTGACTGGGTGAGGTATCATGTAATGTGTCTGGGACATGATACTTCAGTGAGGCAGCACTATAAAAGTGAGCATTGAGCTCCCTGTCGCAACCAGACACCGTCGTGATATGACTGAAAAACTGTTGAAAGCGACGTTAAACCCGAACATACACATACACATGTTTCCATTAGGGTGTAGTTGTTTCATCTTTGTGTTTCTTTCCCTTTGGTGTCTCTGATGGGAGCTGTGGGTTAATTGTATCGATTCCTGAGCATTGCCTTTACTTCTATTTTGACATGGAGACAAAACTATTTTCAAAAAGTGTAATTTGCTTTGAATGTGTTTCAATTCCACTTAAATCCAGCAGTGTATCAACCACAGCGAAAGTTTCTAATAAGATCTATTTGAGTTTCAAAGAGTTCATTTTCTAAATCATTTTCTATGTGTATAAGCTGTTTTTGTCTGTTGTAAGGAGGTTTTATGTCCCAGTCAACACTATTTAGGTCATTTTTGAGACGTTACTATCAGATTTGTTGGACTTTTACCCGAAATTGACATGAAATGACAGCTCAAGTCCTACTGCCCAAAGAAACCGCTAAGATGCAAGGAACGGACATACTCGCACAGCATGTTTTTATGGAGAACTACTTTTCCTGCGCAGGTTTAGACCTTCTAATTAGAAGAGAAGGCAATGATCAGGAATCAATACAATTAACTCACACCTCCCATCAGAGACACCAATGGGAAAGAAACACAAACATGAAACAACTGGAAATATTAATAGCGGAAAGCCAAAAAATGACAGTTACTTTCCCACAAAATGGGCGCTATCCAAAACAAAATGGCCAATAGTCTATCCAAAGTCTAAGCCTCATGCCTTAGTTAGTACTCAAGTTCGGTCGGTTTCAGCTCTGCGTGGAAGCACAATGCAGCCCAATCTATATTTCTAAGATATACGTGAAGGCAGTGATCAAGAATCGATACAATCACCTCACACTTCCCATACAAGACACCAAAGGGCAAGATTCACCCACATAAAAACAGCATCATATTGAAAAAGTCGTTAGCGGAAAGCAAAAATTGATAGTTACTTTCCCACAAAATGTACAAACGGCTTCCATAATAAAAGATATTCGCAATACATTCATGCAAAAAACGAACTATTACAATAATAACCCAGAACAGAGGAACCGCCTTGAATCGGTCAGTAAAAAGGTTTTACGTGGCGGGGGTGCTTAAATCGATATTACGTGGTAGCAATCCTCGGACTTGGTTCTACCTGGGCCCAGTTGGCGTGAGCACATATCAGCTGTTTTGAGCTTTATACAGTTTGTACATAATGACGAAAATTCGCGCTAAGGAAGCGCCAGAAAAGTGAACTCGAATTTGTGATCTCCAGATTAGCCATAAAATGTTGAAAACGGTTCCTTTCCTTGAATGCATCCAAGACAGTGATAAAGGTCAGATGCAAAAGTAATCCAAAATGGAAGTGAAGGCAATGATTAGGAATCGATACAGTTACCCCACGCCTCCCATCCAAGACATCAAAGGGAAAATACAAAACATTAAATAACATCACCATATTGAAAACGTCAAAAGCGGAAAGCCAAAATGACAGTTACTTTCCCACAAAATGGCAAAACGGCTATCCAAATTAAAAAGATATTACTAATACATACATGCAAAGACGACGTATAACGCCTTGGAACGGTCAGTAAAAAGTGTTTACTTGGCCGGGGCTTATATCGATTTTACGACGTGGCCAGAATTCTCGCACGGTAAGGCAAATATTTTTTTCAGTCCGCATGATTGTTTTTCAAGTATACTGACAAGAACAAAATATTTTGTCGATGTGCACAATAAGATTCTGGTGTTAACGTATTTTACTTTTGTGCTCCTTTTATTATTTTAACAGGGTGTATGGAGTCGTTCGCTGTTTAAGAAAAGCGACCGTTCATGCATTTTTCAATGTATTAACATTTCTCGGGACCCGCGGAAACCATCTGACGTATTTGTTCGCGGATTCGCCTTCAGAAATATTTCTCAGGACTCTCCGAATTTTAATGCATGAAAAACATTTATGAGTTCTATATTATAACAAAATATTTTCAGCTCTGCCCCTACCCATCTGATGACGAACTACAGCAGGGTCTACAGATAAGTGTAGATTGGAATGACTATAGACAAAATGAACTATCCTCAACTATAAATGTTGTGAAAGGCAAGAAATCCTTATTGGATGTTCAGAAATGCAGAAAAGTTACTGAAATTATTTAACATTTGACCACATCTGTACAATTATCCGGCGTTGGGCCGAATACCAAAAAGTATTTCTGTTTGCTGCAGTTCAGATAAAAAAAAACAGGAAGATTTCGTAATCTCAACTAATTGTGGACTTAATAGATTAATAAATTATTTCAGTATTTTTAAACGGTCGCCTGTCCCTGTCTGTATGCTCGAGGATTACACAAATTTAATTATTTTTTTTTTACTTATTATCGTATGATTGGCTGATAAATCCATTGCCTCATTGATCAGTTGAGTAATTGATTGATAAATCGATTGATTGGTTGATTGGTTTGTTAATCGGTTGGCTGATTGATTGATTCATTTGCTAAACGCTGGTTTGTTGCACAATTTATTAATTAGTATGTTAATAAACTTATTTATTTATTTACCTAATGTTGTAATATGCATGTAAAGTATATATCCATTTCATGTGATTTGCATTACCGACTAGTGCCGATTATTCCGTACTGTGAGGAGACATGAGTTTTACATTGCAATTGCGTCTTTGAGTGATGTCACAGTGCGTACCCAGATGTACGTTTTGTTATAACTTCTCAACAAAGGCGACATCACTATTTTCAAAATGCCAAGATAACATGACCGAACCAAACGTAACGTCTGGTTTCCCCAGCATCAATAAGAAGGAGGGTCGAAGATCTACACTACCTTCAGCACGTTCAGCGGAGAAAATGGTCGAATAAGCGAGTCTTCTAAACGTGAAATATTTTAGAGAGTTACAAAATAGGCGTGAAGGCAACTATCAGGAATCGACACAATTAACCCACAGCTCCCACCAGAGACCCCAAAGGGACAGAAACACAACAGTAACTGGACCCTAATGGAAACTAGCGGAAAGCCAAAAGGACAATTATTTTCCCACAAAATGGTCAATTGGCTATCCAATCAAAAATATAAGCGATTTACACACTCAAAGACAAACCATGACAAAAATAAACCGATACAGAAGAACCGCCTTGGAACGGTCAGTGAAACGAATTCCACTAGAGGGGGGGGGGTGCTTAAATCGATTGGCCGCAGTCCTCGCACTTACTTCCGTCGCGATTTAGACAATTTTAAAAATCTAAATCAAAACATTTGCTGGGGTGCTCGAATCAAATTCTTAATACTCATCGTTTACAAGGTCGGTTGCTCTACCAAGGAAACAAAGTGGCGTCAGATTTACACCATTGAGTCTGCATGGAATGTTGTACTAATATTTGGTTTGTCACTGCTGATGCCCCTGATTTCGATTCCCTTGCCGATATATGATATGATATTGGTCGTCACTGTAAGGACGGCGGTTAACGCCCGAAGCTTCTTCTATTATCTGCTGATATCCACGCTTTCGAGAACGTAACAAACACTGCATGATAATCACCTCTGCAGCCAATAACTTACATTTTTCAGGTGATTCTAGAGAAGACAACCTTAGACATGGGACAGTCTGTATCTAAAAGTCTGGATACAGTTTGACAACAAATTTCTACATCTCCTGATATTCAAACTAGATTGTTCAATTTGGTACAGCATGTACAGGCAAAAATATACTGTTTTTCAGTTATATATCAACTCCAGGCAGTTAAAGAACTTAGTGTCCTTGGCCACAATGAGGCATTTTTGAGTATTCTGTACAACTGTAAAATTTCATTGGGCTGTTTCCATATAATGCTGAAACATAGGCCAAAAAGCTACTTTTCAGACAGATGATAAGCGCAGATAACTCAGAAGTAGAAAAGTCAGAGTAGCTGTTCTTTCCCACTATACAGTCGGCGGTTGGAGTCCTCTTAACGTCGCATTTTTTCAAGTTCATTTCTTAAATATGTATGTATTTATTTGCAACAGACGGTTTTAAGTGCAGTTGTGGAGCCTGTAAAAGGTTCCCCATACTTCATCAAAAGTGTTGTTTATTTACTACGTTCATAAAATTATCAGCGCCCGACTAGCTCAGTTGGTAGAGCACTTGCCTTGTAAGCAAGTGTTCAACGATTCGAATCGGGTTTCTGGTCGCATTTTTTTTCAACTTCATTTCTTAGTAACTTATTATTTAGTGCTTAATATATCTATCAAGTTTCATCCGCCTATTCGTATCAAAAGAGCAACTACGGGCCAAAACATTTTTACAAATATAAGGACATGTAGTTCAAGATCTAACCTGGTCAGAGTAGGGTTCCTTAGTCATAATGTGCTTCCTTAAGCGCTCTATGATTATGAAAAATTTCGTCAAGGTATTCAATTAAGTAGAAGTTCTATGGATAAAAATCACCACATTTTTACAAATATCGAAAGCAGATAAGGTAGAACCAGAATGATCATGTCATTATATGCTTCCTTTAGTGTTTTATACATCTGTAAATGGTTATCAAGATTTTGAATAGCAAATGTGAAACAGGTCAAATACATTTCACATATTTTAAGGACAGATAACTCTAGTCCAAAGATTGTCAGAGTAATGGTTCTTGGTCATTGGTCACACTATGCTTTCTTTTGTGTTCTATACATCTGAGAAGTTTTATCTTTATATTACATTTGGTAAAGCATTAAGAGGCCAAAAACATTATGGGGAACTGTGTAAAGCAAAAACTTTGTCAAATGTTAACGGATGAAGGATGGTCAAAGCCGTGGTCCTTGGCCACAATATGCTTCTTCTAGTGGGCTATATATGCCTGTGAAGTTTCATCCATTATTTCTATTCTGTAAACGAATAAGAGGCCAAGAACCATTTAATGAAAACTGTAAACTGTCATAACTCTGGAAAATGATCACAGATTTTGTCCATTAACAATCCCAAACCCCGTATACCATTATGTGCTTCCTTACGTGTTTTATACATTTGTAAACCTTTATTATAACATTCCATATACTATTAGCAAAAAGAAACAGGCACATACATTTTATATATCTACTGAGGGCAGATAACCTAAAACCGAGGATGGTCAGAGTGGTGGTCCCTGGCTACAATATGTTCTTTAGTGGTATACTTATCTGTGAAGTTTCACCCATATATTCCACTGTATGCAGCTGCTCATAGGAACCATTTCATTTTTGAAGATGACAATACCCGTCCTCACCCCTTACGCGTCCTCCTTAATCATCTTCAGACACTTGGAATTTAGACACTTCCATTGCCTGCAATGTCACCAGGCCGCTCACAAATCGAACATGTATGGGACATGCTTGGAGGAGAGTTCCAGGTCATACTCCAGCCCCTCTTACCGTTAACAGCAGAATAAGAAGCCAAAAACCATTTATTGGGAATTGTTAACGGTCATAATTTTGTCAAATATTAACGGACCGAGGATGGTCAGAATGGTAGTCCCTGACGAAATATGTTTTCTTCAGTGCTCTATATATCTGTGAAGTTTCACTCATATATTCCACCGTTTGCAGCTGCTAAGTGGGACGATTTAATTTTTTAAGATGACAATGCCCGTGCTCACCGCTTACATGTCCTCTTTAATCATCTCCAGACGCGCGGGATTTAGACACTTCCATGGCCTGTAATGTCACCAAACTCTCACCAATCGAACATGTATGGGATATGCTTAGTTGGAGAGTTCAATGTCACTCCAGCTCCTGGTATCCTGCGAGAGCAATGTACTGCAAAAGTGGTGCCAGCTATCCATGAATGACGTCAGTCGACCAACAGTATGAGAAGACGATGTATCGAATGTATTGCCGGCAATGGTGGACCAACTCGTTGTTAGTTTGACATTTTGTGTGTCATCCCTATACATAATATGGTCACGTGATTAACATCCGAGTATTCTGATGATGATTAAATTTGCGTTAATGTCAAGAATACGTAAATGAAGTCACTACCATACCTTATGCGCGTTGCAGTGCAACGTCATTGGATGCCAAGCTTAGTAAACGTCCTAATCCTCCTATGTCATATTGGCTATTGAAGAATAATCAATGTGAATTGTAATAACTAATTGCAGTAACTTTTATTTATTTATTTTTTTATTTACAGTAAAATTCCGCTATTAAGACCACCTTCATGTAAAATTAAGACTAATGCTGCTTTAAAAAGCTTATTTAGAAGGGTGCAGTTATTCTTTCTTCGAGTTACCTGCACACAATGTCCTCTGGTCAGGGACCACCTTTGGAAATGTTCGGAAGTGGTCTTTAAGATCACTTTTGAACAGTCCCAAATGTGGTCTTGATATAGGAATTTTACTGTATTTATTTATTTATTAGCCTATAACAGTAAAAAGTTCACAAATGCAAAGTAGAAGTAAAACAAAGATCAGGAATCGATACAATTAACTTACTCCACCCATCAAAGACACCAAAGGGAAAGAAACACAAACATGAAGCGACCAGACCATAATGGAAACCTAAACAAAGGAAGGCCATAAGAACAGTTACTGTCCTACAAAATGGCCAAATGGCCATCCAAAATAAAAAGACACAAGTGATACACACAGTAAGTAACAAACAACAACAAGAATAAACCGCCACAGAAGAACCGCATTGGAAAGAATTCCACTGGGGGGCTTAAATCGATTTTACATGGCCATAGTTCACGCCCTTACCTCTGTCGCGGTATACACTAATTTTGTTTAGTCCGCATGAAGGCTTCCTAACTCTTCAGTGTCCCCTGCCGTCTTTCAAATAAGTAAGACTAAATATAAAGTGAACAGCATCCTGAGAAAGCGTAATTTAACATGTACATGTAGCAACAACTACGAGAGATCAGTTGGCATACTCCCGAAGTCTTTTCGTAGTCTTCACAATCCCAAACAGTTATGTTTCCACAACGCGGGTCGTTTAAGATACTGTGATCAAATCCACCGAATTAACCCTTATCTTGCTGAATATTCAGTTTAGCCACACCCATATCTAACTGCTTCCATTAGGGTCTGTTGTTTTATGTTTGTGTGTCTTTCCCTTTGGTGTCTCTGATGGGAGCTTCGGGTTGATTGTATCGATTCCTGATCATTGCCTCCACTTCTATTTTGAACCAATCAGATTACTTGATGTAATCTATTCCTACAAATTCATAAATTGAATGCCAAACAGTTTAGATCCTGATCAGATGGAGCCATCTGATCTGAAACTACACTGTTTGCAAAGATAGGGTTTGTTGTGAACAGCATGATAAGGGTTTAAATGAACTTTCGTTTGCGGTAATTGTAACCTAAGAGGTAACACACTCAAAGTTTATTTTCTTTCGGAATGATTACTTATTTGTCTGTTTTCCTTTCATCAACTGTTTCAGCTTTTTGGGCATCAACACTGTTCAGTATAGCCTCAAACAGTCAAGGGTTCACAGTGTCATTTAGTTATAGAAAATTAATTAATTATAATGCGGCATTTGAATTCATTAAAATACATATTTACAAATGATTTCCGCAACTTTGCACGTTTAACCTAAAGTGAAGAATTATTGCGAAAAATAAATGTATTTGCACTTTTAGCCTTTGATTAGACACTTCAAGTGCATACTCGCAAAACAATTAGGAGCATGCGCCTTAGCGGGTTGAAAAAAAATACCTAGGGTTCTCTAATTCATAAAAATGCGTTTTTACACCACTATAAATGGTAACACCATTAAAATTGAACTCGTTACAAAAAAATGCCACGGTTTTTCATCGTTATTAAACATCTCGTGCAACGACCATTTTCGTAACAAAGCGATCTTAAAAAAAAATCTGCACGCATATCGACAAGTATTGAAGCACTGGCCATTTGAAAATTGTCGCATTTCTTACCCAAAGGGAGTGAACAAATAGAGGATCTTACATGAGTGAACATGTATTATTGAATTTATTAAACGAGTTGAGGATAAGGGATAAAATGCGAGGTTTGCCGAGCATTTTATCCCGTTTTCACAGCGATTTTAAAAATTCAACAATACATCAGCACGAATGCAAGATTTTATTTATCATATGACATTTAAATCGCATTTTATTCATGATTTTTGTTTTTACAAAAATGTCAATATTCCGCCATTAGTAAACGCGACGTCGATTATATAATGTTATTAATCAAGTAATGTCATATTGGCCCAGGTACAGCTCCGAGGTCTGCTGCATTATCCCGAGGCCGAAGGCCGAGGGCTAATGCAGCTGACCGAGGACCTGTAACTGGGTCAATTCGAAATTACTTGAGCAATGACAATTTTATTAATTGACACAATTAAAAAATCATGATTATTGATTTTTGACCGCACTTGACCTCAGTTAATATTGGTTGACCTGGTGTTAATACCGATGACCTCCGATCAATACAGGATTGTTAATTAATAATAGTATGTAACGTTACGGGCGTAGCTAACTAATTTGCATATTTAATCCACTAGTGGATTATTGAATTTATAACATGGCGTTATTACACTCTCAGACGCGACGTCATATGATAATTTGAAATGCTTGTCATTATGCATGGGTGCAAAACTTTGAAAATTGGCAATGTATGTGTTCAGGTTAATCAACTCTCTGCTTAATTTGTTAATTTGTGCGTATGCAATGACGATTTTATTGCAGATCTACTCCACGTACATACTGCTTGATAACTTTGGAATAAAAAAGGAACAGATTTTTGTTTTGCGCATGTTGATTCAGTGCAAGTGTCGAAAGTCAACTTTTGGGGGAACACTAGCCCGGAAACTCACAAGTTTACTCAAAAGCCTAGATCGATCCTTTTGTCACATAGTATATATTCCTATGATAGACAGAGTAACATTTTAAAACAAAATCTTACAAAATATATATTCTCATGCTCAGACAGTACTTAGATAAATTGGACCCCCGCCCATCGGGGCTTGAATAAATAAATGGGCTGCACGATGCTTCCATGCAGAGCTGAATAAGACCGCACACGAATACTGGTAAACCGCTTAGAGGATCTAAACCTGCCCAGGCAAAGTGGTGCGAGTCGGACCGTCCATGCTTATAAACCATATTGGTAATATTGTGTGACAGGGCTTGAGATGTCATTTCATCTCAATGTCGGGAAAAAGTCCCACAAAACTGGAAGCAACGACTCCAAATGACGCATAAAGTGTTGACGGGGACGTAAAACCTTAAATAAAACAAACAAACAAAACTTAGATACTACGAATATAGATTTTAAGGTCAGACAGAATTTCGGTCGAACTTCAGTGGGTCGAATCTTTGGTGTCGATGATATTTTTTCGAGATGTTGGTGGTTTGAGTCACTATGGGTAAATCATAGAGCCAATTTCGTAAGCGTAATGGGAATAATTTAGGGATGCCTTTACGATCTTCTATGAAAAAAAATAAAGCATTAAAATCCCGTTATCGAGGCGATCTAATATGTACACACAACGAATATTTTATCATGAAAAAATAAGAAACAAAATCTCCCTAAATCATCCCTAAATGTTTGCTGTCTGCGACTATCTGGATCTTTCCCGGGGACTTTAGAAGAGTTCGAAATTCTCAAGGTAAACGAGGTGATCGAACCAGTAAAATCGTTTATACCCAGCTAGTACAAAAGACGGGCCAGCGTCGGACCGACATCGATACGACGTTGCCGTCGTATCGATGTCGGACTGACGTTTTGATTTTACATTTTAAAACAAATAAATATGTATCTTCCATATTCCCCAAATTTATTAAACTGTACCAAATATCGAAGAAAAAACAAAAACAAAAACAAAACAAAAAAAAACAACATGCAAACGTACGGAGCCCGGGAAGGGATACGCATTTTTTTTAAATATGTTGTTCGAACAAGATATCATCTTGTGCTCACAAGATAATATGTTGTGCGCACTAGATATTATCTTGTGCGGACAACATATCTTGTGCGGACAACATAATATCTTGTGCGCACAAGAAAATATCTTGTTCGAACAACTTAATACCTTGTGTGCACAAGATATTATGTTTTCGCACAACATTTTATCTTGTTTGAACAACATAGATCTTGTGCGAACAACATACAATATTATGCGTCTGATTAAACTGTGCTGTCATGATAATATGTTGTTCGGACAAGATATTAAGTTGTGCGAACAACATATTATCTTGTGCGTATAAGATAATATCTTGTGCGCACAAGCTATTATGTTGTCCACACAAGATATTAAGTTGTGCGAACAAAATATAACGTTGTCTGCACAAGATCTATGCTGTGCAAACAAGATAATATGTTGTGCGAACAAGATAATATGTTGTGCAAATAAGATATTTTAAAAGTTGTGCGAACAAGATAATAACTTGTCAGTGTGCACAATATATTATCTTGTTCGCACAACATATTAAAATAAATTGCATAACGGGCCTCCGTGGCCTAGTGGATAAGAGCGCTGACTCTTAGTCATTAGGTCTCTCACCGCCGTAGGTTCGAGCCTCGCTCGGGCCACGTGTGAGACGCCAAGTTCTGCAACGGAAGGTCAGGTGGTTTTTCTCCGGGTACTCCGGTTTTCGCCCACCTCTGATTAACGATCGGCTCGATATGAGTGAAATAATCTTGAAAGGGCCGTAAAACCCAACCCAAAAAAAAAAAATAAATTGCATGTCCCTGCCAGGGTTCCGTACAAATGTTTCTTTCTAACGGATAATTTACGGTGTATGCACTATTTGTGACCCTCGGTATAGCCTCGACAACGGTTAAATTGCATTTTAACCCTTTCAATCCTGTAAATCGGCACAAATGCAAAAAATGTACATCCAAATGAGACGGTTCATGTCTCATCAGGATTAATTGTAAATGATTTGACTAAACTCCCTATTTAGATGAGAATGGAAGTGTTTAAATTCGGTGATGGAACAGTCCATTTCAGTAACTCGGGGTCGAAAGGGTTTAAGCACACCTAGTTAAAGACATACCCTTCCCATATTTAAATAATCAAGTTGCTACAGGTCGAATTATTGGACACACGTTGCATAGCAACATTTCACGCACCAACGGCCCTGTGAAGGCTGCTCCTTCATTCAGTCACAACTATTAACGCCTGAACGCGTCGCTTCTATAACTTAATGAGATTCATAATGAAACTGATTCTGTTTACCCATTCAGTACCAGAAACCCCAAAACGGGTACCCTGGCAAACAGTGCAGGCCCAGATCAGACGACGCAGAACGCGGTGTCTGATCAGGGCCTACACTGTTTGCATAAAATTCAGCTGTTTTCCAAATAATTTTTTTAGAAAACACAACCTGACACCCCCAAATTTTGAAATGAACTCCTGCTAGATTCCATTTGGTACAAAGTGGGTTTAGGATGATGGATAAACCTTACATTCAGGGATAGCGGCAAGCGAAAGGGGTCTTCAAGCGAGTGTGCTCAGCGAAGACTCAAATAAGCCTGTACATCCACTCTGCTCATCACGTTAACAAGTCCGTGTGTACAAATGGCTTGAACACCCCTCTAAAAGCCACTTTATGTTGAGAAAACTGCGGTTAACAGGGATGTACATTATTTGTCTCATTTCTTCACCAAGACATAGATTGAGGGTACCAGAAATAAGAAAAATAAGGTATACCCCTGTAAACCCTAGATTGCAATATAAAAGTGGGGTTCAAGGGTGTCAAAATTATATAGGCGTGTTTTCGTGGTGTATTTTATTCTTTGTTCTCAATAAAAACATGCTGTGGGTACGTGTTAAAAATATGTTGTGGGCAATTGTTAAAAGTGCCCCGATAAGGCGATTCTTACAAGTACCCACAATAAATGTTTCTGATAAGAAAAAAGAATTTTTTTCTTAAAACAGTTGTTACCTCTCCTTATTTGGAGCAGTGACGGTGTCTGGTTTCCTGCAATTTAATGGCTCCGAAACAGGGGGTCCTCATTACGAAAACACGCCTATACAAATACATCGTAACCTTTATCGCCGAAAAAAATGAAAATTTTAAGATGGAAAATTGTGGTATTTTTCTTATTTCTGCTCAAAATATAGATTGAGGGTACTCGTTAGAACCGCCTCATAGAATATATAAAGATGGGCTTCGAGGGGGTCAAAATTGTTCAGGCGTGTTTTCGTGATGAGCAAAAAATGCCTCCCAAACACGGGTCATGGTATTTGGTTTCCTGCAACCTGGAAGATAGTAAGTACATGTACGTGTATTTCCATGTATGTGTATTTTTAGAGCTAATATACAAGAAATTTCCCTTAGGCGTAAAAAATAGCTGCGTTTCTACATGTACTAACATGTTGAATATAATTGTGGTCAAGTTTTTTTATTATTTTAATTTTTCTCCGGAAAAAAACAGGGCCGGACCTGTTGTTTTTTTTATGTATTTTTGTACACGTTTTTGTTCATAAAATTGTAATGTTGAGACTTGCACTGTATATCATAATTCATTTTAGATGCTCAAAAAAGTCAGCTCTGTATATTTGAAGGCACTAAATGCCAAAAGCTACAAAAAGTACTTAAAACGCGAAATTACTGTCGGAAATTGAAAATCGTAGGGTCGGTGTTTTGATTTTTATTTTGTTCTTTATTATTAAAAATTAGCCCCCGCCCATCGGGGCTTGAAGAAATAGATGGGCTGCATGATGCTTCCACGCAGAGCTGAAACCGACCCGCACACGAGTACTGGTAAACCGCTTAGCGGATCTAAGCCCGCCCTCGCAATGCGATGCCAGTCGGTCCGTCCATGCTTATAAACCCTATTGGTTTCATTAGGTGAAAGGGCTTGAGATGTCATTTCATTTCAATGCTAAAACTAGTAAAGTTTGAAGCAGGGTCGGTGGGGCTAGAGGAAACACGTTTATTTTATTTATTTATTTTATGCCTAAACACATTTGTTACAACGCATAATGTAGTAATGTAGTAATTTCTTCATTTTGATTTTTTTTACTACATTATGCGTTGGCATAGTCGACGCGAAATGAAGTAAAAAAAATTATTTCATTTCGCGTTGATATGCACCATATCGACGCATAATGAAGTAATGATGGTAGAACATAGCTGTCTTCGAAAAGACTTAGGAAGCAATACAGTTAAATTCCTACAATTTAGACCACATTTGAGACGGTTCAAAAGTGGTCTTTAAGACCACAGTTGAACAGTCCAAAAGACGGTCTTCCACAAAAGCACACTGAAGGTCAAAATCACAAAGAAAATGTAGCTTTAACCTTCCAAATATGCTTTAAAAACAAAATTTGTATTAATTTTAGGTGGTCTTAATAGTGGAATTTCATTGTATTTGATTAAGCCAGTAGAATTAAAATCGTACGCCTTGCGCTATTTTGGTCTCATGCCTGATGTCTTTCCCTCATTTGTGTTTTAAATTGGAAGCAACGTCTCCAAAATGACCTAAATAGTGTTGACGGGGACGTTAAACCTCAAATCAAACAAATCAAACAAAAGACAGACAGGCAGACAGACAGACAGACAGACAGATAGACAGACAGACAGACAGAATGGACAAAAACTATATACCCCCGGCATACTTCGTATGCCGGGGGTATAAATAGATGGGCTGCACGATGCTTCCACGCAGAGCTGATACCGCCCGTACATGAGTCCTCGTAATCTGCTTAGAAGGTCTAAGCCTGTCCAGGAAAACTGCTGCGAGTCGGCCCATCCATGCATATAAACCCTATTGCTTTTAATTGGACGGCAGCGATTGAGATGTCATTTCATCTCAATATCGGGTAAAAGTCCCATAAAATTTGAAGCAATGTCTCCAAAATGACCTAAATAGTCTTGACGGGAACGTTAAACCTCAAATCAAACAAACAAACTGTTGACGCATAATGAAGTAAAATTAAGTATGCCACCCATCGCCGCAAAATGAAATAATTCTTTCATTTTGCTCAAACCTCTTAGTATCGACGCATAATGAAGTAAAAACGACATTTTATTTCATTTCGCGTCGACTATGCCAACGCATAATGTAGTAAAAATTTCAAAATGAAGAAATTACTACATTACTACATTATGCGTTGTAACACACATTCTTTTCTGGAAACCCATTAAATGGACATAGGCAGCCATTACAGGCCTGGATGACAGGGTTTTCCTTCAAAAATGGAATAGTTGGACAAAACAGACGAATAACAAATGGACTTGGTCATCAGTTAACAACAGAAGAGTCCACTAGTATACAGTGGGTTAAGAATTAGTTTCCAAGGAGTTGTCTGCCCCGAAGATGTATCTATTTCTATAACATTTGCCCGCTGTGAGATCACCGAAGCAGTAGCATGCGAATTTATGATCTTGATGTTTAACATGTGGCTTTATTTTGAGGAGACTCAGAACAACCTGTGCATTGACCGATTCTGAGTTTTTCATCATAAATTCTTAATTCGGACACTTGGGAAGATATTATTAGTCATTTTTTTTTTTTTTTTTTTTTTTTTTTTTTTTTGGCTTTTAATAGCTCATTCAGAGACTACTTCAACTGAGTCTTAACCTGCTTTAAGTCAGAGCTGCACAGTCGTATTGAAACAGTTTGATCGGTTTGTTTGATTTGAGGTTTAACGTCCCCGTCAACACTGCATAGGTCATTTTGAAGAAGTTGCTTCCAATTTTGCGAGACTTTTACCCGACATTGAGATGAAACGACATTTCAAGTCCGGTCCCCAATGAAACCAATAGGGTTTATAAGCATGGACGGTCCGACTCGCACCGCTTTGTCTGGTTTAGTAACATTTTGCTGAAAAAAAATGAGAGCAGCTGCTCTCATTTTTTTTTTTTTTTCACCAAAAATGTTAGCATATTTACCAAATTAAATGATCAAAGTTTTCACAATATGTTAACACACGACGTCGTTAGTTTTTAACAACTGGCTCGAGACGTCTCCAGATGTCCTTACCTTGGCTCCAGATGTCCTTACATTGGCTCCAGATGTCCTTACCTTGAAACCCGTAGGGATAGGGATATAAGCAAAAAGTGCAGAACTGGATAATGCGGCGTCTGATCCGGGTCTATGCCGTTTGCTAACAGGATTTTCAATCAAATCTTTAAAAGCGAAAACAAAACTGACACTCCTCAAATGACAAATGGGCATGTCCAACATATAACAATGGGAGTGTCTACCGGTATACAATGGGATAAGAGGCATCGTTTCGAGGAGACCACAAGCTGCGTTAAGTAAATTAGTAAAAGCTGAAAAGGCGTTTTATTAAGTTTGAAATCAGAAGTCCTTGAAAGCTATTGAACAGAAGAAGTGGAGACCCGAATAGAAATTAATTTATCAAGGGGATGGATTAATGTTAATGTTAAAGGTAACACTGACCCCATCAAAATATGTTAATTACCAAACAGACTTGAACATGGCAAAAGCCAAATATTTTTGAAGGGTCGGAAGAAAGTAATATAAACAAGTGTAGCCCCTTATCGCATGTAACATCTGATTGACGTGCAACTTCTCATTATCATCGAAATATGTCAATGTAAGTACGCCAATCAAATGTTGCATGTATAATTGTAATTGTAATTTTGACCCCCTGAATCCCCATTTTTATATAGTAAAACTGGGCTCAGTTGTTCAAAGCATAGTTAGCTTAACGAGCTCGTTAGTGGTCAAATTGTTAACTATTCAAGCAAGTTAAATATCTAAAATTTTGTTATTTTTGCTGAAAAAAATGTGAGCAGCTTGCCCACATTTTTCAGCAAAAATATTAGTATTTTCACCACATTGAATGGCCAAAGTTTTGATATGTTAGCTGACGACCTCGTTAGTTTTGAACAACTGGCCCCAGGTTTTACAGAGGTCTACATTATTTTTCTTATTAATGCTCAAAAACAAAGATTGTGGCTACTCTTTAGAACCGGAAACAGTCCTCTATATTCCTTATTTGGATTCTGTATAGTGGCAAATTCACTATAGCGACAAATTGTTAGAGAACAAGTTCTGTCTTTATAGCGAGGGTCCTCTGTACAAAATAGTTGTATGATATTCCAGTCTGATCCGAAATGTTATCTTAACTGGGCTCTCAGCCACGACGCGCCCCCGCCCATCGGGGCCTGAAGAAAATGAATGGGCTGCATGGTGCTTCCGCGCAGAGCTGAAACCGACCGAGCTTGAGTACCGGTAAACAGCTTAGGTCTAAGCCTGCCCAGGAAAAGTGATGCGAGTCGGACCGCTTCATAAACCCTAGTGGTTTCTATGGGTGGTAGGGCTTGAGATGTCATTTCATCTCAATGTCGGGTAAAAGTCCCACAAAATTGAAAGCAACGTCTCCAAAATGACCTTAATAGTGTTGACGGGGACGTAAAATCTAAACGCAAAATAACAAACTCTAAAACTTTGTTTTATAGCTTCATTTTCATTATGAAAACACACCCGTGCAACATAGTGCATCTTTTAACATCTCCAAAATGGTTACTTTTCTGATGAACATCTTTGATATTTTTCTTATTTATATTGCAAACATAGGTTGTTGGTGCTCGTTAGAACCGCCTCATTGAGGCGGTTCTAACGAGTACCCACAACCTATGTCTTGGATCAGAAATAAGAAAAATAATGTATACCCCTGTAAACCCCAGTTGTATCTATATAAAGTGGGGTTTAGGAGGTTTTCATTTCACGGACGTGTTGACACGATGATTTCAATGCAGCTGGTGTTCAGTCCCGTGGGCTGTCGGTAGAACCTATCCCTGTACTTCACCATAGTGCAGTTTATATCTTCTTTATATCTTAGGGATATTTGAGCCAATTCCATATCTTAAAACTCATTACAAGGGACACATCCTTTCGGAATCTGAATTTTACCATGACTTAGTATATAAAAGCTTGCAAGTATTTCGGTAGCCAATTTCGTAAAATCATTCTTCGAAATAAAAAGATTGGGTACAACATAAATGTTATACGACATACTGCTACATGGTAGTTAACCCAATCACGGTTCATAACTTTGCTTCCCGGCTCCAGCCTAAAGACGTACTTAAAACTTTTAAAGTAGTGTTGGTAAGTGCCTGAGGCTCTGTGTCGGGTCGGGCCTACTGGCGTCCAGCTGTTGTTTCTTTTCTTTTGCTCCAGCATTTCAGTTATTTCATGCTGTCGAGTCCTCAACGTTTCTTCATCTCTGTATTCGTTTATTTATTTTTTGTTCTCGGAGATGTTAGAAATCCTTCATGCCACGACAGAACCAAGGGCGAGGATTGTGGGGTCGTAAAATCGATTTTGAGACACCCCCCCCCCCACACACACACACACACACACCAAACACACTGGTAAAAACTTTTACTGATCGTTCCCAGGCGGTTCTTCTGATGTGGTTTATAATTGACATGTCTCGCCTTTTCATGTATACATGTTATTTTGGATAGCCGTTTGGCCATTTTGTGGAAAAGAATCTGTCATGTTGGCTTTCCGCTTGACAATGTGACGTTTTAAGTATGGTGCGTTTTATTATTATTTTTTATTATTTTTGTTATTTTATTTTATTTTTATTTTCTTTTATTTTTGGATGTTTCTTTCCCTTTGATGTCTTGGGTAATTGTATCGATTCCTGACCATTGCCTTCACTTCTATCTTGTGTATGTGTGCGAGCGTCTGTGTGCGTGTGTTTGGCGTGCGTTCTTTGTTTCCAAAGCCAACCTGTATATCTTTATACGGAATAATTCCAATTCTCCAGCATTATGTTCATTTCGAGCGATTTGATTGGTTAAAATAAAGGTTTTATACATCGATAAATTCCATGAGAAAGAATCTCAGATCTATTTCACAAAGCGACAGATAGTAATAAAACGTGACGTCAAACGTTACTCAATTGTGTTTCATATGAAGCGACAATGAACAACGTTCGATTAAAAGATGGCGAACTATTGTGACGTTAATATATAGAGGATCTTACATGAGTGTTCATGTATTATTGAATTAATTAAACGAGTTGAGGAATATGGATAAAATGCGAGGCTTTGCCGAGCATTTTATCCCTTTTCCTCAACAAGTTTAATAAATTCAATAATACATGAACACGAATGCAAGATTCTATTTATCATATGACATTTAAAACGCATTTTATTCACGATTGTTTACAAAAATGTCAATTTTCCGCCATTAGTAAACGCTACGTCGTTAATGACGTCGTGCATGTAATGTTACGGGACGTATCTTGCTAATTTGCATATTTAATCAACTAGTGGATTATCGAAAATATTACATGGCGTTATTACACTCTCAGACGCGACGTCATAAGATAATTTAAGATAAATAAGCTAAATTTAAAGACTTGACGTTTTTTTTTCGCTCGGGCTTATTTCAAAATGGCAGCTCCTTTATCGAATAATCATTCCGCCGTGGCCGTTGGTAAGTTCATTCTTACGCTTTCGAAAGAAGTCCTAGAATTTACCATTATTACGAAAACATGCCTATACAAATACATTGTAAATTTTACCGCCTAAAAAACGAAAATTTTAGAGGAAAAATTGTGATATTTTTCTTATTTTTGCTCAAAATATAGATTGTGTGTGCTAAAACTCGTTGAGGCGGTTCTAACGAGTACCCACAATCTATATTTTAGAGCAGAATTAAGAAAAATAAAGATTTACCCCTGCAAACCCCAGTTCTACTATATGAAAGTGTGGTCCAAGGCGGTCAAAATTATATAGGATTGTTTTCGTGATGTTTGGTGGCATTTTTAAACATTTCGATTACAAAGTAGGAATTATAAGGAATGAATTATTTTATCGGCGAATTACGAAGCCCGAACATGCAGTTTGTGAGTGATTCGCCGGAGTTTACACATCGATAACATCCACGAAAATGAATTTTATTCCTATAATAATTTACTGTAGTCTTTGATATGGCGTGGGATATGTTGCAAAATTCAATAAATAAAATTTATATGCATAAAATATATTTAAATGATATATTGAATTATTTGAATGCAAAATCGTTATGTAGGTGCAATATTTTTTTGTTTTAGATGTAAAAACTTTTCGTTTTAAATGCTATATAATTATTTAAATTGAGAAAAATTATTTCAGTTTAATTTTATATTTAAATGATATAAAATGATTCAACTGCATAAACGCGGTTTAATTTTTCAAAACACATTTAGATTCACAAAAATCATTTAAATGATATAAACTCATTTTAATGCATAAAATGGTTTAGTTTTCAAAACACATTTAGATTCACAAAAAATCATTTAGATGCATAAGCATGCCGGGAAGGTTAATAGCGTGACGTAGTCAATCGATACCGAGTACAAGTAATAGCTTTACACATAGATGTTATTATCCATCAATTATCTCTTGGTTTTGCTTTGGTTTAGCGACCCTTTCAGGATTATTTCACGTATATTGAGCCGAAAGTTTATTCAGAAGGAGTACCCGGAGCAAAACCACCTGACATTCCGTTGCAGAACTTGGCATCTCATATGTGACCCGAGCCAGACTCGGACCAGTGCGATGTGAAACGGTATCTTGGTCTCACGGTATATAGAGTGGGTGCTCATTTCATAAAAGATGCGCGCAATGAAACAAGATTTATTTAAAGGACTGAATTAGCGTTACTGCTACTGCTGGTAGTAGTAGCAGTAATGCTGCTGTTACTGTTATCTTCACGTCGAACATCAATGACTAAATCTTATCCTAGTGCGCAGATTTCGCAGATGCGCAGAAGTAAGCTACATGGTTCAAAGATACTCTTTTTATGAAAGGCATGAACACTCATGAAAGATACTCTATATACCGTAAGACCAAGAGTCCCACAGATGGATAATGACGTCTGTCTCCAAGACTTGATTGTTCGATTTGAGGTTTAACGTCCCCGTCATCACTATTTAGGTAATTTTGGAGACCTTGCTTCCAATTTTGTGGTTTTTTTCCGACATTGAGATGCCATTACATCTCAAGCCCTGCAGCCCAAAGACCAATAGGGTTTATATGCATTAACGGCCCGACTCGCACCACTCTGCCACTCCTAAGCGCTGTATGAGTACTCATGTGCGGTCGGTTTCAGCTCTTCGTGAAAACACCATGGAGCCCAATCTATTCCCACAGCCCCGACGGACGGGGTTCTATTACATGTACTGAGTATACCTGTTAGCACAAGACATTTCTAACATTCTAATTTCTAATTTCTAACTCCTTACTTCTCAAGCCCTGTCGTTGAAAATATTTGAGGGTCACTGATTAGGCCTAATTGGCCGAAACTAGCGATTCTGTCAAGAAAACCTGTACACTCCATGTTTTTCAGTTTTGTAGTGTATTCATTGCTTCCAAAGAATAACCCTTTCTAGAACATATTTTAACGTCACTGCATCTGGTGTCTGGGAATGTGGGGCGGCGGTAAAAGGTCTCCCTGCCCTACACCATATTGTAGTTTATATTTTCTTATCCTTTTGGGACCATTGATTTCATTGTAAAATTTTGAAAATATTTGAGGGTCACTGATTAGACCTAACTGACCGAAACTAGCTAGTCTGGCCCAGAAAACCTGTACACTCATTTTTTCCAGTGTTGTAGTGTATTCCTTGCTTCCAAAGGATACCCCTTTCTATAACATATATAACGTCACTACAGCTGGTTTCTGGGAATGTGTGGCGGCCGTAAAAATCTCCCTGCCCTACACCATAGTGTAGTTAATATTTTCTTGTCCTTTGGGATCATTGATTCCATTGTGAAATTTTGAAAATATTTGAGGGTCACTGATGAGGCCTAATTGACCGAAACTAGCTAGTCTGGCCCAGAAAACATGTACACTCCAAGTTTTCCAGTTTTGTAGTGTATTCCTTGCTTCCAAAGGATAACCCTTTCTAGAACATATTTAACGTCACTATAGCTGGTGTCCGGGAATGTGAGGCGGCCGTAAAAAGTCTTCCTGTCCTACACCATAGTGTAGTTTATATTTTTTTGGTCTTTGGGATCATTGATTCCATTGAGAAATTTTGAAATTATTTGAGGGTCACTGATTAGGCCTAATTGGCCGAAACTAGTTAGTCTGGTCCGGAACACTGTACACTCCATGTTTTCCAGTTTTGTAGTGTATTCCTTGCTTCCAAAGGATAACCCTTTCTAGAACGAATTAAGATCCTCTAAGCGGTTTACCAGTACTCTTGTGCTGTCGGTTTCAGCTCTGCTTGGAAAACAGCATGCAGCCAATCTATTTCTTCATGCCCCAACGGGCAAGGGCCGATGTATTAGGACAGGTTAGGGTCGGGTCGGGTCGGGTCGGGTCGGGTCGGGTCGGGTCCGGTATATGGATATTAGGGTAGGTAGGGTAGGGTAGGGGTAGGGTACGGTAGGGGTGGGTAGGGGTGGGTAGGGTAGGGTAGGGTAGGGTAGGAGGGTAGGGAGGGTAGGGTAGGGTAGGGTAGGGTAGGGTAGGGTAGGGTAGGGTAGGGTAGGGTAGGGTATGGTAGGGTATGGTAGGGTAGGTAGGATAGGGGTAGGGTAGGGTAGGGGTGGGTAGGTAGGGTGGGGTAGGGTAGGTAGTGTAGGGTAGGGTAGGGTAGGGTACACAAAACCCACCTACCCTCCAATACCTACCTACCTACCCACCCGTCAGTCCCGCCTGCAAGCCCACCCACCAACCCGACAACCCACCTACCTACCTAAAATCGACCTACCTACCTACCTTGCTACCTACTTAACTTCATACCTACCTACCAGCTTACCTTACTAATTACCTCCCTTCTCACCTACCAACTAGCCTGTGTACCTGCCTGCCTACCTACTTACCTTCTGAACCTACCTACCTACTTAACTAACTACCTGTCTGCCTGCCTGCCTGCCTGCCTGCCTGCCTGTCTGCCTGCCTACTTACCTACCTATCTGACTACCTACCTACCTAAATATGTTCTATAAAATCTTTTGGAAGCATGGAATACATCACAGAAGTGAAAAATATTGAGTGTACATGTTTTCTGGGTCAGACTAGCTAGTTTCGGCCAATAAGGCCTCATCAGTGACTCTCAGATATTTTAAAAATTCCACAATGGAATCAATGCTCCCAAAGGACGAGCAAATATAATCTAGACTATGATGTAGGGCAGGGAGACGTTTTACTGCCGCCACACATTCCCACACACCAGCTGTAGTGAAGTTAAATATGTTCTATAAAAGGGATATCCTTTGGAAGCAAAGAATACACCACAGAAGTGAAAAATATGGAATGTACATGTTTTCTGGGCCAGACTAGCTAAAACCGTACATTACTACTGTATGTAGGTAAGTTTGTAGGTAAGTAGGTAGGTAGGTTGGTAGCCAGGCAGGCAGGTAGGTATGTATGTAGGTAGGAATGTATGTAGGTAGGTAGGTAGATAGGTTTGATTTGAGGTTTAACGACCCCATCAACACTTTATAAGACATTTTTGACGTTGCTTCCAATTTTGTGGGACTTTTACACGACATTGAGATGAAATGACATCTCAAGCCCTGTCGCCCAAAGGATTTATAAGCACAGATGGTCCGAATCGCAGCACTTATACCCGTAGACTACTACTGTATGTATGACGGTAAGTAGGTAGGTAGGTTGGTAGGTAGGTAGGTAGGTAGGTAGGTAGCTAGGTAGGTAGGTAGGTAGGTAGGTAGGTAGGTAGGTAGGTAGGTAGGTAGGTAGGTAGGTAGGTAGGTAGAAATCACTATTCATTGGCGTTTCAGACACTTACTGCAAGAACTGACATTTATAAAGAATAGTTCTTCCCCGAACTATTAGAGATTGGAATGCCCATCCCGATTCGATTATTTCGACAGCTTAAGGTGCTGATGACTGTGTAACTAAGTTTACCTCTTTGGTTAGAGCTAGGGACTAACTTCCCATATCACAGGTCCTGGTGTATGAATGTCATTTGACGCACCACCAGTAACAATTCTGATTCTAATACTTTGCCTTGGCAGCCTTAGATCTTCCAAACGGTATACTAGTAGGTAAATAGGGAGGTAGATAGGAAGGTAGGTATGTAGGTAGTTACCTACCTGGAAAGGCAGGTGGGTGGACACGTAGGTATGTAGGTAGGTTGTGAGGGTTAGTATTTGGGATTGTAGGAAGGTAAGTTGGTAGGTATGGCGGGTGGGTAGGTAGGTATGTAAGAATGTCGGTAGTTAGGTAGATAGATAGGTTGAATAGGGTGGGTGGGTACCTAACTATCTGAAACCGTACATTACTACTGAAGGCAGGCAGGCAGGCACGCACCTATCTACACAAAACACACCGACCCTCCCCTCCCTACCTACCTGCCTGTCTGCCTACCTATCACCTACATACGTATCTAACTACGTACATAACTACCTACCTACCTATTTACCCCCAAACTCACCTACACTCCAACACCTACCTACCCGAAACGTACCCGCCTGTCTGTCTACCAACCTACCTGTCTGCCTGCCTACCAACGTACCTGTCTGCATGCCTGCCAACTTACCTGCCTGCCAGCCTGCCTACCAACGTACCTGCCTGCCACAATACTGCCTGCCTGCCTACCCGTTCTGCCTGCCTGCCAGCGTACCCGTTCTGCCTGCCTGCCTATTGGTTCTGTCTGCCTACCTACCCGTTCTGCTTGCCTGTCTTCCTACCCGGTCTTCTTACCTGTCTGCCTACTCGTTCTGCTTGCCTGCCTACCTACCTGTTCTGCCTGCCTACCTGTTCTACTTGCCTACCCGTTCTGCCTGCCTACATGCCCACTCTGCCTGTCTACCTGCCTGTCCGTTCTGCCTGCATGCACGCATGCCCGTTTGCTAGCCTGTCCGTTCTGTCTGTCTGCCTGCCAGTTCTGCCTGCCTGGTCTGCCTGTCCGTTCTGTCAGCCGCCTACCTGCCTGTTTTGTCTGCCTTCCAGCCAATTCTGTCGCCTGCCTGCATGCCCGTTCTGCCTGCCTGCCTGCCTGCCTGCCTGCCAGCCCGTTCTGTCTGTCTACCCGCCTGCCCGGCCTGCCTGCCTGCATGCCTTCTCGTTCTGCCTGCCTGCATACCTGCCCATTCTGCCTGCCTGCCCGTTCTGCCTGTCTTCCTAGCTGCCCGTTCTGCCTGCCTGACGGCCTGCCTTCCTGCCTGCCCATTCTGCCTTCTGCCTACCCGCCAGCCCGTTCTGTCTGCCTGTCTGCCTGCCTGCTCGTCCTGCCTGCCTGTCCGTTCTTCCTGCCTACCAGCCCGCTCTGCATGCCTGTCTGCCATGCCCGATCTGCCTACTTGCCTGCCTGCCCGTTATGTTGCCTGACTGCCCGTTCTGCCTGCCTGCCTTCCCGTTCTGCCTGACTTGCCGTTCTGCTTGCCCGTTCTTCCTGCCTGCACGTTATGTCTCCCTGGCCTGCGTGCCCGTTCTGCCTGCCCGGTCTGCCTTGACTTCCCGTTCTGCCTTGACTGCCCTACCCTGTCTGCCTGCCTTTAACCGTATACTACTACTGTAGGAAAGTAAGTATGTAGATGGGTAGGTCCAGAAAACTATACACTCCATGTTTTCCAGTTTTGTAGTGTATTCCTTGCTTCCAAAGGATAACCCTTTCTAGAACATATTTAGATCCTCTAAGCGGTTTACGAGTACTCTTGTGTGGTCGGTTTCAGCCTTGCGTGGAAACATCATGCAGCCAATCTATTCTTCATACCCAACGGAGAAGGGCCGATGTGGTAGGGTAGGGTAGGGTAGGGTAGGTGAGGGTAGGATAGGATAGGGTAGGGTAGGGTAGGGTAGGATAGGGTAGGGTAGGGTTGGCTAGGCTAGGCTAGGGTAGGGTAGGGTAGAGGGTAGGGTATTAGGATATTAGGATATTAGGGTAGAGTAGGCGTAGGGTACCAACCTACTTACCTACCCACCCGTCAGGTCCGCCCGCCCGACTGCAAGCCCACCCACCCATCAACCCGGCCACCCACCTCCCTACCTAAAATCTACCTACCTACCTTGCTACCTACCTAACTTCATACCTACCTACCTACTTGCCTTACTAATTACCTCCCTGCTCACCTACCAACTAGCCTGTCTACCTGCCTTCCTACCAACTTACCTTCTGAACCTACCTACCTTCCCTAAAGACCTGCCTACCTGTCTGCCTGCCTACTTACCTACCTATCTGACTACCTACCTACCTAAAACCGTACACTACTACTGTATGTATGTAAGTATGCAAATAAGTAGGTAGGTAAGTTGGTAGCAGGCAGGCAATCAGTTAGGTAGGTGTGTAGGTAGGTAGGTATGTAGGTAGGAATGTATGTAGGTAGGTAGGTCGCCCAAAAGATTTATAAGCATAGATGGTCCAACTCGCACCACTTCTACCCGTACACTACTACTGTATGTATGTAGGTATGTAGGTAAGTAGGTAACTAGGTTGGAAGGTAGGTAGAAATCACTATTCATTGGCGTTTCAGACCCTTACTGCAAGAACTGACATTTACAAATAATAGTTCTTCCCCCGAACCATTAGAGATTGGAATGCTCATCCCGATTCGATTATTTCGACAGCTGAAGGTGCCGATAACTGTGTAACTAAGTTTACCTCTTTGGTTAGAGCTAGGGCCTAACTTCCCATATTACATGTCCTGGTGTATGAATGTCATTTGACGTGCCAACTGTAACAATTCTGATTCCGATATTTTGCCTTGGCAACTTTAGATCATCCAAGCGGTTTACCAGTACTCGTGTGCGGTCGGTTCAGCTCTGCGTGGAAGCATCATGCAGCTCATCTATTTCGTGAAGCCCCAAATGGGCGGGGGCCGGTAGGTAGGGCAGGCGGGCGGGCAGAGAAGCAGGCATGCAGGGGTTAGCAGGTAGGTAAATAGGGAGGTAGATAGGAAGGTAGGTATGTAGGTAGTTACCTACCTGAAAAAGGCAGGTGGGTGGACACGTAGGTATGTAGGTAGGTTGTGGGGGGTTAGTATTTGGGATTGTAGGAAGGTAAGTTGGTAGGTATGGCGGGTAGGGTAGGTAGGTAGGTAAGAATGTTGGTAGTTAGGTAGATGGGTAGGTTGAATAGGGTGGATGGGTACCTACCTACCTGAAACCGAACATTACTACTGCAGGCAGGCACACACGCACGCACCTATCTACACAAAACACACCGACCCTCCCCTCCCTACCTACCTGTCTGCCTGCCTACCTTTCACATACATACATATCTAACTACGTACATAACTACCCACCAACCTACCTATCTACCCCAAACTCACCTACACTCCAACACCTACCTACTTACCTACCTACCCGACACGTACCTGCCTGTCTGCCTGCCTATTGGTTCTGTCTGCCTGCCTACCTACCTACCTGTTCTGCTTGCCTGTCTTCCTAGCCGTTCTGCTTACCTGTCTGCCTACCCGTTCTGCTTGCCTGCCTGCCTACATGTTCCACCTGCCTACCTGTTCTATTTGCCTACCCGTTTCTGCCTGTCTGCCGGCCTGCCTAGCCGTTCTGCCTGCCGACATGCACGCTCTGTCTGTCTACATGCCTGCCCGTTCTGCCTGCCTGCCAGTTCTGCCTGTCTGCCTGCGCGTTATGCCTGCCTGGTCTGCCTGTCTGTTCTGCCTGCCGCTTACCTGCCCGTTCTGTCTGCCTGCCAGCCAATTCTGCCGCCTGCCTGCTCGTCCTGCCTGCCCTTTCTGCTTGCCTAACTGCCTGTCCGTTCTGTCTGCCTGCCCGCCCGTTCTGCCTGTTTACCTGCCTGCCCGTTCTGCATGCCTGCCCGTTCTGCCTGTCTGCCTAACTGCCCGTTCAGCCTGCCTGCCTATCTGCCTGCCAGTTCTGCCTTCTGCCTACCTGCCGGCCTGCCTGCCTGTTCTGCCTGCCTGCCAGTCCGCTCTGCCTGCCTGTCTGCCCGTTCTGCCTGCCTGTCTGCCTGCCCGTTCTGCCAGCATGCCCGTTCTGCTGCCTTCTTGCCCGTTCTGCATGCCTGCCTTCCCGTTCTGCATGACTTCCCGTTCTGCTTGCCCGTTCTGCCTGCCTGCCCGTTCTGTCTGCCTGGCCTGCGTGCCCGTTCTGCCTGCCCGGTCTGCCTTGCCTTATCGTTTTGCCTTGCCTGCCCTACCCTGTCTGCCTGCCTATAACAGCATAATACTACTGTAGGTAGGTAATTTTGTAGGTGGGTATGTATGTAGGCAGGTAGGTAGGTAGGTAGATAGGTAGGTAGATAGGAAGGTCGTTTTTTTTGCATATAGGTATGTGTGTGGGTAGGTTGTTAGGTTTGTAGGTAGTTAGGTAGGTAGGTAGTTATGTAGGTAGTTACGTTTGATTTGAGGTTTAATGACCCCATAAACACTTTATAGGACATTTTGGAGACGTTGCTTCCAATTTTGTGGGACTGTTGCCCGACATTGAGATGAAATGACATCTCAAGCCCTGTCGCCAAAAGGATTTATAAGCATGATTGGTCCGACTCGCAGCACTTTGCTCGGGCAGCCTTAGATCTTCCAAGCGGTTTACCAGTACTCATGTGCGGTCGGCTTCAGGTCTGCGTGGAAACATCATGCAGCCCTTCTATTTCGCGAAGCCCCGATGGGCGTGGGCCGGTAGATAGGGCGGACGGGCAGACAGGCAGGCATGCAGGGGTTTGTAGGTGGGTAAATAGAGAGGTAGATAGGAAAGTTGGTATGTAGGTAGTTATCTACCAAGAAAGGTAGGTAGGTGGACACGTAGGTATGTAGGTAGGTTGTGTCGGTTAATATTATGGATTGTAGGAAGGTAGGTTGGTAAGTAGGTAGGTATAGCGGTTGGGTTTGTACATAGGTAGGTAGGTAAGAATGTCGGTAATTTGGTAGATAGGTATAGAAGCTGCAGATAAGATTGACAAGGCGGAGCTATCGTTTGTACCTGCCTTAGGAATATTCCATCAACAAAAAGGTAAACCAAGTCACCCGATTGTGTGAATTCAACTGTAACACAAGCATCTTCGGCGTATATGACCATTTTGTCCGCTTGTAGAAAGCGTGCGAAAGGCACTACCGAATCTTCTGGTGGACTCAGCGACTTTGACACATATTGACAACACCTTAATAGTCAATCTTATCTGCGACTACTAGAGGTTGAATAGGGTGGGTGGGTACCTACCTACCTACCTTAAACCGTACATTACTACAGGAGGCAGGCACATATCTACACAAAACACACCTACCCTCCCCACCTTACCTACCTGCCTACCTACCACCTACCTAGGAACCTACGTACATAAATATCTACCTATCTTTCTGTCCAAATCTCACCTACCCTCCCACACCTACCTACCTACCGGTAAGCCCGTCCGCCCGCCCGCACAACAGCCAAACAGCCACCAACCCACCAACTCAACCACCCACCTACATACTTACCCAAAACCGACCTACCTTCCTACCCGCCTGTCTTCCAACGTACCTACCCGCCTGCCTACCAACGTACCTGTCTGCCTGCCTACCAACGTACCTGCCGGCCTGCCTACCAACGTACCTGCCCGCCCCCAACGGACCTGCCTGCCTCTGTACTACCTGCCTGTCCTTTCTGCCTGCCTGCCTACCTGTTCTGCCTACATGCCTACCGACCTGTTCTGCCTATCTGCCTGCCTACCCGTTCTGCCTGACTGCCTTTCTACCCATTCTGTCTGCCTGTCTGCCTGCTTTTCTGTTCTGCCCGCCTGCCTGCCTATCCGTTCTATCTGCTTTCCTACCCATTCTGCCTGCATACATGCCTCCCTGCCTACCCGTTCAGCCTGGCTGCATAACCGTTCTGCCTGTCTGCCTACTGGTTCTGCCTGCCCGTTCTGCCTGCATGCCTGCCCGTTCTGCCTACATGCTTGCCTACCTTTTTTCCAGCCTGTGTGCCTGCCTGCCCGTTCTGCCTGCCTGGCCTGAATGCCCGTTCTGCCTGCCCGGCCTGTCTTGCTTGCGCGTTCTACCTTGCCTGCCCTGTTCTGTCTGCCTGCCTTTAAACGTATTCTTCTACTGTAGGTAGGTTAATAAGTAGGTGGGTAGGTAGGTAGGTACCTATCTACACAAAATCCACCTACCCTCCCTAACCTACCTACCTACCTACCTACCCATAGTCCCGCCCGCCCGCACGCCTGCCTGCCAGCCCACCCACCCATCAACTTAACCACCCACCTTCCTGCCTTAAATCTACATACCTTCCTACCCAACTACCTACCTTCCTACCCAACTTCCTACCTTCATACCTACCTGCCTGCCTACCTGACAACTAACCCGACCCTGCCTGCCTGCCAAAGACCCAACTGCCATCCCACACCTACCATCCCACTCCTACATATCTACCTACCTACCTTTGCCGGCCTCGGTAGCTCGGTCGGATGCGCGTCTGACTGGTGATCAGGAGGACGCGGGTTAGATACCTGCCGGGGTCGGCAACATTCTTTCGGGGAGATTGATCATGAAATATTATCTATGGTCATTCTCTCCCTTCCGCTGATTCAAGAAGGGCAGTTGTCAGTTTATGGCGAAAGAATGTGCACTGTACTGAAAAACCGCTTACGTGTAAGTCTGTCCAGGAAAAGTGTGGCTGGGTAAACTGACAAATACTGCCTACCTACCCCCACATACCTACCTACATACATACCAAAAAAACGACCTTCCTACCTACCTGCCTACTTACCTACCTACAGTAGTAGTATGCGGTTATAGGCAGGCAGACCGGGTAGGGTAGGCAAGGCAGAACGGGAAGGCAAGGCAGGCCGGGCAGGCAGGCCGGGCAGGCAGAACGGGCACGCAGGCCAGGCAGACAGAACTGGCACGCAGGCAGAACGGGCGAGCAGAAGGGGCAAGCAGGCAGAACGGGAAGGCAGGCAGGCAGAACGGGCAGGCAAGCAGCAGGACGGGCAGGCAGGCAAGCAAGCAGAACGCGCAGGCAGACAGGCAGGCAGAACGAGCAGATAGGCAGGCCGGCAGAGCAGGCAGGCAGACAGACAGGCAGGACGGGCAGGCAAGCAGACAGAACGGGCTGGCTGGTAGGCAGAAGGAAGAATGGGCAGGCAGGTAGGCAGACAGTCAGGCGGGCCGAAAGGGCAATTAGACAGGAAGGCCGAACGGCCAGGCAGGCAGAACGGACAGGCATGCCAAAGGCAGAATGGGCAGCCAGGCAGAACGGACAAGAAGTCAGAACCTGCAGGCAGGCAGTCTGGCAGAATGGGCGGGCAGACACCAAGAACGGACAGGCAGGCAGAACGGGCAGGCAGACAGAACGGACAGGCAGGCAGAACAGGCAGGCAGTCAGTCTGGCAGAATGGGCAGGTAGGCAGGCAGACAGGGCAGGCAGAACGGGCTGGCAGGCAGAACGGGCGGGCAGGCAGGCAGGCAGTCCGAACGGGTAGGCAGAACAGGCAGACAGGCAGAACAGGCAGGCAGAACGGGCAGGCAGAACAGGCAATCAGGCAGAACGGGCAGGCAGAACGGGCTGGCAGGCAGGCAGAACGGGCGGGCAGGTAGGCAGTCCGAACAGGCAGGCGGGTAGGCAGGCAGGCAGGCAGAACAGGCAGGCAGGCAGAACGGTCAGTCAGTCAGGTAGGCAGGCGGCAGAACAGGCAGGCAGAACGGGCAGGCAGGCAGAACGGGCAGGTAGGCAGAACTAGCATGCAGGCAGGCTGGCAGAACGGGCAGGCAGGTAGACAGGCAGAGCGGGCATGTAGGCTGGCAGAACGGGTAGGCAGACCGGCAGAACGGGTAGGCAGGTAGAGCAGGTAGGCCGGCAGATCAGGTAGGCAGGTGGGCAAGCAGAACGGGTAGGCAGAAAGGCAAGCAGAACGGATAGGCAGACAGGCAAGCTGAACGTGTAGGTAGGCAGGCAGGCAGACAGAACCAATAGGCAGGCAAGCAGAACGGGAAGGCTGGCAGGCAGGCAGAACGGGTAGGCAGGCAGGCAGTACGAGGGCAGACACGTACGTTGGTAGGAAGGCAGGCAGGTACGTTGGTAGGCAGGCAGGCAGGTACGTTGGCAGGCATGCAATCAGGTACGTTGGTGGGCAGGCAGACAGGTACGGTGGTAGGCAGACAGGCAGGTACGTTTCGGATATGTTGATAGGTAGGTGTGGGAGTGTAGGTGAGTTTGGGATAGATAGGTAGGTAGTTATGTTCGTAGTTAGGTACGTATGTAGGTGGTAGGTAGGCAGACAGGTAGGTATGGAGGGCAGGGTCGGTGTGTTGTGTGTAGATAGGTGCGTGTGTGCGTGCCTGTCTGCCTGCAGTAGTAATGTACGGTTTCAGGTAGGTACCCACCCACCCTATTCAACCTACCTATCTACCTAACTACCGACAGTCTTACCTACCTACCTACCCATCCGCCATACCTGCCAACTTACCTTCCTACAATCCCAAATACTAACCCCCACAACCTACCTACATACCTACGTGTCCACCTACCTTCCTTTCCAGGTAGGTAACTACAGACATACCTACCTTCCTATCTACCTCCCTATTTACCTACCTACTAGCCCCTGCATGCCTGCTTGTCTGCCCGCCCGCCCTACCTACCGGCCCCCGCCCATCGGGGCGTGACGAAATAGATGGGCTGCATGATGCTTCCACGCAGAGCTGAAACCGACCGCACACGAGTACTGGTAAACCGCTTAGAGGGTCTAAATATGTTCTGTAAAGGGTTATCCTTTGACAACAAGGAATGCACTACAAACCTGGAAAATATGGTTTTCTGGACCAGACTAACTAGTTTCGGCCAATTATGCCTCATCAGTGGCGCTCAAATATTTTCAATAAACCGCTTGGAAGATCTAAGGCTGCCAAGGCAAAGTATCAGAATCAGAATTGTTACTGGCGACACGTCAAATGGCATTCATACACCAGGACCTGTGATATGGAAAGTTAGTCCCTAGCTCTAACCAAAGAGGTAAACTTAGTTACACAGTCATCAGCACCTTCAGCTGTACAAATAATCGAATCGGGATGAGCATTCCAATTTCTAGGTTCTGGGGAAGAACGATTCTTTAAAAATGTTATTTCTTGCAGTAAGGGTATGAAACGCCAATGAATGGTGATTTCTACCTACCTACTTACCTACCTACCTACTTATCTACATACCTACATACATATAGTAGTAGTGTACAGGTAGAAGTGCTGCGAGTCGGACCATCCATGCTTATAAATCGTGTGGGCGACAGGGCTTGAGATGTCATTTCATCTCAATGTCGGGTAAAAGTCCCACAAAATTGGAAGCGACGTGTCCAAAATGTTATATAAAGTGTTGACGGAGTCGTTAAACCTCAAATCAAGCCTACCTACCTACCGACCTGCCTGCCTGCATGCCTTACCACATACATACCTACATACATACAGTAGTAGTGTACGGTTTTAGGTAGGTAGGTAGTCAGGTAGGTAAGTAGGCAGGCAGACAGGTAGGCAGGTAGGTAGGTAGATAGATGGGTAGGTAGGTCTTTAGGGAAGGTAGGCAGGCATGTAAATAGGTAGGTATGTTCAGAAGGTATGTAGGTAGGCAGGTAGGTAGACATGCTAATTGGTCGGTGGGCAGGGAGGTAATTAGAAAGGTAGGTAGGTATGAAGTTAGGTAGGTAGCAAGGTCGATTTTAGGTAGGTAGGTGGGTGGCCGGGTTGATGGTTTGGCTTGCAGGCAGGCGGGCGGTCGGGCGGGCCTGACGGGTGGGTAGGCAGGTAGGTGGGTTTTGTGTACCCTACCCTGTACCCTACCCTACCCTACCCTACCCTACCCTACCTGCCTTTCCAGGTAGGTAACTACCTGCATACCTACCATGCCCTGTCCTGCCCTGCCTACATACATACATCGGCCCTTGCCCGTTGGGTATGAAGAAATAGATTGGCTGCATGATGCTTCCACGCAGAGCTGAAACCGACCGCACAAGAGTACTGGTAAACCGCTTAGAGGATCTAAATATGTTCTGTAAAGGGTTATCCTTTGACAGCAAGGAATGCACTACAAAACTGTAAAATATGGTTTTCTGGACCAGACTAACTAGTTTCGGCCAATTATGCCTCATCAGTGGCGCTCAAATATTTTCAAAATTTCACAATTGAATCAATGATCCCAAAGGACAAGAAAATATAAACTACACTATGGTGTAGGGCGGGAAGACTTTTAACGGCCGCCACACATTCCCAGACACCAGCTGTAGTGACGTTAAATATGTTCTAGAAAGGGTTATCCTTTGGAAGCAAGAAATACACTACAAAACTGGGAAAACATGGAGCGTACAGGTTTTCTGGGCCAAACTAGCTAGTTTCGGTCAATTAGGCCTCATCAGTGACCCTCAAATAGTTTCAAAACTTCACAATGGAATCAATGATCCCAAAGGACAAGAAAATATTAATTGCACTATGGTGTAGGGCAGGGAGACTTTTACGGCCGCCACACATTCCCAGACACCAGCTGAAATGACGTTATATATGTTATAGAAATGGGTATCCTTTGGAAGAAAGGAATACACTACAACACTGGAAAACATGGCGTGTACAGGTTTTCTGGGCCAGACTAGCTATTCCGGTCAATTAGGCCTCATCAGTGGCACTCAAATATTTTCAAAATTTCACAATGGAATCAATGATCCCAAAGGACAAGAAAATATAAACTACACTATGGTGTACGGCAAGGAGGCTTTTACGGCCGCCAAACATTCCCAGACACTAGCTGTAGTGACGTTAAATATATTCTAGATAGGAAGCAAGGAATGAAAACATGGAGTATACAGGTTTTCTGGTCCAGACTAGCTAGTTTAGGTCAATTATGCCGCATCAATGACCCTCAAATATTTTCAAAAGTTTCACAATGGAATCAATGATCACAAAGGACAAGAAAATATAAACTACACTGTGGTGTAGGGCAGGGGACATTTTACCGCCGCCACACATTCCCAGATACCAACTGTAGTGACGTTATATATGTTATAGAAAGGGTTGTCCTTTGGAAGCAATGAATACACTACAAAACTGGAAAACATGGAGTGTACAGGTTTTCTGGGCCAAACTAGCTAGTTTCGATCAATTAGGCCTCATCAGTGGCCCTCAAATATTTTCAAATTTTCACAATGGAATCAATGATCCCCAAGGACAAGAAAATATAAACTACACTATGGTAAGCCTGCCCACGCAAAGGGGTGCGAGTCGAACCGTCCATGCCTATAAACCCTGTTGGTTTCTTTGGCGATTGAGAAGTAAGGAGTTAGACATTAGAAGTTAGAATGTTAGAAATGACTTGTGCTAACAGGTATACTCAGCACATGTAATAGAGCCACGTCCATCGGGGCTTGGAGAATAGATCGGGCTCCATGGTGCTTCCACGAAGAGCTGAAACCGACCGCACATGAGTACTCATACAGCGCTTACGAGTGGCAAAGTGGTGCGAGTCAGACCGATTATGCATATTAACTCTATTGGTTTCATTGGGCTGCAGGGCTTGAGATGTAATTTCATCTCAATGTCGGGAAAAAATCCACAAAATTGGAAGCAAGGTCTTCAAAATTACGAAAATAGTGATGACGGGGACGTTAAACCTCAAATCGAACAATCAAGTCTTGGAGACAGACGTCATTATCCATCTGTGGGACTCTTGGTCTTACGACATATAGAGTATCTTTCGTGAGTATTCATGCCTTTCATAAAAAGAGTAATTTACAGCCATGTAGCTTACTTCTGCGCATCTGCGTAATCTGCGCACTCGGATAAGATTTAGTCATTGAAGTTCGACGTGAAGATAACAGTAACAGCAGCATTACTGCTACTACTACCAGCATCAGCAGTCACACTTATTCAGTCCTTTAAATAAATCTGTTTTCATTGCGCGCATCTTTTATGAAATGAGCACCCACTCTATATACCGTGAGACCAAAATACCATTTCACATCGCAATGGTCCGAGTCTGGCTCGGATCACACGTGAGATGCCAAGTTCTGCAACGGAATGTCAGGTGGTTTGGGTCCGGGTACTCCGGTGTTTACCCACCTTCTGAATAAACTTTCGGCTCAATAACGTGAAATAATCCTGAAAGGGTCGCTAAACCAAAGCAAAACCAAGAGACAATTGATGGATAATAACATCTATGTGTAAAGCTATTACTTGTACTCGGTATCGATTGACTACGTCACGCTATTAACCTTCCCGGCATGCTTATGCATCTAAATGATTTTTTGTGAATGTAAATTGGCGTGTTTTGAAAACTTAACACAAGGTTATGCATCTACATGCTATTTTAGCATATGAATATACTTTTACACACATAAAACATCTTAAGCATTTAAAGCGAAAAGTTCATGCATCTAAAATCATTTTTATCATTTATAGCTAAAATATAATTGTAACTATATTTTGCATTTAAAACAAGTCTATAGCAGTTAAACAAACATTTGTACATCTGAAACAAAAAATTATTGAACCTAAAACATTTTATACCATTTAAAGCTAAAATAAAATTAAAATTAAAGTTTGCAGTTAAAACAATTATTAAAGCAGTTAAAAAAAAATCACATCTAAAACAAAACAATATTGCACCTACATAACGATTTTGCATTCAAATACTTCAATTTATCATTTAAATGTATTTTATGCATATACATTTTATTTATTGAATTTTGCAACATATCCCACGCCATA